>OZ024743.1:378199276-378346776 GCA_964016885.1 Eledone cirrhosa
GTAACAAGATAGGGGTTTAAATAATATACTAGCAGTGGTACCCGGCGTTGCACGGGATAAGGTATTGTGAAATATATAACCACCTTAGCTAAGCTTAGTATTGCCACAACCACGGCTGGCAAAGAAGTAAGGGTCTGGTGGTACGTAAGTAAGCAACACTGTGGCTTAAAACGTGAGGAAAAAGTTGTGTGCACTTACCAACTGTTTGGGGAATGAGTGTGAGATTTGTCTTGGGCAAGGGTGGCAGAATAACCGGAGGCAGCAGACAGCCAGACATACAGACAGATATCATAAGGGCGCGTTTTGGACGCAGAACGAATTGTAGGACAGCCAGACATACAGACAGATATTATAAGGGCGCGACGTTATATGTATGTATCTATCTAAAAAGAGAAAGACTAAGAATTATAGAGAGAGATCGCTAAATCGCCTAATGCAGTCCCTAGGGCATTGAAAATTTGAAATTTTTTTGCTCAGAACACTCCCTGAAACATAAGTATTACATGTGTAAAGTTTCAAAACAGTCGGTTGGGTGCTTCTCTAGTTTTAGGGATTCAAACTCGCACACACAGACAGACATCCTCAGTTTTATATATATAGACTAGCAGTGGTACCCGGCGTTGCACGGGATAAGGTATTGTGAAATATATAACCACTTTAGCTAAGCTTAGTAATGTCACAACCACGGCTGGCAAAGAAGTAAGGGTCTGGTGGTACGTAAGTAAGCAAAACTGTGGCTTAAAACGTGAGGAAGAAGTTGTGTGCACTTACCAACTGTTTGGGGAATGAGTGTGAGATTTATCTTGAGCAAGGGTGGCTGAATAACCGGAGGCAGCAGACAGCCAGACATACAGACAGATATTATAAGGGCGCGTTCTGGATGCAGAGCGAATTGTAGGAAGTGACGTAATTCAGACAGCCAGACATACAGATATTATAAGGGCGTTATATGTATGTATCTATCTAAAAAGAGAAAGACTTTAGAATTATAAAGAGAGATCGCTAAATCGCCTAATGCGGTCCCTAGGGCATTGAAAATTTGAAATTTTTTTGCTCAGAACACTCCCTGAAACATAAGTATTACATGTATAAAGTTTCAAAACAGTCGGTTAGGTGCTTCTCTAGTTTTAGGGATTCAAACTCACACACACAGACAGACATCCTCAGTTTTATATATATAGACAAGGCCAGCAATTATCCAGTACATTACTGGTACTTTATTTTATCGACCCCGTGAGGATGAAAGGCAAAGTTAACCTCGGCGGTATTTGAACTCCATGCTATGAAGCATGGTGTCCAACTCTACAGATTCTGCCAATCCACCGCCCTAATGTCTGTACGTCATGAGGGAGTGAGAGGGGAGAGAAAGAAAGGCAGAAGTGAAGTGACGAAGTGACTCTCTCCTCCTCCTCCATCTCCCCATTCGTCACAGCGATAGAGGTGAGGAATGTTAGTGTGTTACAAAGAGAAAGAGTGAGAGTGAGAGAAACAGACAGACTAAAAGAGAGGGATAGCTGGAGAGAGAGAGTGATAGCAACCACGTGCGCACGTGTTTCCACTGTCGGACAGACAGACAGAGAAATTGCTGGTTATATATTATAAGGAGATAGTAGAGTAATTAGTGTTATATGTTGTTTTAGAAGTAGGTACTGAGAGTATATCAGGGTGTCTAAATTATTTATTTATTTGGTTATTAAGAAAAATTAGAATTGTATTAGGTGAGAGATCAAAGAAGGGGTTTATTAATATATATATATGTAATGGTGATAATTTGATAACTAAGAAGGAATATCTGACAGGATATAGGTTGGTGTGGTTTGTTTAAGTTAAGGTGTAGTTATATAATTACAAAAAGCTAATGAAATAAATTTAAAGGTAGTAGTATAGAATTATTTCCGACAGTGGTTTATATGAAGGGGCCTTATCTATCACTCCCCATTCTAAGGTATATGGTATATTACTTGATTTTAATGAATGTATGTATGTATGTGGATAGTGAAGTTACATTATTAAGTTTAGGGTTTCTAAACGAATGGAGGCGCAAATTATATCTGGTCTTAAAACTATTCGATGTTGAACCTATATAAACCTTCGAAATTTGATTGGCAGTGACAATACAGGAGTAGATGTCTTTAATAAGGCAGTTATTATTTAATGGGCATGTTCTATTAGGTCTACAATTACAATTGTTTTGGTAACTAGTATATTGGTTAAGGGGGTATGAAGTTGAGCGGTTATTACTGTTTATACTTCTAGTATTAAGATTATGGTAAGTATTATTATTATTACTATTACTTGCAATATAGTCCTGTACTGAGCTATTGTTAAGGTTATTTCTATGTTGGACATTATTAACTTGGTGTAATTTGAAGTACTTTTAATCTTCCTCTTGTTACTGCTAGCTATATGGTCTGCGATGTTAGGTGTGGTGGAGTAAGAGATTTTAATAGTATTTTTGTTAAATAGGTTATGGTATTTATGGTTAATTGGGAAGTTTTTATCTAAAATAGAGAAGAAAGCTTTAGGTATGTTGGTGGAGACATTTAAGTTGAAAGGAGGATTGAAAAATGTGTTACTTCTTCTATTCTTCTTATGATGGTTATTTATATTATTGTTTTGTGTGGTGTTAGGTACAGTATTATTTATATTTTTGTTTTTAACATAATTTTTCTTTCTGTGGTTTTTCTTAGGATTATTGTTGTGGTGGGAGTTAACTATATTGGAGTCGGGATATTCAATACTATCATTATATTTAATTTTATTCATGGCCATGTTATGTGAAATTATATTAGATTGTTTATGAATAGATGATGGTTTAGGTTTAAATTTAATTTTATCTCTATGGCCTGAATGAGCTAAGGCTTCATTATAGTATTGGGAGTTATGGTTAAATATAGTCTCGTTGTAAGAAAGACTAGAAATTCTATTAGATACCTCTTTAATGATTGAGCTCAATACAGATTTGGTGGTTAGAGTTGGTATTAACATAAAAAAGTTTTTCATTTGGTTTATGATAAGGTGTATACGTTTTAGAGTCTAAGTAAAGGGAAGTTAACATTTTTGGTGTTTTTATCTAAAGTGATACCTAAGTTCAAGTTTTTTAATATTTCATGTAATTGTTTTCTAGTTCTTTCTATATTAATTTTTTTTTTAATCTAAGAGGAAAAGTGTGTCATCTCGATAGAAACCACCATTAAGGTAAGCTAAATTCTTATGTATTTCATTTAAGAGAAATAAACAAACTAAGTCTGTGACCTGTGCCGAGTCGCTAGATCCCATAGTGATATCGAAGTTCTTTGGTGTCCATAATTGATCTTCAAATACAATTATGGTTTTCCTGGGATCTAGTAAGTTCACTATTATTCATGGCCAATATTAGTGCTTTATTTAAAAGGATTGGTGAAATAGAGGTGTAGTAAGAGTTTATATCAAATTGGATAAATTTCTTATTATTGGATTGGCAGTATTGGTAGAGGGTCGGATGCCATGCTTTGACGTATAGAGTTACGGCCCTTGCCTTTCTGAGTTCAAATCCCGCCAAGGTTAACTTTGCCTTTCATCCTTACGGGGGTCGATAAAATAAAGTACCAGTAATGCACTGGGTAATTGCTGGCCTTGTGCCTAACGTAGAAACAATTATTTTCATTAATATTATTAAACCATTCGATTACTTCGCTAGCGTTTCCCCAGAGGTTCAAATCGATTTTTTGTTTAATTTGTGGGATAACTTTATCCAAAATATTTTTACTAATAATAGCAATATCGGATCTGGAGGGGCAAATTAGTCTAATTGCGGGGTTGGTATTGAAGTCTTCCTTATGGTCTTTCAGAGAGAATTGTGGGGGATTAGGGGTGTATGGTTGAGTATATCTCTCTAGTCCTAATTTACATATTAAACTACGGGCTTCAATATTTATATCGTCTAGGTTTTTATGAGATGTTTTCTTGTAGATTTTATAGAGTTCATTATATATAAATTTTCTATATGTATCATAATCTAGGCTATATATGTTTTTAGTTTTATCAGCTAGTACTAAGATATTCCTATTTTCATTAAAGTTTTTGATAGTGGAATTTAGGTTATTTAGGAAGTTGTTCTTCTTATTGTAGTGTTTTCTGTATTAAATTCTTTTAACAAATGACACAAAGTCATTTTCAAATGAGTTAAGTAAGGTATTGTGTGGTGGGCTTTTATATGTTTTGAAACCGTATGATTCAAACGAAGGTGCATCTTTCACAGCACGGTTCCTATCATAGTGGAAAGCTCTCCATCTAACTCTTTTAATAAAAGAATTGACACTATTAATCAGTAGTTTTTCTTATGTATCTTTAGATGAGATAGGTATGTTCTTTAAAGACAAAGGAAGATAATCTTTGATCAACATACCGGTAATTTTATATATGTCAGCTCAACAAGAAGGAGCAGATATTAGTAATAATAATAATGTTTATACTTATATATGTTTTATATACAATTATAAATATGGAGGGTCGTACTAAGTACTATCCAGTTACTGGTAGGAGAAAAGGCTCAATGCAAATTCATTGCTCCTTATAATTTTTTTTCTGTAGCATAACATCCTTTTGTAAACAATTGTCAGCAATTAATTGTATTAAACTAAGATTTGATTGTTTTAATATTTAGTATATATACATACATCTATGTATATATGTATATATATATACATACATCTATATATCATCATCATCATCATCATCACCATTTTACGTCCGTTCTTCCACGCTAGCATGGGTTTAGACAGGAATTGTCCCACTTGAGGCAAGATTGGTTGTCTTGCTCGTATAGGACTGTCTGGCGGGTTTTCTACGGCTGGATGCCCTTCCTAACACCAACAACGTTTACAGTGTGGACTGGGAGGTTTTTACCGTGTTACCTACACGCCACATTACAGCATGGGCTGTGTGTTTTTTTGTCGTGACACCTACACGACCTCATTTATTTCAGACTGGATGTTGTGGCACCAACATAACTTTACATCGAAAGGGGTGGTGTAGGTAGGGTAGTGGGATGGGGGTATATTTTTGGTTAGGAGGTGCCTACTGACTGTTGGTTTTGCTTTGTACTTAGGCAAGGCGGGTCTTCTGTATTACTGTGTAACGCCAAAGATCTCGGTCCAGTGACATTGTCTTGGAGAGGTGTGTGTAAGGTCGGAATTTATCAAATCATCCCAGGTTTTTCTGGGTTTGCCTACTCCGTAGCTTCCATCTATTTTGATCACCCTGCACTTTTTTATACAGCTGTCGTCTTTCATGCGCATCACGTGGCCATACCAACGTAGTCTTCTCTCGAGTAAACTGATCCCTCTTATTCCTAATTTCTCACTTAGTTCATTTATACTTTGCTGTTCACGTATATTACTATTGCACATCCAACGGAGCATGCAAGCTTCGTTCCTCTCCAGTCTGCACAGATCCTCCTCACACAATGCCCATGTCTCACTGCCGTGTAACATTGCTGTTCGTATGCAGGCATCATACAGTCTGCCTTTCATTTTTAGGGAGAAACCTTTAGCGGCCAATAGTGGTATAAGCTCTCTGAACTTTTTCCATCCCGTTCTGACTCTAGCTACTGTACTTTCAGAGCACCCTCCACCACTGCTGATTTTGTCGCCCAGGTAACGGAAGGTGTCCACTATTTCTATAGAACCATCTAGGCAATAGAAGGAGCTAGTATCCTGTGGGCACTTGCTGCTACTTATTGCACCTGAGCACCGGCCACATATAAAATCTATGTTCTTAGTTAGCTTACCTGTGATCCCACTACATCTTTTATGTACCCATACTTTACATTTGGGACATAAAATAGAGTTTCTTCCTATTCCTTTCCTACACACTGAGCATGGCCATTTCCCACATGGGACCAGTGCCGTATTTTCCTTCCTACATACTAGAACTTTAGTCTTAGACAAGTTAATTTTAAGGCCTTTTGATTCTAGGCCATGCTTCCAAGTTTGTAATTTCTTCTCTAGTTCAGCCATTGATTCAGCTATGAGTGTTAGATCATCTGCGTATAGAAGTTCCCATGGGCAGCCAGTCTTGAACTCCTCTGTTATAGCCTGAAGGACAATAATAAATAGGAGGGGGCTAAGGACAGAGCCCTGATGAACACCCGACTTTTAAGCTAAATTCTTCACTATATTCGTTGTTAATTCTAACCTTGCTGACTGTTTCTTTATACATGGCTTGTGTAGCTTTCACGAGCCATTCATCAACACCTAGTTTTCTAAGAGCCCACCAGATAATGGAGCGGGGGACTCTGTTAAAGGCTTTCTTCAAGTCAACAAAAGCTAAGTATAGTGGTTTACTTTTAGCTAGATACGTCTCCTGTAGTTTTTGTACAAGGAAAAGAGAGTCTGTGGTACTTTTACCTGACACAAACCCAAACTGCATTTCATCTGGATCAATTCGCTCTCTGATTAGTTGCGCTATAACTTTTTCTGTGACCTTAATGACCTGGTCAATTAATTTAATGCCTCTATAGTTTCCCCTATCTAGAGCATCTCCTTTACCCTTGAAGCAGTTAATGATGATGATGCTACGCCAGTCATTTGGTATGACCCGGTTTACAATCCGGGAGACCATAGTGTGTCCCACCAATCCAGAAGCAACTATCTCTGAAGGCCCAGCTGCTTTGCCCGTCTTCATATCTTTGATTGCCTTACTTATTATACTACCTTCAACTTGTACTGCTGGTCCCTCTATTGGATCGATTTGGGGCAGACTATCTTTTTCCCACTTATTCTCCTCATTTAGTAGCCTCTCGTAGTGACACTTCCAAGCTACCTCTGTTGCCTTCAGCAGGTTAACTTTCAGGAATTCCCACTGTTCCTCTATACTGTACATCTCTAATTGCTTTTCCTTACTGTCAAAAGCATCAAGTAGTATGCTTTTAAATTTGTTACTGGCTGTGGGGTCCTTTAACTTCCATATTCTTTTTCTCAGAGTGGTCCTGCTCTGTTATCGAGTACGTCTCGTCCTGACTATGAGGTCACTAACTATGAGGCTATGTTGGGAGGTGCATTCTTCACGGGGGAGGGATTTAGTGTTTACAACCGACATTTTGTCACGTCTTCTGGTAAGGATATAATCTATCTGACTGGTGTGTTCCCCTGATCTATAGGTGATCAAGTGATTGTCTCGTTTTTTGAAGTTTGTGTTGCAGATAGTTAGGTTATTTGCGTCACAGAATTCTAGAATTCTGAAGCCTTCCTCATGGATTCCGTCATAGCCGTCACAATGTTGTCCAACATGACCATTTAGGTCGCCAGCAATAATTATGTAGTCACTGTCGGTTAGTTGGGAGGTAGTGAGCATTAGCGACTCATAGAATCTGTCTTTTATAACGCCAGTCAGTCCAGATTGGAGTGCATAAGCGGATATTATTGTCACAGTAGTTCTATTTAGGACAAATCTTATTTTAATTATTCTGTCGTTCACTCTATTTACGTCTATTACCTTATCTACCCATTTTTCTGCTAACATAATTCTTACTCACCCCAGCCCATTTTCATTTCCCACCCAGAAAAGTTTATAGCATCGTTTTTTACCCACAATGAATCTAACAGACCCACCCCTCCACCTAGTCTCTTGGACGCAACAAGCATCAACTTCCTTACGTTCAAGCCTCTCTACAACCTCGTTAGAGCGACCTTTTAAAGTGCCTACATTCATGGTACCAACTCTGAAGTTTTGGATTTCGTTTGATGGGTGGAAGGGATGGGTTGGAGGTGTAGGGAGGGGTGAGGGAGATGGGGTTATGTTTGCCATCCGCGTCTGAAATAAAGAGGAATCCTTGCATTTTCGTCCGGCCACATGAGGTGTATTTATCTTTATCTTTGACATTGTCATTTGAGTGTCCAGATTCTTCATACTCTCCAGAATCCCACAGTCCATCTAGCATATCAAAGGCAACCAGGTTTAAACTTAAGGAGTGAATAGCCGAGACGGTGGTTTTGTGTAAGAGATTGGTAAGAGAGACGTATAAGCCGTTGAATTATGATTGGACCATCTAATAATGGTGGTGAGTGGGGGGGGGGGGGGGGGAAGTTAACTAGGTTTTTTTTTTTTAATCTAACCTATAAACGAACGTATAACAGTAATCAGTGTTTAAATATATATATATATATATATATATAGTTATAGTTGGGGAGGGTCATATTTGTGTATAATAATATTGCCAGAATTAATAACAGAACACACTCACTGTTTGGTTGGTTTTCGCTTCTGTGTCTTTTATATCGGTTAATTTAATTTATTCGGTCCTCAATGTTACCATTGACTGACCAACGGTCAAAAATACAGATACAATATAGACACAAACACATATATATAGTCTAACAAAGTTCTTTCGTTGCACATCTGCAATATCGTCAGTGGTGCTATTATGTTTCCTCCTGTTGTATTGTATGCCTACGCCATCTTTATTTAGTCTGTTTATTTATTTATTTTTTTGTCTTCTCTGCGCATGCATTTGCGTGTGTGTATAGTGTTTGATGTGTGTTCGTGTTTGGGTGACTGTGTATTGGCTATTGTATTCTATCTTAGTTTACTAGTGTGTGTTTATATGTGTTTGTTGTTATTGTTTGTTGTATGTATTTATTATTTATTTATACTTCTCTTAGGTCAGTATTTTTTGTTTGGGCGTTGTTGTTATTCCATTCATTTTTTCTGTTTAGCCTTGGCCTTCTAAGTTCTATTTCGCTGGCCTCTCTGATTGTTATCTGGCATGTTCGTATAGTACTGAACCGTTTTTTCGTCCTTTTAATTCCCGCCAGTGTTGGTCTATCCTTTCACCTATGCTACGAGCTGTCTCGCTTATGTATGTTGTTGTCATGTTTCTGCAAGTACCCTCTGTACATCTTATGCTATAGACTACGTTTCTAGTTTTACAGTTTATCCAGGGGTTTACTTTACATATAATACATTTCCTATTAGTACAGTGGGTTTTCTTAAAAGGGTAAGTTTTGCTGATCAGGGATTTTATGGTGGTTCCTGGCTTTTTTACCACCTTAATCTTTAAGTGGGTCTTTCTACACTGGTTAGCTAATTTCCCTCCAGGGGTAGCGTCCACAAACATGACACTCTGGTATCTCTGGTTGTCGTACCATGAGGTGGCTTTCCTTATCTTATGTCTAGTCCTATCTAAGCTATTCCATGATTTGGAGATAAATATAGAGAATTAGTATATTTACCAACATATGTGTACAGATGTTCACCTATGCTAGCAAATATATATGTTATGTCTTAGTTCCTTATTTTACGTCTTTCATATAATTGTTCTGCATCCCCCTGCATAGAACCACATATATATTTGCTAGCATAGTGAACATCTGTACACATATGTTGGTAAATATACTAATTCTCTATATTTATCTCCAAATTATTTGTTGAGCAAAACTTGCCAAAATTTACTGCTGATTCATGGTAGTAGTAGGCTCTTGTCATAATACCACCCCGCTCCTAACTGATTAACCTCAGTGTCACGTGATTGATTCTTTAGAATCTGCCACTGACCAGAGGCAGTGAATTTTTTCAGTGCTCCGGAATTTAGTCCTCGCTAGCTTTGTTCCATCCACTGAATTATTATTATTTTTATAGGGGTTCCTAGTGTCCGTGCATCGCCTGGGAACTTAGCTGAGAATAGACTCCCTGATGATGTAAGGAATTCTCTATAGTTATATTATGTAACTATATTTATCCCCTTACAGAAACTAATTAGTTGGAGTGAAAATTTTAGTAAGTTGATTTTTAATTTTTAAAATTTCCTTATTTTACGTCTTTCATACATCTATATATATATATATACATCTATATATATATATATATATATATACATACATCTATATATATATATATATATATATATACATACATCTATATATATATATATATATATATATACATACATCTATATATATATATATATATATATATATATACATACATCTATATATATATATATATATACATACATCTATATATATATATATATATATATACATACATCTATATATATATATATATATATATATATACATCTATATATATATATATATACATACATCTATATCATCATCATCATCATCATCAACGTTTAACGTCCGTGTTCCACGCTTGCATGGGTTTGGACGGGGGTAGTCCCACTTGAGGCAAGAGTGATTGTCTTGCTCGCATAGGACTGTTTGGCTTGTTTTCTACAGTTGGATGCCCTTCCTAACACCAACCACATTTACAGTGTGGGTCTGGGAGGTTTTTACCGTGTTGCCTACACGGCCACATTACAGCGTGGACTGTGTGTTTTTTTGTCGTGACACCTACACGATCTCATTTGTTTCGGCCCGGATGGCGCGGCACCAACATAACTTTACATAGGACGGGGTGGTGTGGATGGGGTGGGGGTGGTGGTGGTGGGACGGGGTGTATTTTGTTAGAGATGCCTACTGGCAAGGCGGGTCTTCTCTGTTACTGAGTACCGCCAAAGGTCTCGGTCCAGTGACATTGTCTTGGAGAGGTGTAAGTGTGTGAGGTCGGAGTTTATCAGCTCGTCCCAGGTTTTTCTAGGTCTGCCTATTCCGTGGCTACCGTCTATCTTTATTGCCCTGCACTTTGTTATACAGCTATCGACTTTCATGCGCATCACGTGTCCATACCAACGTAGCCTTCTCTCGAGTAAACAACATCTGATCCCTCTTATCTCTAATTTTTTCCTTAGTTCGTTTATGCTTTGCCGTTCACGTATATTACTGTTACACATCCAGCGGAGCATGCAAGCTTCGTTCCTCTCTAGTCTGCGTATATCCTCTGCACACAATGCCCAGGTCTCACTGCCATGCAACATTGCTGTTCGTATGCAGGCATCGTACAACCTGCCTTTCATTTTTAGGGAGAACCCTTTAGCAGCTAATAGTGGTATAAGCTCTCTGAACTTTTTCCAACCAGTTCTGACTCTAGCTACAGTACTTTCAGAGCACCCTCCCCCACTGCTGATTTTATCGCCCAGGTAACGGAAGCTGTCCACTATTTCTATAGAACCCTCTGCGCAATTGAAAGAGCTAGTATTGTGTGGGCACTTGCTGCTACTTATTGCACCAGAACACCGGCCACATGTAAAATCTATGTTCTTAGTTAGCTTACCTGTGATCCCACTACATCTTTTATGCACCCATACTTTGCATTTAGGACACAAAATGGAGTTTCTACCTACGCCTTTCCTACACACCGAGCACGACCATTTCCCAGAAGGGACCGCCGCCTTGTTTTCTTTCTATATATATATACATACATCTATATATATATACATACATCTATATATATATACATCTATATATATATATATATACATACATCTATATATATATACATACATCTATATATATATACATACATCTATATATATATACATACATCTATATATATATACATCTATATATATATATATATATATATATATATATATATATATATATACATACATCTATATATATATATATACATACATCTATATATATATATATACATACATCTATATATATATATATACATACATCTATATATATATATATACATACATCTATATATATATATATATATATATATATATATATATATGTAAATGTGGTTGGTGTTAGGAAGGGCATCCAGCTGTAGAAAACCCGCCAGACAGTCCTATGCGAGCAAGACAACCACTCTTGCCTCAAGTGGGAAAACTCCCGTCCAAACCCATGCAAGCGTGGAATATGGATGTTAAACGATGATGATGATATATATATACATACATCTATATATATATATAAACACTGATTGCGTAGGACTTACCTCGCCCTCAAACCCCCTAATGACCCTGGTGAGTAGACAATGGCTGCAACATCCCACTTGACGAATAAGATAGAGGAAACCCCAGCTTACATAGGTAGATGTATCTCTTCTTTTCCTTTCTGTTTGCTTCTTCCCTTTGTCTCCTATCACTTCCTTCCACTCCCTATCTTCTTCCTCTTCCCCCTTTCGCCTACCCCGAGGCAGCGCATCGGGCTTCTGTAGCCTCAGTACCCCCACCCCAGTAAATTAAAGATAGCATTGGCCAAAAACGCAATACAAACTAATTACAGGGCGGTGGATTGGCAGTATCGGTAGAGGGTCGGACGCCATGCTTTGCAGCAAAGAGTTACGGCCCTTTATGTTCAGAGTTTAAATCCCGCCGAGGTTAACTTTGCCTTTGTTCTTAACGGGTCGATAAAATAAAGTACCAGTAATACACTGAGATAATTGCTGGCCTTGTGTCAAAAGTAGAAACAATACAAACTAATTATAGCAGCTGTGTTAGACCCCCCAGAGATTTTGTATTACTTTTTACTACCCAATTCTATAAATTCTAAAATTCTTATTTAGTATCTTCTATTCTCAACTTATTAACCTATTCTATAGCATTGGATGAAAACACAACACCAACTAAATATAGCAGCTGATTTAGACTCTACAGTTTTTTTATCACTTCTTACTATCCAATTTTATATTTTTATATATTCTTCTCTTATTTTTTTTTTATTACCGCCTAATCTCATTTGATTTACTTATTCTATAACATCTCCTCTCTATTTTCTCCAGAATCCTTTTTCGCCTACCTCCTCTGGCATAGTTTCATACACATTCCTTAGAATTTGCTGTATAGATTTCACTTTCAATGCTTGACCGGCTCCACCCACTCGCTGACTGTTCTACAGGCAAGTTCAGCCACCCCCACCCCCCACCATGATAGACTTTTCTGTGTCTGCTGCAAATTTTGACCAATCCTCTTGACAACTACAATCTTCCCATATAAGGAAGTACCCCTTGAAAAGTTTGGCTATTTATTTACCAGGCTAAAAATTCTAATTTAGTCCAGAAATAGCTGTCGAAACGGCTTGAGCTCTGCCATCGGGGTCATACATTTTCCTATTACCCACTCTACTACCCTAAGTATTGAGTACTCTGGTGCATTATGGTCCATCTGGTTCCTTACCAGAACTCCTTCATTATATATATATATATACATACATCTATATATATATCTATATATATATATACATCTCTTTCTCTATATATATCTATATATATATATACATCTCTCTCTCTATATATATATATACACATACATCTATATATATATATACACATACATATATATATATTAGAAATATAAGCTTTCACCGTATTTTTGACTAAAGAAATTTTTAGCCTAATAGTGGGGTTTAGAACCCTCAGAGAAATGGAAAAAGATGAGTATTGACGTACATGGGAGTCGAACCCACATCTTTGGTTATCCAGACCACTATGCTACCATTACACCAACACATCACCCATCTCCTTCCATTCAAATTAGAAGCTACATTCTTAACAAGTAAATGACGAGTAAGTATGTTTTGAAAACTGAGCGAGTTTGAAATTAGAAATATAAGCTTTCACCGTATTTTTGACTAAAGAAATTTTTAGCCCGATACACACATGGATAGAAAGGTCATCCAGCCATAGGAAGTTTGCCAAAGAAAAGGGTAGTGAAGATCTTTCAAATGCATCAAAGACATGAAAAATTTCCCTAGTGTTGGGCAGCCACACAATAAATGCACCCAATTCACGTTGCAAAGTGGTTGGTGATAGAAAGGGCATCCAGCCATTGAAATCTTGGCAAACAAAGGGTTGAGAGGCCCCCTTAGTTGTGTCAAAACATGACAACCTGTTTAGTGGTGGCAGTGCCACTCAGTAGAACATGGGACTGTATGTAAGCAACAGTGTTGAATCTCGGCCTGTCTGGGATATTAGTAGATCCACTTCAGTACTGACTCGGTTTGTGAAAACCTGTCCAAACCTTGTTAGCAGGGAAAGAAGATGTCAAATGATGATGATATGTATACATATCACGTATTACAATGGTTGATTATTCAGATAAACCAAAACTGATAAAACATCAATGAAATGAACCAAAAGTTTAGTAATAATTAGTAGGTTAGGTGAAGTATATTTCTCCAAACAATCTAACATGGAGCAAGACAGGGGGGGGGGGGGGGGGGGGGGGTATTTATAAAATCTTACTTTAATTTTTTGGTGCCTCCTAATCCAAATAGGAGATTTATCATGTACACAATAGGCAAAGGACACACCTATAAAGAGAAACAGAAAACAATTCATAAATCAATTTACTCTAAATATGCAAAGTATAAACGAATTGAGAGAGAGACTGAGCATAAGAGGAATCGAATGCTGTGTGCAGGAGAGGAGGTTGCATTGGTACGAAGGATGACAGCTGCATAAAAAGGTGCAGAGCACTAGAAGACGATGCAAGCTACAGAGTGGGGAGACCCAAGAAGACCTGGGATGAGGTGATAAAAGCTGACCATACCCAATTGCACCTCTCAAAGGCGATGACACGACCGTGACCTCTGGCGTCACGCAGTAATACAGAAGACCTGACTTCCCACGGGTATAAGCCGAAGCATATAGACAATATGCCCCCACCCCCTCCCACTGCAACGTGGTCATGGAGGTTCCACGACAAAAAAGCACCCAGCCCACACTGTAAAGTGGACGTGTAGGCGCCACGGAAAAAAAGCACTCAGCACTCACTGTAAAAGAGGTTGGTGTTAGGAAGGGTATCCAGCTGTAGGAATCAAACCAGAATCAGTTCCCGTATGAGCAAGACAAGGTCAGCCGACCAGACACTGCCCACAACCGGACAACCCGTCTAACCCATGCTAGCATGGAAGAACAGACGTAAAACGGTGATGATGATGATGCATGTGTAAGTTGCATCACATACACACACACACAAACAAGGTCACAATGCAATGACTCAGCTCTGGGTAAACATGCATATTCTCTCCTTCTTTTCTGACATGAAAAGCCAACACCAAGCCATCATCCACCACCTGGTACACAAAACACCCTCCCCAAGACTTCAGAGCTGCAACCATCAATGGAGAGACGTCGCTGAAAGATAGGTCAGGTGAGATTGTGGAGATACTTGAGTGTAAGAAAGTTGATGTATGCTGTATACAAGAGACCAGGCAGCGAGGAGAATCTTCTAGACTCCTAGTAGGTAGAAAACAATGTTTTAAATTTTTCTGGAAAGGTAACGACAGGGGGCTTGGCGGAGTAGTTATTATGCTAGCAGAAAAATGACTGGAGAAGGTAATCACTGTAAATAGAATAAATGACAGAATCATTGCACTTCAGCTCATCCTAAATAGAATAGTAAATGTGGGTGTGGCTCCCAAACTATAGGTTGCGCTGTGAGCAGGGTACAGCACAGCCAACTGGCCTGTCCCTCCTTATAACAGTGCCATCCAGATCCACAGTTACAGTGTGGAACTGGATGGCACCATTATGAGGAGGGACAGACCAGTTGGCTGGACCATACTCTGCTCACAGCGGAACCTATAGTTTGGGAGCCGCAACCAGATTTACAGTGTCGAGCTGGATGGACATCATTATGAGGAGGGACAGGATATATATATATTTTTATATATGAAATGGTTATAGACAACTAATCAGGGACAGAATCAAGCTAAATGAGATGCAGTTTGGATTTATGCCAGGTAAGGGTACTACTGATGCCCTCTTTCTGGTGAGACAACTACAAATGTATTTAGCTAAGAGTAAGCCATGGTACCTAGCATTTGTAGATCTAGAGAAAGCCTTTGACAGGGTTCTATGCTCTATAATCTGGTGGATACTTAGGAAGTTAGATGAATGGCTTTTGAGAGCCATGCAGGCCATGTATAGAGGAGCAATCAGCAGAGTGAGAGTTGGCAATAAGTACAGTGATGAATTTGAAGTACAGGTGGGAGTTCACCAGGGATCAGTCCTCAGTCTACTCTTATTTATCATTGTACTTCAGGCTATCACTGAGGAGTTTAAAACTGGTGCTCCATGGAAGCTCCTTTATGTTGATGACCTAGTCCTCATAACTGAAACCGTAGGAGAGTTATAAGCAAAATTTCAAGCATGGAAGAAAAATCTAGAGCTGAAAGGCCTAAAAGTAAATTTAGCAAAGACGAAAGTCTTAATAAGTAGGAAAGAAGACAGGAAAGAGGCCATACTCAATATGTTAGAAAGAGGTGGTTAAAAATTCCATAAGGTGCACACAATGTAAAGTATGGATGCACAAGAGAAGCAGTGGGATTGCAGTAGGTTAACAGAAAAGATAGACTTTATATATGGCAGATGCACAGGGGAAGTGAGCATAAAGAGCACATGTGAAATAGATTCATTCACCTGCCAGGGAAGCTCCGTATCAGTTGTCGACAGCTTTTGCTACCTAGACAATCAAATTAGCAGTGGGGGAGGATGTGTTTAAAGTGTGATAGCTAAGATAAGAACAGGCTGAAAGAACTTTAGATATTTATTACTGCTGCTAACAACAAAATGCTTTTCTCTCCGAGTAAATGATGCTTGTGTGTGAACCACAACGTTACATGGCAGTGAAATATGGGCCTTGACTGCAAAAGACCTGCAGAGGCTAGAAGGAAATGAGTCGAGTATGATCTGGTAGATGTGCAATGTTAGTGTGCATGAGCAACATAGCATAAGTAAACTGAGGGAAAAACTTGGCATAAGAGGAATTGGTTGTAATGTGTAAGGACATGTGATGCGCATGGAAGACAGCAACTGCATAAAGAAACTGCAGAGAAACCCCAGTGGCTGGGACCCATGGAAGATCCTGGAAGGCATGGGATGAGGTTTTAAAGGGATAAAGATCCCATAATTCCTTGTGGTGTTGTAGAGGCACCATCATGCGGCGTGTCTAGAGCACTTTTAAACCTGGCAGAGCCCAACCCTCTCCCTGCCTGAACACTGAAGATTTTTTTCTATAGGAAGAATCGACCCCAGTACTGGACTGGTACTTTTTTTTATCGACCTCAAAAGGATGAAAGGCAAAGTTGACCTCAGCAGGATTTGAACTCAGAGCACGCAATGAGGTTGGACAAATACCGTAAAGCATTCTATCTGACGTATTAACGACTCTGCCAATTCGTCGCCATGTGGTTGTAAAGACCAACCTTGAAAAGCTAAACCTTACAATAGAAATTACTAAAGAGCACAAGGGCTGGTACTATACAGTGCTGAAGAAAACCTGACCTGCAGTATACAATATGACCTGACCTACCTTCCTCCTTCCACAAGCACTCCCTAACAGTTATTCTCAACTTCACTATTTCAACCCTCTTACACACACACATTCCTAGCAGCATGTCGTTGACACAACTGAGGGTCCTCCCAACCCTTTGTTTGGTAAGATTTCTATCGTTAGATTCCCTTCCCACTTCAAAAAGGGGCAGCAGCTAGGAATACGTTGGGGACACACTATGGGTTACAGTTGTGGTTAATTTATTCTGAATGTTATATTTTTTTATAACATTTGAGTATTTAGGTCATTTCATAAAAAAAGAAGAAAAATAACATACCTTTTGAAAAATGTCAGATGAAAATTCTGGGAAGGTAATATAATTCAATTCTTTCCCAATAAATAAAACTACAAGACCAGTCACCATCTAAAACAGAAGACAAAATAATTATTTCAAAATTCAATAACATAAGAGAGTGCTGTAGTTTGAAGCATGGTGTAAGGCAGCAGTCGCTAACCTTTTGGACCTCACAGGCCACTAAATTCATAATTTTAAATCCTGTGTACCACTAATATGAATTTTTTTAAAAAGGTTAATGCATTAAAATTTATCTGTGGACCACTGGTTGGTGACCGCTGCTGTAAGGTGTAGAAAATAGTGTGTTTGATTAGAAAGCTACAGCAATTAAATATTTTTAAAATAATGATTTCTAATTTAGGTAGAAGGCCAGCAATTTGTGGGGAGGGGAAAGTTAACTATATCGACCCCAGTACTTGAAATAGTAATACTATCAACACCATAAGGATGAAAAGCAAAGCTAACCTCAGCAGGATTTGAACTACAAAATAACAAAAAAGCTGTTGGAATGTTACTTTGGAGTTATTTAACCACAGTCATGTCTACACTCTGTGGCCAGAACCTTTAACCACAGTCATGTCTACACTCTGTGGCCAGAACCTTTAACCACATAGCCATGTCTACACTCTGTGGCCAGAACCTTTAACCACATAGTCATGTCTACACTCTGTGGCCAGAACCTTTAACCACATAGTCATGTCTACACTCTGTGGCCAGAACCTTTAACCACAGTCATGTCTACACTCTGTGGCCAGAACCTTTAACCACATAGTCATGTCTACACTCTGTGGCCAGAACCTTTAACCACAGTCATGTCTGTACTCTGTGGCCAGAACCTTTAACCACATAGCTATGTCTACACTCTGTGGCCAGAACCTTTAACCACAGTCATGTCTACACTCTGTGGCCAGAACCTTTAACCACATAGCCATGTCTACACTCTGTGGCCAGAACCTTTAACCACATAGTCATGTCTACACTCTGTGGCCAGAACCTTTAACCACATAGTCATGTCTGTACTCTGTGGCCAGAACCTTTAACCACATAGCCATGTCTACACTCTGTGGCCAGAACCTTTAACCACAGTCATGTCTACACTCTGTGGCCAGAACCTTTAACCACAGTCATGTCTACACTCTGTGGCCAGAACCTTTAACCACATAGCCATGTCTACACTCTGTGGCCAGAACCTTTAACCACATAGCCATGTCTACACTCTGTGGCCAGAACCTTTAACCACAGTCATGTCTACACTCTGTGGCCAGAACCTTTAACCACATAGTCATGTCTACACTCTGTGGCCAGAACCTTTAACCACATAGTCATGTCTGTACTCTGTGGCCAGAACCTTTAACCACATAGTCATGTCTGTACTATGAGGCCAGAACCTTTAACCACATAGTCATGTCTGTACTCTGTGGCCAGAACCTTTAACCACATAGTCATGTCTACACTCTGTGGCCAGAACCTTTAACCACAGTCATGTCTACACTCTGTGGCCAGAACCTTTAACCACATAGTCATGTCTACACTCTGTGGCCAGAACCTTTAACCACATAGCCATGTCTACACTCTGTGGCCAGAACCTTTAACCACAGTCATGTCTACACTCTGTGGCCAGAACCTTTAACCACAGTCATGTCTACACTCTGTGGCCAGAACCTTTAACCACATAGTCATGTCTACACTCTGTGGCCAGAACCTTTAACCACAGTCATGTCTACACTCTGTGGCCAGAACCTTTAACCACATAGCCATGTCTACACTCTGTGGCCAGAACCTTTAACCACATAGTCATGTCTACACTCTGTGGCCAGAACCTTTAACCACATAGTCATGTCTACACTCTGTGGCCAGAACCTTTAACCACAGTCATGTCTACACTCTGTGGCCAGAACCTTTAACCACATAGTCATGTCTGTACTATGAGGCCAGAACCTTTAACCACATAGTCATGTCTGTACTATGAGGCCAGAACCTTTAACCACATAGTCATGTCTGTACTATGAGGCCAGAACCTTTAACCACATAGTCATGTCTGTACTATGAGGCCAGAACCTTTAACCACACAGTCATGTCTACACTCTGTGGCCAGAACCTTTAACCACATAGTCATGTCTGTACTATGAGGCCAGAACCTTTAACCACATAGTCATGTCTGTACTCTGTGGCCAGAACCTTTAACCACATAGTCATGTCTGTACTATGAGGCCAGAACCTTTAACCACATAGTCATGTCTGTACTATGAGGCCAGAACCTTTAACCACATAGTCATGTCTACACTCTGTGGCCAGAACCTTTAACCACATAGTCATGTCTGTACTCTGTGGCCAGAACCTTTAACCACATAGTCATGTCTGCACTCTGTTGTCTCACTCGTATAGGACTGTCTGGCAGGTTTTCCACGGCTGGATGCCCTTCCTAACACCAACCACGTTTACAGTGTGGACTGGGAGGTTTTTACCATGTTGCCTACACGGCCACATTAGTGTGACTGTGTGTTTTTTTGTCGTGACACCTACACGACCTCATTTATTTCGGACTGGATGTTGTGGCACCAACACTTTACATCAAAAGGGGTGGTGTGGATGGGGGTGAGGGTAGTGGGACGGGGGGGTGTATTTTTGTTAAGAGGTGCCTACTGACTGTAGGTTTCGCTTTGTACTTAGGCAAGGCGTGTCTTCTGTATTACTGTGTAGCGCCAAAGATCTTGGTCCAGTGACATTGTCTTCGAGAGGTGTAGGTGTGTGAGGTCGGAATTTATCAAGTCGTCCCAGGTTTTTCTGGGTCTGCCTACTCCGTGGCTACCACATCTATTTTTATTGCCCTGCACTTTTTTTTTTTTTTTTTTACCAATGACAAAAGTGATTCTCTGTACATATTTATAGGCAGCAGTTATTTTTAGTTCATTTAACCACTCCCTTTCCCCCACAACACACACACACACGCAGCAAGTAAGTTGTTTGTAGTGCACAGGTATAAACTATAAGTATACATGCTGCTATTGCTGTTCTACTAACATTACACACACACACACACACGTTATACACTTCCAGTTGTTCTATGTACACACTTGTGTTGTGTGCAGAGGTAAAACTATTCACGCATGTCTAATATACACCTGCACGAAAGAGTATAATAATAATAATAACTGTTTCTACTTTTGGCACAAGGCCAGCAATTACCCAGTACATTACTGGTACTTTATTTTATCGACCCTGTAAGGATGAAAGGCAAAGTTAACCTCGGTGGGATTTGAACTCAGAATGGCAAGGGCCGTAACTCTATGCGTCAAAGCATGGTGTCCGACCCTCTATATGATAATAATAATGATAATGTTTTGTAAGGTTTCTCTAGCAATCGGTTACTAGGCAAAACGTTAATTGGCCTCAGATCAGTCCTTGATCTCAGAGGCTCAACATATCACACAGGATTCTGGCAGTCCCAGTGATGGTAGAAATTTGGGCACTGGCTATGAAGTGAGGGATCCCAAGGCTTTTGATGAAAGGCTTAAGACATTTAGGGACCATGCCTAGTGCCCCAGTGACGATTGGCATAACTTCTGTCTCTACATGGTGATTAGTTCTAATAGTGCCTGCAAAGTCTGCATACTTATTGATCTTTTCCATTTCTTTTCCAGCCACTTTATGGTCTTGAGGAACCACATCAATTCGAATCCATTTTTGGCAGTTGTGTTGAACTTTGTTTATGGTCTTCATCTCGAGGTCCCAAAATCGTACCACTGACATTGTTTCAATGTTGTATTTTTTGCACAACTGCCAATGGACTCTTTTTGCTATAAGATCATGCCAGATTTTGTAACATCTTTTTTCCAGTTGCTCACTTCCACTAACAATGTGCACAGATTTGTCTGCTTTATGACATACTCTGCAAAGTGGGGAGCAATTTTGTCCAAGGATGTTAGCTTTCACCTAATTGATTCTGAGTGCCTGGTCTTGTGTGTCAGTAATAATAGCCTCAGTGCTCCTTTTAACCCAACCTGACCTAAACCAAACCCTAAACCTAGGATCAGCAATGTCTTCAATGGCAGCTGGAAATTTGCCATGAAGAGCCCTTTAAAATGAGTCACAATATCCACAATAAATGCCAAAGTTGTAACAGCAGGCCTTTTATTGTATTCGAAAGTCTCGTCTCTCATATAACAATAAATTTAAATTTTAAATAAACAACTCATTGGGCATTAGTTCTCGCGGGCCGGTCAAAATCCCTTTGTGGGCCATCAGTTGCCGACCTCTAGTGTGTTGGGTACATTTTATCATGACACCAGTAGTAAAGTGGCTGTCACATCTTCAACAAGAGTAAAGAGTCCCTTCTCTACATTGTCCACACCAGTGATGGTCAAACTCTGACCCATTTGGCTTTCTGAATAGCACACCTTATGATGAGCCACATCCTATGCAGCCCACTGCTTGAAAAAGGTTGCCCCTACTTGTGTGTGTGTGTGTGTGTGTGTGACAGCTCACACCTATGCAGGTTTAGCTGGCCTCCTCCAAGGTATATCTCGTTGGAGGTGACTTGGATAATTTAATGATAGGGACCCCAGTCCTATCATCTCATTTCTACAGCCAAGTAAACTGGAGCAATGTGAAATAAAGTTTCTTGCTCAAGGAAACAATCAATCACCCAGTCCGAGAATTGAACTCACAACCTTTCGATTGCAAGCCCAATGCTCTAACCACTAAGCCATGCGCCTTCATTGCCCCTACTTGGTCTACACTATCTCCACTCGTTTTCCAATCACTTTACAGTGTAGTGAGTACATTTTATTGTTGATGTCAACTCTAGTGATTGTAATATATGAAAAAAAAGAAATAATCTATCTGCTGATTATCAAAGTATTAAAACCAACTAGCATAAGTGGTAATTAAACTGAAGTATGGACTTATAGTTGTTGTTATTGTTCAGTTCCATTTAGTCAGCCATGATTGAGTAAACAATAAAACAAGATAGTCATGGCTGGAATCCCTTTCATTATAGGTTTGTTTGATAGGTGTTGACATGGTGGGATTGTGGGGTTAGTGTTGACCTGGTGGGGTTGTGGGGGATAGAGCATTGACCTGGTGTGGTTGTGGGGGATAGTGTTGACCTGGTGGGGTAGTGGGGGAATGTTGACATGGTGGGATTGTGGGGTTAGTGTTGACCTGGTGGGGTTGTGGGGGATAGAGCATTCACCTGGTGGGGTTGTGGGGGATAGAGCATTGACCTGGTGTGGTTGTGGGGGATAGTGTTGACCTGGTGGGGTTGTGGGGGAGTGTTGACCTGGTGGGATTGTGGGGTTAGTGTTGACCTGGTGGGGTTGTGGGGGATAGAGCATTGACCTGGTGTGGTTGTGCGGGATAGTGTTGACCTGGTGGGGTTGTGGGGGAGTGTTGACCTGGTGGGGTTGTGGGGGAGTGTTGACCTGGTGGGGTTGTGGGGGATAGAGCATTCACCTGGTGGGGTTGTGGGGGAGTGTTGACCTGGTAGGGGTTATGGGGGTTAGATTGTTGACTTGGTGGGGTTGTGAGGGTTACTGTCAACTTGGTGGGGTTGTGGGGTTAGATTGTTGACTTGGTGGGGTTGTGAGGGTTACTGTCAACTTGGTGGGGTTGTGGGGGTTAGATTGTTGACTTGGTGGGGTTGTGGGGGTTAGTGTCGACTTGGTGGGGTTGTGGGGGATAGTGTTGACATGGTGGGGTTGTGGGGGATAGTGTTGACCTGGTGGGGTTGTGGGGGATTATGTCGACTTGGTGGGGTTGTGGGGGAGTGTTGACCTGGTGGGGTTGTGGTGGATACTGTTGACATGGTGGGGTTGTGAGGGATAGTATTGACATGGTGGGGGTGTGAGGGATAGTATTGACATGGTGGCGTTGTGGGGGTTAGATTGTCGACTTGGTGGGGTTGTGGGGGTTAGTGTTGACCTGGTGGGGTTGTGGGGGTTAGTGTTGACCTGGTGGGGTTGTGGGGGTTGGTGTTGACCTGGTGGGGTTGTGGGGGTTAGTGTTGACCTGGTGGGGTTGTAGGGGTTAGTGTTGACCTGGTGGGGTTGTAGGGGTTAGTGTTGAGCTGGTGGGGTTGTGGGGGTTAGTGTTGACCTGGTGGGGTTGTGGGGGTTAGTGTTGATTTGGTGGGGTTGTGGGGGTTAGTGTTGACTTGGTGAGGTTGTGGGGGATAGATTGTCAACTTGGTGGGGTTGTGGGGGATAGTGTTGACATGGTGGGGTTGTGGGGGATAGTGTTGACATGGTGGGGTTGTGAGGGTTAGTGTTGACATGGTGGGGTTGTGGGGGTTAGTGTTGAGCTGGAGGGGTTGTGGGGGATAGTGTTGACCTGGTGGGGTTGTGGGAGTTAGTGTTGACCTGGTGGGGTTGTGTGGGTTAGTGTTGACCTGGTGGGGTTGTGGGGGTTAGTGTTGACATGGTGGGGTTGTGAAGGTTAGTGTTGACATGGTGGGGTTGTGGGGGTTAGTGTTGACCTGGAGGGGTTGTGGGGGATAGTGTTGACCTGGTGGGGTTGTGGGAGTTAGTGTTGACATGGTGGGGTTGTGGGGGTTAGTGTTGACCTGGAGGGGTTGTGGGGGTTAGTATTGACCTGGTGGGGTTGTGGGGGATAGTGTTGACCTGGTGGGGTTGTGGGGGTTAGTGTTGACATGGTGGGGTTGTGAGGGTTAGTGTTGACATGGTGGGGTTGTGAGGGTTAGTGTTGACATGGTGGGGTTGTGAGGGTTAGTGTTGACATGGTGGGGTTGTGGGGGTTAGTGTTGACATGGTGGGGTTGTGAGGGTTAGTGTTGACATGGTGGGGTTGTGGGGGTTAGTGTTGACCTGGAGGGGTTGTGGGGGTTAGTATTGACCTGGTGGGGTTGTGAGGGTTAGTGTTGACATGGTGGGGTTGTGGGGGTTAGTGTTGACCTGGAGGGGTTGTGGGTGTTAGTATTGACCTGGTGGGGTTGTGGGGGATAGTGTTGACCTGGTGGGGTTGTGGGGGTTAGTGTTGACCTGGTGGGGTTGTGGGGGTTAGTGTTGACATGGTGGGGTTGTGAGGGTTAGTGTTGACATGGTGGGTTTGTGGGGGTTAGTGTTGACATGGTGGGTTTGTGGGGGTTAGTGTTGACATGGTGGGGTTGTGGGGGTTAGTGTTGACATGGTAGGGTTGTGGGGGTTAGTGTTGATCTGGTGGGGTTGTGAGGGTTAGTATTGACATGGTGGGGTTGTGAGGGTTAGTGTTGACATGGTGGGGTTTAGGGTTAGTGTTGACATGGTGGGGTTGTGAGGGTTAGTGTTGACATGGTGGGGTTGTGGGGGTTAGTGTTGACATGGTGGGGTTGTGAGGGTTAGTGTTGACATGGTGGGGTTGTGAGGGTTAGTGTTGACATGGTGGGGTTGTGAGGGTTAGTGTTGACATGGTGGGGTTGTGGGGGTTAGTGTTGACATGGTGGGGTTGTGGGGGTTAGTGTTGACATGGTGGGGTTGTGGGGGTTAGTGTTGACATGGTGGGGTTGTGGGGGTTAGTGTTGACATGGTGGGGTTGTGAGGGTTAGTGTTGACATGGTGGGGTTGTGAGGGTTAGTGTTGACCTGGTGGGGTTGTGGGGGTTAGTGTTGACCTGGTGGGGTTGTGGGGGTTAGTGTTGACCTGGTGGGGTTGTGGGGGTTAGTGTTGACCTGGTGGGGTTGTGGGGGTTAGTGTTGATTTGGTGGGGTTGTGGGGGTTAGTGTTGATTTGGTGGGGTTGTGGGGGTTAGTGTTGACTTGGTGGGGTTGTGGGGGATAGATTGTCAACTTGGTGGGGTTGTGGGGGATAGTGTTGACCTGGTGGGGTTGTGGGGGTTAGTGTTGACCTGGTGGGGTTGTGGGGGTTAGTGTTGACATGGTGGGGTTGTGAGGGTTAGTGTTGACATGGTGGGGTTGTGGGGGTTAGTGTTGACCTGGAGGGGTTGTGGGGGATAGTGTTGACCTGGTGGGGTTGTGGGGGTTAGAGTTGACATGGTGGGGTTGTGAGGGTTAGTGTTGACATGGTGGGGTTGTGAGGGTTAGTGTTGACATGGTGGGGTTGTGGGGGTTAGTATTCACCTGGTGGGGTTGTGGGGGTTAGTGTTGACCTGGTGGGGTTGTGGGGGTTAGTGTTGACATGGTGGGGTTGTGGGGGTTAGTGTTGACCTGGTGGGGTTGTGGGGGTTAGTGTTGACCTGGTGGGGTTGTGGTGGTTAGTGTTGACATGGTGGGGTTGTGAGGGTTAGTGTTGACATGGTGGGGTTGTGGGGGTTAGTGTTGACCTGGAGGGGTTGTGGGGGTTAGTATTGACCTGGTGGGGTTGTGGGGGATAGTGTTGACCTGGTGGGGTTGTGGGGGTTAGTGTTGACCTGGTGGGGTGGTGGGGGCTAGTGTTGACATGGTGGGGTTGTGAGGGTTAGTGTTGACATGGTGGGGTTGTGAGGGTTAGTGTTGACATGGTGGGGTTGTGGGGGTTAGTGTTGACATGGTGGGGTTGTGGGGGTTAGTGTTGACTTGGTGGGGTTGTGGGGGTTAGTGTTGACCTGGAGGGGTTGTGGGGGTTAGTATTGACCTGGTGGGGTTAGTGTTGACCTGGTGGGGTTGTGGGGGTTAGATTCTTGACTTGATGGGGTTGTGGGGGATAGTGTTGACTTGGTGGGGTTGTGGGGGATACTGTTGACTTGGTGGGTTGTGGGGGATAGAGTTGACCTGGTGGGGTTCTGGGGTCACTGTTGACTTGGGCGGTGGGATAGTGTGGACCTGGTGGGGTTGTGGGGGTTAGTGTTGACATGGTGGGGTTGTGAGGGTTAGTGTTGACATGGTGGGGTTGTGGGGGTTAGTGTTGACATGGTGGGGTTGTGGGGGTTAGTGTTGACATGGTGGGGTTGTGGGGGTTAGTGTTGACATGGTGGGATTGTGGGGGTTAGTGTTGACATGGTGGGGTTGTGGGGGTTAGTGTTGACATGGTGGGGTTGTGGGGGTTAGTGTTGACATGGTGGGGTTGTGGGGGTTAGTGTTGACATGGTGGGGTTGTGGGGGTTAGTGTTGACATGGTGGGGTTGTGGGGGTTAGTGTTGACATGGTGGGGTTGTGAGGGTTAGTGTTGACATGGTGGGGTTGTGAGGGTTAGTGTTGACATGGTGGGGTTGTGGGGGTTAGTGTTGACATGGTGGGGTTGTGAGGGTTACTGTTGACATGGTGGGGTTGTGAGGCTTAGTGTTGACATGGTGGGGTTGTGGGGGTTAGTGTTGACATGGTGGGGTTGTGGGGGTTAGTGTTGACTTGGTGGGGTTGTGGGGGTTAGTGTTGACCTGGAGGGGTTGTGGGGGTTAGTATTGACCTGGTGGGGTTGTGGGGGTTAGATTCTTGACTTGATGGGGTTGTGGGGGATAGTGTTGACTTGGTGGGATTGTGGGGGATACTGTTGACTTGGTGGGTTGTGGGGGATAGAGTTGACCTGGTGGGGTTCTGGGGTCACTGTTGACTTGGGCGGGGTGATAGTGTTCACATGGTAGGGTTGTGGGGGTTAGTGTTGATCTGGTGGGGTTGTGAGGGTTAGTGTTGACATGGTGGGGTTGTGAGGGTTAGTGTTGACATGGTGGGGTTGTGAGGGTTAGTGTTGACATGGTGGGGTTGTGGGGGTTAGTGTTGACATGGTGGGGTTGTGAGGGTTAGTGTTGACATGGTGGGGTTGTAGGGGAGTGTTGACCTGGTGGGGTTGTGGGGGAGTGTTGACCTGGTAGGGGTTATGGGGGTTAGATTGTTGACTTGGTGGGGTTGTGAGGGTTAGTGTCGACTTGGTGGGGTTGTGGGGGTTAGTGTCGACTTGGTGGGGTTGTGGGGTTAGATTGTTGACTTGGTGGGGTTGTGAGGGGTAGTGTCGACTTGGTGGGGTTGTGGGGGTTAGTGTTGACATGGTGGGATTGTGGGGGATACTGTTGACTTGGTGGGTTGTGGGGGATAGATTTGACCTGGTGGGGTTCTGGGGTCACTGTTGACTTGGGCGGGGTGATAGTGTTCACATGGTGGGGTTGTGGGGGTTAGTGTTGACATGGTGGGGTTGTGGGGGTTAGTGTTGACACGGTGGGGTTGTGGGGGTTAGTGTTGACATGGTGGGGTTGTGGGGGTTAGTGTTGATCTGGTGGGGTTGTGACGGTTAGTGTTGACATGGTGGGGTTGTGAGGGATAGTGTTGACATGGTGGGGTTGTGAGGGTTAGTGTTGACATGGTGGGGTTGTGAGGGTTAGTGTTGACATGGTGGGGTTGTAGGGGAGTGTTGACCTGGTGGGGTTGTGGGGGAGTGTTGACCTGGTAGGGGTTATGGGGGTTAGATTGTTGACTTGGTGGGGTTGTGAGGGTTAGTGTCGACTTGGTGGGGTTGTGGGGGTTAGTGTCGACTTGGTGGGGTTGTGGGGTTAGATTGTTGACTTGGTGGGGTTGTGAGGGGTAGTGTCGACTTGGTGGGGTTGTGGGGGATAAGGTTGACATGGTGGGGTTGTGGGGGATAGTGTTGACCTGGTGGGGTTGTGGGGGATCATGTCGACTTGGTGGGGTTGTGGGGGATCATGTCGACTTGGTGGGGTTGTGGGGGATAGTGTTGACATGGTGGGGTTGTGGGGGTTAGTGTTGACCTGGTGGGGTTGTGGGGGTTAGTGTTGACCTGGAGGGGATGTGTTGACCTGGTGGGGTTGTGAGGGTTAGTGTCGACATGGTGGGGTTGTGGGGGTTAGTGTTGACCTGGAGGGGTTGTGGGGGTTAGTATTGACCTGGTGGGGTTGTGGGGGTTAGATTCTTGACTTGATGGGGTTGTGGGGGATAGTGTTGACCTGGTGGGGTTGTGGGGGATACTGTTGACTTGGTGGGTTGTGGGGGATAAAGTTGACCTGGTGGGGTTCTGGGGTCACTGTTGACTTGGGTGGGGGTATAGTGTTGACCTGGTGGGGTTGTGGGGGTTAGTGTTGACATGGTGGGGTTGTGAGGGTTAGTGTTGACATGGTGGGGTTGTGGGGGTTAGTGTTGACATGGTGGAGTTGTGGGGGTTAGTGTTGACATGGTGGGGTTGTGGGGGTTAGTGTTGACATGGTGGGGTTGTGGGGGTTAGTGTTGACTTGGTGGGGTTGTGGGGGTTAGTGTTGACCTGGAGGGGTTGTGGGGGTTAGTGTTGACCTGGAGGGGTTGTGGGGGTTAGTGTTGACATGGTGGGGTTGTGAGGGTTAGTGTTGACACGGTGGGGTTGTGAGGGTTAGTGTTGACATGGTGGGGTTGTGGGGGTTAGTGTTGACATGGTGGGGTTGTGAGGGTTAGTGTTGACACGGTGGGGTTGTGAGGGTTAGTGTTGACATGGTGGGGTTGTGAGGGATGGTGTTGACATGGTGGGGTTGTGGGGGTTAGTGTTGACATGGTGGGGTTGTGGGGGTTAGTGTTGACATGGTAGGGTTGTGGGGGTTAGTGTTGACATGGTGGGGTTGTGGGGGTTAGTGTTGACATGGTGGGGTTGTGAGGGTTAGTGTTGACTTGGTGGGGTTGTGAGGGTTAGTGTTGACATGGTGGGGTTGTGAGGGTTAGTGTTGAAATGGTGGGGTTGTGAGGGTTAGTGTTGACATGGTGGGGTTGTGAGGGTTAGTGTTGACATGGTGGGGTTGTGGGGGTTAGTGTTGACATGGTGGGGTTGTGAGGGTTAGTGTTGACATGGTGGGGTTGTGGGGGTTAGTGTTGACCTGGTGGGGTTGTGGGGGTTAGTATTGACCTGGTGGGGTTAGTGTTGACCTGGTGGGGTTGTGGGGGTTAGATTCTTGACTTGATGGGGTTGTGGGGGATAGTGTTGACTTGGTGGGGTTGTGGGGGATACTGTTGACTTGGTGGGTTGTGGGGGATAGAGTTGACCTGGTGGGGTTCTGGGGTCACTGTTGACTTGGGCGGTGGGATAGTGTGGACCTGGTGGGGTTGTGGGGGTTAGTGTTGACATGGTGGGGTTGTGAGGGTTAGTGTTGACATGGTGGGGTTGTGGGGGTTAGTGTTGACATGGTGGGGTTGTGGGGGTTAGTGTTGACATGGTGGGGTTGTGGGGGTTAGTGTTGACATGGTGGGGTTGTGGGGGTTAGTGTTGACATGGTGGGGTTGTGGGGGTTCGTGTTGACATGGTGGGGTTGTGAGGGTTAGTGTTGACATGGTGGGGTTGTGAGGGTTAGTGTTGACATGGTGGGGTTGTGGGGGTTAGTGTTGACATGGTGGGGTTGTGAGGGTTAGTGTTGACATGGTGGGGTTGTGAGGGTTAGTGTTGACATGGTGGGGTTGTGGGGGTTAGTGTTGACATGGTGGGGTTGTGGGGGTTAGTGTTGACTTGGTGGGGTTGTGGGGGTTAGTGTTGACCTGGAGGGGTTGTGGGGGTTAGTATTGACCTGGTGGGGTTGTGGGGGTTAGATTCTTGACTTGATGGGGTTGTGGGGGATAGTGTTGACTTGGTGGGATTGTGGGGGATACTGTTAACTTGGTGGGTTGTGGGGGATAGAGTTGACCTGGTGGGGTTCTGGGGTCAGTTGACTTGGGCGGGGTGATAGTGTTCACATGGTAGGGTTGTGGGGGTTAGTGTTGATCTGGTGGGGTTGTGAGGGTTAGTGTTGACATGGTGGGGTTGTGAGGGTTAGTGTTGACATGGTGGGGTTGTGGGGGTTAGTGTTGACATGGTGGGGTTGTGGGGGTTAGTGTTGACATGGTGGGGTTGTGAGGGTTAGTGTTGACATGGTGGGGTTGTAGGGGAGTGTTGACCTGGTGGGGTTGTGGGGGAGTGTTGACCTGGTAGGGGTTATGGGGGTTAGATTGTTGACTTGGTGGGGTTGTGAGGGTTAGTGTCGACTTGGTGGGGTTGTGGGGGTTAGTGTCGACTTGGTGGGGTTGTGGGGTTAGATTGTTGACTTGGTGGGGTTGTGAGGGGTAGTGTCGACTTGGTGGGGTTGTGGGGGTTAGTGTTGACATGGTGGGATTGTGGGGGATACTGTTGACTTGGTGGGTTGTGGGGGATAGATTTGACCTGGTGGGGTTCTGGGGTCACTGTTGACTTGGGCGGGGTGATAGTGTTCACATGGTGGGGTTGTGGGGGTTAGTGTTGACATGGTGGGGTTGTGGGGGTTAGTGTTGACATGGTGGGGTTGTGGGGGTTAGTGTTGACATGGTGGGGTTGTGGGGGTTAGTGTTGATCTGGTGGGGTTGTGAGGGTTAGTGTTGACATGGTGGGGTTGTGAGGGTTAGTGTTGACATGGTGGGGTTGTGAGGGTTAGTGTTGACATGGTGGGGTTGTGGGGGTTAGTGTTGACATGGTGGGGTTGTGAGGGTTAGTGTTGACATGGTGGGGTTGTAGGGGAGTGTTGACCTGGTGGGGTTGTGGGGGAGTGTTGACCTGGTAGGGGTTATGGGGGTTAGATTGTTGACTTGGTGGGGTTGTGAGGGTTAGTGTCGACTTGGTGGGGTTGTGGGGGTTAGTGTCGACTTGGTGGGGTTGTGGGGTTAGATTGTTGACTTGGTGGGGTTGTGAGGGGTAGTGTCGACTTGGTGGGGTTGTGGGGGTTAGTGTCGACTTGGTGGGGTTGTGGGGGATAAGGTTGACATGGTGGGGTTGTGGGGGATAGTGTTGACCTGGTGGGGTTGTGGGGGATCATGTCGACTTGGTGGGGTTGTGGGGGATAATGTTGACATGGTGGGGTTGTGGGGGTTAGTGTTGACCTGGTGGGGTTGTGGGGGTTAGTGTTGACCTGGAAGGGTTGTGGGGGTTAGTGTTGACCTGGTGGGGTTGTGAGGGTTAGTGTCGACATGGTGGGGTTGTGGGGGTTAGTGTTGACCTGGAGGGGTTGTGGGGGTTAGTATTGACCTGGTGGGGTTGTGGGGGTTAGATTCTTGACTTGATGGGGTTGTGGGGGATAGTGTTGACCTGGTGGGGTTGTGGGGGATACTGTTGACTTGGTGGGTTGTGGGGGATAAAGTTGACCTGGTGGGGTTCTGGGGTCACTGTTGACTTGGGTGGGGGGATAGTGTTGACCTGGTGGGGTTGTGGGGGTTAGTGTTGACATGGTGGGGTTGTGAGGGTTAGTGTTGACATGGTGGGGTTGTGGGGGTTAGTGTTGACATGGTGGGGTTGTGGGGGTTAGTGTTGACATGGTGGGGTTGTGGGGGTTAGTGTTGACATGGTAGGGTTGTGGGGGTTAGTGTTGACATGGTGGGGTTGTGGGGGTTAGTGTTGACATGGTGGGGTTGTGAGGGTTAGTGTTGACATGGTGGGGTTGTGAGGGTTAGTGTTGACATGGTGGGGTTGTGGGGGTTAGTGTTGACATGGTGGGGTTGTGAGGGTTAGTGTTGACATGGTGGGGTTGTGGGGGTTAGTGTTGACATGGTGGGGTTGTGGGGGTTAGTGTTGACATGGTGGAGTTGTAGGGGTTAGTGTTGACATGGTGGGGTTGTGGGGTTTAGTGTTGACATGGTGGGGTTGTGGGGGTTAGTGTTGACATGGTGGGGTTGTGAGGGTTAGTGTTGATCTGGTGGGGTTGTGAGGGTTAGTGTTGACATGGTGGGGTTGTGGGGGTTAGTGTTGACATGGTGGGGTTGTGAGGGTTAGTGTTGACACGGTGGGGTTGTGAGGGTTAGTGTTGACATGGTGGGGTTGTGAGGGTTAGTGTTGACATGGTGGGGTTGTGGGGGTTAGTGTTGACATGGTGGGGTTGTGGGGGTTAGTGTTGACATGGTAGGGTTGTGGGGGTTAGTGTTGACATGGTGGGGTTGTGGGGGTTAGTGTTGACATGGTGGGGTTGTGAGGGTTAGTGTTGACATGGTGGGGTTGTGAGGGTTAGTGTTGACATGGTGGGGTTGTGGGGGTTAGTGTTGACATGGTGGAGTTGTGGGGGTTAGTGTTGAATTGGTGGGGTTGTGAGGGTTAGTGTTGACCTGGAGGGGTTGTGGGGGTTAGTATTGACCTGGTGGGGTTAGTGTTGACCTGGTGGGGTTGTGGGGGTTAGATTCTTGACTTGATGGGGTTGTGGGGGATAGTGTTGACTTGGTGGGGTTGTGGGGGATACTGTTGACTTGGTGGGTTGTGGGGGATACAGTTGACCTGGTGGGGTTCTGGGGACACTGTTGACTTGGGCAGGGGGATAGTGTTGACCTGGTGGGGTTGTGAGGGTTAGTGTTGACATGGTGGGGTTGAGGGGGTTAGTGTTGATCTGGTGGGGTTGTGAGGGTTAGTGTTGACATGGTGGGGTTGTGAGGGTTAGTGTTGACATGGTGGGGTTGTGAGGGTTAGTGTTGACATGGTGGGGTTGTGAGGGTTAGTGTTGACATGGTGGGGTTGTGAGGGTTAGTGTTGACATGGTGGGGTTGTGGGGGTTAGTGTTGACATGGTGGGGTGTGGGGGTTAGTGTTGACATTGTGGGGTTGTGAGGGTTACTGTTGACATGGTGGGGTTGTGAGGGTTAGTGTTGATCTGGTGGGGTTGTGAGGGTTAGTGTTGACATGGTGGGGTTGTGGGGGTTAGTGTTGACATGGTGGGGTTGTGAGGATTAGTGTTGACATGGTGGGGTTGTGGGGGTTAGTGTTGACATGGTGGGGTTGTGAGGGTTAGTGTTGACATGGTGGGGTTGTGAGGGTTAGTGTTGATCTGGTGGGGTTGTGAGGGTTAGTGTTGACATGGTGGGGTTGTGGGGGTTAGTGTTGACATGGTGGGGTTGTGGGGGTTAGTGTCGACATGGTGGGGTTGTAGGGGAGTGTTGACCTGGTGGGGTTGTGGGGGAGTGTTGACCTGGTAGGGGTTATGGGGGTTAGATTGTTGACTTGGTGGGGTTGTGAGGGTTAGTGTCGACTTGGTGGGGTTGTGGGGGTTAGTGTCGACTTGGTGGGGTTGTGGGGTTAGATTGTTGACTTGGTGGGGTTGTGAGGGGTAGTGTCGACTTGGTGGGGTTGTGGGGGTTAGTGTTGACATGGTGGGATTGTGGGGGATACTGTTGACTTGGTGGGTTGTGGGGGATAGATTTGACCTGGTGGGGTTCTGGGGTCACTGTTGACTTGGGCGGGGTGATAGTGTTCACATGGTGGGGTTGTGGGGGTTAGTGTTGACATGGTGGGGTTGTGGGGGTTAGTGTTGACATGGTGGGGTTGTGGGGGTTAGTGTTGACATGGTGGGGTTGTGGGGGTTAGTGTTGATCTGGTGGGGTTGTGAGGGTTAGTGTTGACATGGTGGGGTTGTGAGGGTTAGTGTTGACATGGTGGGGTTGTGAGGGATAGTGTTGACATGGTGGGGTTGTGGGGGTTAGTGTTGACATGGTGGGGTTGTGAGGGTTAGTGTTGACATGGTGGGGTTGTAGGGGAGTGTTGACCTGGTGGGGTTGTGGGGGAGTGTTGACCTGGTAGGGGTTATGGGGGTTAGATTGTTGACTTGGTGGGGTTGTGAGGGTTAGTGTCGACTTGGTGGGGTTGTGGGGGTTAGTGTCGACTTGGTGGGGTTGTGGGGTTAGATTGTTGACTTGGTGGGGTTGTGAGGGGTAGTGTCGACTTGGTGGGGTTGTGGGGGTTAGTGTCGACTTGGTGGGGTTGTGGGGGATAAGGTTGACATGGTGGGGTTGTGGGGGATAGTGTTGACCTGTTGGGGTTGTGGGGGATCATGTCGACTTGGTGGGGTTGTGGGGGATAATGTTGACATGGTGGGGTTGTGGGGGTTAGTGTTGACCTGTTGGGGTTGTGGGGGTTAGTGTTGACCTGGAGGGGTTGTGGGGGTTAGTGTTGACCTGGTGGGGTTGTGAGGGTTAGTGTCGACATGGTGGGGTTGTGGGGGTTAGTGTTGACCTGGAGGGGTTGTGGGGGTTAGTATTGACCTGGTGGGGTTGTGGGGGTTAGATTCTTGACTTGATGGGGTTGTGGGGGATAGTGTTGACCTGGTGGGGTTGTGGGGGATACTGTTGACTTGGTGGGTTGTGGGGGATAAAGTTGACCTGGTGGGGTTCTGGGGTCACTGTTGACTTGGGTGGGGGGATAGTGTTGACCTGGTGGGGTTGTGGGGGTTAGTGTTGACATGGTGGGGTTGTGAGGGTTAGTGTTGACATGGTGGGGTTGTGGGGGTTAGTGTTGACATGGTGGAGTTGTGGGGGTTAGTGTTGACATGGTGGGGTTGTGGGGGTTAGTGTTGACATGGTGGGGTTGTGGGGGTTAGTGTTGACTTGGTGGGGTTGTGGGGGTTAGTGTTGACCTGGAGGGGTTGTGGGGGTTAGTGTTGACCTGGAGGGGTTGTGGGGGTTAGTGTTGACATGGTGGGGTTGTGAGGGTTAGTGTTGACACGGTGGGGTTGTGAGGGTTAGTGTTGACATGGTGGGGTTGTGGGGGTTAGTGTTGACATGGTGGGGTTGTGAGGGTTAGTGTTGACACGGTGGGGTTGTGAGGGTTAGTGTTGACATGGTGGGGTTGTGAGGGATGGTGTTGACATGGTGGGGTTGTGGGGGTTAGTGTTGACATGGTGGGGTTGTGGGGGTTAGTGTTGACATGGTAGGGTTGTGGGGGTTAGTGTTGACATGGTGGGGTTGTGGGGGTTAGTGTTGACATGGTGGGGTTGTGAGGGTTAGTGTTGACATGGTGGGGTTGTGAGGGTTAGTGTTGACATGGTGGGGTTGTGGGGGTTAGTGTTGACATGGTGGGGTTGTGAGGGTTAGTGTTGACATGGTGGGGTTGTGGGGGTTAGTGTTGACATGGTGGGGTTGTGGGGGTTAGTGTTGACATGGTGGAGTTGTAGGGGTTAGTGTTGACATGGTGGGGTTGTGGGGTTTAGTGTTGACATGGTGGGGTTGTGGGGGTTAGTGTTGACATGGTGGGGTTGTGAGGGTTAGTGTTGATCTGGTGGGGTTGTGAGGGTTAGTGTTGACATGGTGGGGTTGTGAGGGTTAGTGTTGACATGGTGGGGTTGTGAGGGTTAGTGTTGACATGGTGGGGTTGTGGGGGTTAGTGTTGACATGGTGGGGTTGTGAGGGTTAGTGTTGACACGGTGGGGTTGTGAGGGTTAGTGTTGACATGGTGGGGTTGTGAGGGTTAGTGTTGACATGGTGGGGTTGTGGGGGTTAGTGTTGACATGGTGGGGTTGTGGGGGTTAGTGTTGACATGGTAGGGTTGTGGGGGTTAGTGTTGACATGGTGGGGTTGTGGGGGTTAGTGTTGACATGGTGGGGTTGTGGGGGTTAGTGTTGACATGGTGGGGTTGTGAGGGTTAGTGTTGACATGGTGGGGTTGTGAGGGTTAGTGTTGACATGGTGGGGTTGTGGGGGTTAGTGTTGACATGGTGGAGTTGTGGGGGTTAGTGTTGACTTGGTGGGGTTGTGAGGGTTAGTGTTGACCTGGAGGGGTTGTGGGGGTTAGTATTGACCTGGTGGGGTTAGTGTTGACCTGGTGGGGTTGTGGGGGTTAGATTCTTGACTTGATGGGGTTGTGGGGGATAGTGTTGACTTGGTGGGGTTGTGGGGGATACTGTTGACTTGGTGGGTTGTGGGGGATACAGTTGACCTGGTGGGGTTCTGGGGTCACTGTTGACTTGGGCGGGGGGATAGTGTTGACCTGGTGGGGTTGTGGGAGTTAGTGTTGACATGGTGGGGTTGAGGGGGTTAGTGTTGATCTGGTGGGGTTGTGAGGGTTAGTGTTGACATGGTGGGGTTGTGAGGGTTAGTGTTGACATGGTGGGGTTGTGAGGGTTAGTGTTGACATGGTGGGGTTGTGAGGGTTAGTGTTGACATGGTGGGGTTGTGAGGGTTAGTGTTGACATGGTGGGGTTGTGGGGGTTAGTGTTGACATGGTGGGGTGTGGGGGTTAGTGTTGACATTGTGGGGTTGTGAGGGTAACTGTTGACATGGTGGAGTTGTGAGGGTTAGTGTTGATCTGGTGGGGTTGTGAGGGTTAGTGTTGACATGGTGGGGTTGTGGGGGTTAGTGTTGACATGGTGGGGTTGTGAGGATTAGTGTTGACATGGTGGGGTTGTGGGGGTTAGTGTTGACATGGTGGGGTTGTGAGGGTTAGTGTTGACATGGTGGGGTTGTGAGGGTTAGTGTTGATCTGGTGGGGTTGTGAGGGTTAGTGTTGACATGGTGGGGTTGTGGGGGTTAGTGTTGACATGGTGGGGTTGTGGGGGTTAGTGTTGACATGGTGGGGTTGTGGGGGTTAGTGTTGACATGGTGGGGTTGTGGGGGTTAGTGTTGACATGGTGGGGTTGTGGGGGTTAGTGTTGACATGGTGGGGTTGTGAGGGTTAGTATTGACATGGTGGGGATGTGGGGGTTAGTGTTGACATGGTGGGGTTGTGAGGGTTAGTGTTGACATGGTGGGGTTGTGAGGGTTAGTGTTGACATGGTGGGGTTGTGGGGTTTAGTGTTGACCTGGTGGGGTTGTGGGGGTTAGTGTTGACATGGTGGGGTTGTGGGGGTTAGTGTTGACATGGTGGGGTTGTGGGGGTTAGTATTGACATGGTGGGGATGTGGGGGTTAGTGTTGACATGGTGGGGTTGTGGGGGTTAGTGTTGACATGGTGGGGTTGTGAGGGTTAGTATTGACATGGTGGGGATGTGGGGGTTAGTGTTGACATGGTGGGGTTGTGAGGGTTAGTGTTGACATGGTGGGGTTGTGAGGGTTAGTGTTGACATGGTGGGGTTGTGGGGGTTAGTGTTGACCTGGTGGGGTTGTGGGGGTTAGTGTTGACATGGTGGGGTTGTGGGGGTTAGTGTTGACATGGTGGGGATGTGAGTTAGTGTTGACATGGTGGGGTTGTGGGGGTTAGTGTTGACATGGTGGGGTTGTGGGGGTTAGTATTGACATGGTGGGGATGTGGGGGTTAGTGTTGACATGGTGGGGTTGTGGGGGTTAGTGTTGACATGGTGGGGTTGTGGGGGTTAGTGTTGACATGGTGGGGTTGTGGGGGTTAGTGTTGACATGGTGGCGTTGTGAGGGTTAGTGTTGACATGGTGGGGTTGTGGGGGTTAGTGTTGACATGATGGGGTTGTGGGGATTAGTGTTGACATGGTGGGGTTGTGGGGGTTAGTGTTGACATGGTGGGGTTGTGGGGGGTACTGTTCACTTGGTAGGTTGTGGGGGATAGAGTTGACCTGGTGGGGTTCTGGGGTCACTGTTGACTTGGGCGGGGGGATAGTGTTGACCTGGTGGGGTTGTGGGGGTTAGTGTTGACATGGTGGGGTTGTGGGGGTTAGTGTTGACATGGTGGGATTGTGGGGGTTAGTGTTGACATGGTGGGGTTGTGGGGGTTAGTGTTGACATGGTGGGGTTGTGAGGGTTAGTGTTGACATGGTGGGGTTGTGGGGGTTAGTGTTGACATGGTGGGGTTGTGGGGGTTAGCGTTGACATGGTGTGGTTGGGGTTGTGAGGGTTAGTGTTGACATGGTGGGGTTGTGGGGGTTAGTGTTGACATGGTGGGGTTGTGGGGGTTAGTGTTGACATGGTGGGGTTGTGGGGGTTAGTGTTGACATGGTGTGGTTGGGGTTGTGGGGGTTAGTGTTGACATGGTGGGGTTGTGGGGGTTAGTGTTGACATGGTGGGGTTGTGGGGGTTAGTGTTGACATGGTGGGGTTGTGAGGGTTAGTGTTGACATGGTGGGGTTGGGGTTGTGAGGGTTAGTGCTGACATGGTGGGGTTGGGGTTGTGAGGGTTAGTGTTGACATGGTGGGGTTGTGGGGTTAGTGTTGTCATGGTGGGGTTGTGGGGGTTAGTGTTGACATGGTGGGGTTGTGAGGGTTAGTGTTAACATGATGGGGTTGAGGGTTAGTGTTGACATGGTGGGGTTGTGGGGGTTAGTGTTGACATGGTGGGGTTGTGAGGGTTAGTGTTGATCTGGTGGGGTTGTGAGGGTTAGTGTTGACATGGTGGGGATGTGGGGGTTAGTGTTGACCTGTTGGGGTTGTAGGGGTTAGTGTTGACCTGGTGGGGTTGAGGGGGTTAGTGTTGACATGGTGGGGTTGTGGGGGTTAGTGTTGACATGGTGGGGTTGTGGGGGTTAGTGTTGACATGGTGGGGTTGTGGGGGTTAGTGTTGACATGGTGGGGTTGTGAGGGTTAGCGTTGATCTGGTGGGGTTGTGAGGGTTAGCGTTGACATGGTGGTGTTGTGAGGGTTAGTGTTGACATGGTGGGGTTGTGATGGTTAGTGTTGACATGGTGGGGTTGTGAGGGTTAGTGTTGACATGGTGGGGTTGTGAGGGTTAGTGTTGACATGGTGGGGTTGTGAGGGTTAGTGTTGACATGGTGGGGTTGTGGGGGTTAGTGTTGACATGGTGGGGTTGTGGGGGTTAGTGTTGACATGGTGGGGTTGTGGGGGTTAGTGTTGACATGGTGGGGATGTGAGGGTTAGCGTTGATCTGGTGGGGTTGTGAGGGTTAGTGTTGACATGGTGGGGTTGTGAGGGTTAGTGTTGACATGGTGGGGTTGTGAGGGTTAGCGTTGATCTGGTGGGGTTGTGAGGGTTAGCGTTGATCTAGTGGGGTTGTGAGGGTTAGTGTTGACATGGTGGGGTTGTGAGGGTTAGTGTTGACATGGTGGGGTTGTGAGGGTTAGTGTTGACATGGTGGGGTTGTGAGGGTTAGTGTTGACATGGTGGGGTTGTGGGGGTTAGTGTTGACATGGTGGGGTTGTGAGGGTTAGTGTTGACATGGTGGGGTTGTGAGGGTTAGCGTTGATCTGGTGGGGTTGTGAGGGTTAGTGTTGACATGGTGGGGTTGTGAGGGTTAGTGTTGACATGGTGGGGTTGTGAGGGTTAGTGTTGACATGGTGGGGTTGTGAGGGTTAGTGTTGAGATGGTGGGGTTGTGAGGGTTAGTGTTGATCTGGTGGGGGTGTGAGGGTTAGTGTTGACATGGTGGGGTTGTGGGGGTTAGTGTTGACATGGTGGGGTTGTGAGGGTTAGTGTTGACATGGTGGGGTTGTGGGGGTTAGTGTTGACATGGTGGGGTTGTGAGGGTTAGTGTTGACATGGTGGGGTTGTGAGGGTTAGTGTTGATCTGGTGGGGTTGTGAGGGTTAGTGTTGACATGGTGGGGTTGTGAGGGTTAGTGTTGACATGGTGGGGTTGTGGGGGTTAGTGTTGACATGGTGGGGTTGTGTGGGTTAGTGTTGACATGGTGGGGTTGTGAGGGTTAGTGTTGACATGGTGGGGTTGTGAGGGTTAGTGTTGATCTGGTGGGGGTGTGAGGGTTAGTGTTGACATGGTGGGGTTGTGGGGGTTAGTGTTGAAATGGTGGGGTTGTGGGGGTTAGTGTTGACATGGTGGGGTTGTGGGGGTTAGTGTTGACATGATGGGGTTGTGAGGGTTAGTGTTGACATGGTGGGGTTGTGGGGGTTAGTGTTGACATGGTGGGGTTGTGGGGGTTAGTGTTGACATGGTGGGGTTGTGGGGGTTAGTATTGACATGGTGGGGATGTGGGAGTTAGTGTTGACATGGTGGGGTTGTGGGGGTTAGTGTTGACATGGTGGGTTGTGGGGGTTAGTATTGACATGGTGGGGATGTGGGGGTTAGTGTTGACATGGTGGGGTTGTGGGGGTTAGTGTTGACATGGTGGGGTTGTGGGGGTTAGTGTTGACATGGTGGGGTTGTGGGGGTTAGTGTTGACATGGTGGCGTTGTGAGGGTTAGTGTTGACATGGTGGGGATGTGGGGGTTAGTGTTGACATGATGGGGTTGTGGGGATTAGTGTTGACATGGTGGGGTTGTGGGGGTTAGTGTTGACATGGTGGGGTTGTGGGGGATACTGTTGACTTGGTAGGTTGTGGGGGATAGAGTTGACCTGGTGGGGTTCTGGGGTCACTGTTGACTTGGGCGGGGGGATAGTGTTGACCTGGTGGGGTTGTGGGGGTTAGTGTTGACATGGTGGGGTTGTGGGGGTTAGTGTTGACATGGTGGGATTGTGGGGGTTAGTGTTGACATGGTGGGGTTGTGGGGGTTAGTGTTGACATCGTGGGCTTGTGAGGGTTATTGTTGACATGGTGGGGTTGTGGGGGTTAGTGTTGACATGTTGGGGTTGTGGGGGTTAGTGTTGACATGGTGGGGTTGTGGGGGTTAGTGTTGACATGGTGTGGTTGGGGTTGTGAGGGTTAGTGTTGACATGGTGGGGTTGTGGGGGTTAGTGTTGACATGGTGGGGTTGTGGGGGTTAGTGTTGACATGGTGGTGTTGTGAGGGTTAGTGTTGACATGGTGGGGTTGATGGTTAGTGTTGACATGGTGGGGTTGTGGGGGTTAGTGTTGACATGGTGGGGTTGTGAGGGTTAGTGTTGATCTGGTGGGGTTGTGAGGGTTAGTGTTAACATGGTGGGGATGTGGGGGTTAGTGTTGACCTGTTGGGGTTGTAGGGGTTAGTGTTGACCTGGTGGGGTTGAGGGGGTTAGTGTTGACATGGTGGGGTTGTGGGGGTTAGTGTTGACATGGTGGGGTTGTGGGGGTTAGTGTTGACATGGTGGGGTTGTGGGGGTTAGTGTTGACATGGTGGGGTTGTGAGGGTTAGTGTTGACATGGTGGGGTTGTGAGGGTTAGCGTTGATCTGGTGGGGTTGTGAGGGTTAGTGTTGACATGGTGGGGTTGTGAGGGTTAGTGTTGACATGGTGGGGTTGTGATGGTTAGTGTTGACATGGTGGGGTTGTGAGGGTTAGTGTTGACATGGTGGGGTTGTGAGGGTTAGTGTTGACATGGTGGGGTTGTGAGGGTTAGTGTTGACATGGTGTGGTTGTGGGGGTTAGTGTTGACATGGTGGGGTTGTGGGGGTTAGTGTTGACATGGTGGGGTTGTGGGGGTTAGTGTTGACATGGTGGGGATGTGAGGGTTAGCGTTGATCTGGTGGGGTTGTGAGGGTTAGTGTTGACATGGTGGGGTTGTGAGGGTTAGTGTTGACATGGTGGGGTTGTGAGGGTTAGCGTTGATCTGGTGGGGTTGTGAGGGTTAGCGTTGATCTAGTGGGGTTGTGAGGGTTAGTGTTGACATGGTGGGGTTGTGAGGGTTAGTGTTGACATGGTGGGGTTGTGAGGGTTAGTGTTGACATGGTGGGGTTGTGGGGGTTAGTGTTGACATGGTGGGGTTGTGAGGGTTAGTGTTGACATGGTGGGGTTGTGAGGGTTAGCATTGATCTGGTGGGGTTGTGAGGGTTAGTGTTGACATGGTGGGGTTGTGAGGGTTAGTGTTGACATGGTGGGGTTGTGAGGGTTAGTGTTGACATGGTGGGGTTGTGAGGGTTAGTGTTGAGATGGTGGGGGTGTGAGGGTTAGTGTTGATCTGGTGGGGGTGTGAGGGTTAGTGTTGACATGGTGGGGTTGTGGGGGTTAGTGTTGACATGGTGGGGTTGTGAGGGTTAGTGTTGACATGGTGGGGTTGTGGGGGTTAGTGTTGACATGGTGGGGTTGTGAGGGTTAGTGTTGACATGGTGGGGTTGTGAGGGTTAGTGTTGATCTGGTGGGGTTGTGAGGGTTAGTGTTGACATGGTGGGGTTGTGAGGGTTAGTGTTGACATGGTGGGGTTGTGGGGGTTAGTGTTGACATGGTGGGGTTGTGTGGGTTAGTGTTGACATGGTGGGGTTGTGAGGGTTAGTGTTGACATGGTGGGGTTGTGAGGGTTAGTGTTGATCTGGTGGGGGTGTGAGGGTTAGTGTTGACATGGTGGGGTTGTGGGGGTTAGTGTTGACATGGTGGGGTTGTGGGGGTTAGTGTTGACATGGTGGGGTTGTGGGGGTTAGTGTTGACATGATGGGGTTGTGAGGGTTAGTGTTGACATGGTGGGGTTGTGGGGGTTAGTGTTGACATGGTGGGGTTGTGAGGGTTAGTGTTGACATGATGGGGTTGTGAGGGTTAGTGTTGATCTGGTGGGGTTGTGAGGGTTAGTGTTGACATGGTGGGGTTGTGGGGGTTAGTGTTGACATGGTGGGGTTGTGGGGGTTAGTGTTGACATGGTGGGGTTGTGAGGGTTAGTATTGACATGGTGGGGATGTGGGGGTTAGTGTTGACATGGTGGGGCTGTGGGGGTTAGTGTTGACATGGTGGGGTTGTGGGGGTTAGTGTTGACATGGTGGGGTTGTGAGGGTTAGTGTTGACATGGTGGGGTTGTGAGGGTTAGTGTTGACATGGTGGGGTTGTGAGGGTTAGTGTTGACATGGTGGGGTTGTGGGGGTTAGTGTTGACATGGTGGGGTTGTGGGGGTTAGTGATCTGGTGGGGTTGTGAGGGTTAGTGTTGACATGGTGGGGTTGTGAGGGTTAGTATTGACATGGTGGGGATGTGGGGGTTAGTGTTGACATGGTGGGGTTGTGAGGGTTAGTGTTGACATGGTGGGGTTGTGAGGGTTAGTGTTGACATGATGGGGTTGTGGGGGTTAGTGTTGACATGGTGGGGTTGTGAGGGTTAGTATTGACATGGTGGGGATGTGGGGGTTAGTGTTGACATGGTGGGGTTGTGAGGGTTAGTGTTGACATGGTGGGGTTGTGAGGGTTAGTGTTGACATGGTGGGGTTGTGGGGGTTAGTGTTGACATGGTGGAGTTGTGGGGGTTAGTATTGACATGGTGGGGTTGTGGGGGTTAGTATTGACATGGTGGGGATGTGGGGGTTAGTGTTGACATGGTGGGGTTGTGGGGGTTAGTGTTGACATGGTGGGGTTGTGGGGGTTAGTATTGACATGGTGGGGGTGTGGGGGTTAGTGTTGACATGGTGGGGTTGTGGGGGTTAGTGTTGACATGGTGTGGTTGTGGGGGTTAGTGTTGACATGGTGGGGTTGTGGGGGTTAGTGTTGACATGGTGGGGTTGTGGGGGTTAGTGTTGACATGGTGGGGTTGTGGGGGTTAGTGTTGACATGGTGGGGTTGTGGGGGTTAGTATTGACATGGTGGGGATGTGGGGGTTAGTGTTGACATGGTGGGGTTGTGGGGGTTAGTGTTGACATGGTGTGGTTGTGGGGGTTAGTGTTGACATGGTGGGGTTGTGGGGGTTAGTGTTGACATGGTGGGGTTGTGGGGGTTAGTGTTGACATGGTGGGGTTGTGAGGGTTAGTGTTGACATGGTGGGGTTGTGGGGGTTAGTGTTGACATGATGGGGTTGTGGGGGTTAGTGTTGACATGGTGGGGTTGTGGGGGTTAGTGTTGACATGATGGGGTTGTGGGGGTTAGTGTTGACATGGTGGGGTTGTGGGGGTTAGTGTTGACATGGTGGGGTTGTGGGGGATACTGTTGACTTGGTGGGTTGTGGGGGATAGAGTTGACCCGGTGGGGTTCTGGGGTCACTGTTGACTTGGGCGGGGGGATAGTGTTGACCTGGTGGGGTTGTGGGGGTTAGTGTTGACATGGTGGGGTTGTGAGGGTTAGTGTTGACATGGTGGGGTTGTGAGGGTTAGTGTTGACATGGTGGGGTTGAGGGGGTTAGTGTTGATCTGGTGGGGTTGTGAGGGTTAGTGTTGACATGGTGGGGTTGTGAGGGTTAGTGTTGACATGGTGGGGTTGTGAGGGTTAGTGTTGACATGGTGGGGTTGTGAGGGTTAGTGTTGACATGGTGGGGTTGTGAGGGTTAGTGTTGACATGGTGGGGTTGTGGGGGTTGGTGTTGACATGGTGGGGTTGTTGGGGTTAGTGTTGACATGGTGGGGTTGTGGGGGTTAGTGTTGACATGGTGGGGTTGTGGGGGTTAGTGTTGACATGGTGGGGTTGTGAGGGTTAGTGTTGACATGGTGGGGTTGTGAGGGTTAGTGTTGACATGGTGGGGTTGTGGGGGTTAGTGTTGACATGGTGGAGTTGTGGGGGTTAGTGTTGACTTGGTGGGGTTGTGGGGGTTAGTGTTGACCTGGAGGGGTTGTGGGGGTTAGTATTGACCTGGTGGGGTTAGTGTTGACCTGGTGGGGTTGTGGGGGTTAGATTCTTGACTTGATGGGGTTGTGGGGGATAGTGTTGACTTGGTGGGGTTGTGGGGGATACTGTTGACTTGGTGGGTTGTGGGGGATAGAGTTGACCTGGTGGGGTTCTGGGGTCACTGTTGACTTGGGCGGGGGGATAGTGTTGACCTGGTGGGGTTGTGGGGGTTAGTGTTGACATGGTGGGGTTGTGAGGGTTAGTGTTGACATGGTGGGGTTGTGAGGGTTAGTGTTGACATGGTGGGGTTGAGGGGGTTAGTGTTGATCTGGTGGGGTTGTGAGGGTTAGTGTTGACATGGTGGGGTTGTGAGGGTTAGTGTTGACATGGTGCGGTTGTGAGGGTTAGTGTTGACATGGTGGGGTTGTGAGGGTTAGTGTTGACATGGTGGGGTTGTGAGGGTTAGTGTTGACATGGTGGGGTTGTGGGGGTTAGTGTTGACATGGTGGGGTTGTGGGGGTTAGTGTTGACATTGTGGGGTTGTGAGGGTTAGTGTTGATATGGTGGGGTTGTGAGGGTTAGTGTTGATCTGGTGGGGTTGTGAGGGTTAGTGTTGACATGGTGGGGTTGTGGGGGTTAGTGTTGACATGGTGGGGTTGTGGGGGTTAGTGTTGACATGGTGGGGTTGTGGGGGTTAGTGTTGACATGGTGGGGTTGTGAGGGTTAGTATTGACATGGTGGGGATGTGGGGGTTAGTGTTGACATGGTGGGGTTGTGGGGGTTAGTGTTGACATGGTGGGGTTGTGGGGGTTAGGGTTGACATGGTGGGGTTGTGAGGGTTAGTGTTGACATGGTGGGGATGTGAGGGTTAGTGTTGACATGGTGGGGTTGTGAGGGTTAGTGTTGACATGGTGGGGTTGTGGGGGTTAGTGTTGACATGGTGGGGTTGTGGGGGTTAGTGTTGACATGGTGGGGTTGTGGGGGTTAGTGTTGACATGGTGGGGTTGTGGGGGTTAGTGTTGACATGGTGGGGTTGTGAGGGTTAGTATTGACATGGTGGGGATGTGGGGGTTACTGTTGACATGGTGGGGTTGTGAGGGTTAGTGTTGACATGGTGGGGTTGTGAGGGTCAGTGTTGACATGGTGGGGTTGTGGGGGTTAGTGTTGACCTGGTGGGGTTGTGGGGGTTAGTGTTGACATGGTGGGGTTGTGGGGGTTAGAGTTGACATGGTGGGGTTGTGGGGGTTAGTATTGACATGGTGGGGATGTGGGGGTTAGTATTGACATGGTGGGGATGTGGGGGTTAGTGCTGACATGGTGGGGTTGTGGGGGTTAGTGTTGACATGGTGGGGTTGTGGGGGTTAGTATTGACATGGTGGGGATGTGGGGGTTAGTGTTGACATGGTGGGGTTGTGGGGGTTAGTGTTGACATGGTGGGGTTGTGGGGGTTAGTGTTGACATGGTGGGGTTGTGGGGGTTAGTGTTGACATGGTGGGGTTGTGAGGGTTAGTGTTGACATGGTGGGGTTGTGGGGGTTAGTGTTGACATGATGGGGTTGTGGGGATTAGTGTTGACATGGTGGGGTTGTGGGGGTTAGTGTTGACATGGTGGGGTTGTGGGGGATACTGTTGACTTGGTGGGTTGTGGGGGATAGAGTTGACCTGGTGGGGTTCTGGGGTCACTGTTGACTTGGGCAGGGGGTTAGTGTTGACATGGTGGGGTTGTGGGGGTTAGTGTTGACATGGTGGGGTTGTGAGGGTTTGTGTTGACATGGTGGGGTTGTGGGGGTTAGTGTTGACATGGTGGGGTTGTGAGGGTTAGTGTTGACATGGTGGGGTTGTGGGGGTTAGTGTTGACATGGTGGGGTTGTGGGGGTTAGTGTTGACATGGTGGGGTTGTGAGGGTTAGTGTTGACATGGTGGGGTTGTGGGGGTTAGTGTTGACATGGTGGGGTTGTGGGGGTTAGTGTTGACATGGTGGGGTTGTGGGGGTTAGTGTTGACATGGTGTGGTTGGGGTTGTGAGGGTTAGTGTTGACATGGTGGGGTTGTGGGGGTTAGTGTTGACATGGTGGGGTTGGGGTTGTGAGGGTTAGTGCTGACATGGTGGGGTTGGGGTTGTGAGGGTTAGTGCTGACATGGTGGGGTTGTGGGGGTTAGTGTTGACATGGTGGGGTTGTGGGGGTTAGTGTTGGCATGGTGGGGTTGAGAGTTAGTGTTGACATGGTGGGGTTGTGGGGGTTAGTGTTGACATAGTGGGGTTGTGAGGGTTAGTGTTGACATGGTGGGGTTGTGAGGGTTAGTGTTGATCTGGTGGGGTTGTGAGGGTTAGTGTTGACATGGTGGGGATGGGGGGTTAGTCTTGACCTGTTGGGGTTGTAGGGGTTAGTGTTGACTTGGTGGGGTTGAGGGGGTTAGTGTTGACATGGTGGGGTTGTGGGGGTTAGTGTTGACATGGTGGGGTTGTGAGGGTTAGTGTTGACATGGTGGGGTTGTGGGGGTTAGTGTTGACATGGTGGGGTTGTGAGGGTTAGCGTTGATCTGGTGGGGTTGTGAGGGTTAGCGTTGATCTGGTGGGGTTGTGAGGGTTAGTGTTGACATGGTGGGGTTGTGAGGGTTAGTGTTGACATGGTGGGGTTGTGATGGTTAGTGTTGACATGGTTGGGTTGTGAGGGTTAGTGTTGACATGGTGGGGTTGTGAGGGTTAGTGTTGACATGGTGGGGTTGTGATGGTTAGTGTTGACATGGTGGGGTTGTGAGGGTTAGTGTTGACATGGTGGGGTTGTGGGGGTTAGTGTTGACATGGTGGGGTTGTGGGGGTTAGTGTTGACATGGTGGGGTTGTGAGGGTTAGTGTTGACATGGTGGGGTTGTGAGGGTTAGTGTTGATCTGGTGGGGGTGTGAGGGTTAGTGTTGACATGGTGGGGTTGTGGGGGTTAGTGTTGACATGGTGGGGTTGTGAGGGTTAGTGTTGACATGGTGGGGTTGTGGGGGTTAGTGTTGACATGGTGGGGTTGTGAGGGTTAGTGTTGACATGGTGGGGTTGTGAGGGTTAGTGTTGATCTGGTGGGGTTGTGAGGGTTAGTGTTGACATGGTGGGGTTGTGAGGGTTAGTGTTGACATGGTGGGGTTGTGGGGGTTAGTGTTGACATGGTGGGGTTGTGGGGGTTAGTGTTGACATGGTGGGGTTGTGGGGGTTAGTGTTGACATGGTGGGGTTGTGGGGGTTAGTGTTGACATGGTGGGGTTGTGAGAGTTAGTGTTGATCTGGTGGGGGTGTGAGGGTTAGTGTTGACATGGTGGGGTTGTGGGGGTTAGTGTTGACATGGTGGGGTTGTGGGGGTTAGTGTTGACATGGTGGGGTTGTGGGGGTTAGTGTTGACATGGTGAGGTTGTGAGGGTTAGTGTTGACATGGTGGGGTTGTGGGGGTTAGTGTTGACATGGTGGGGTTGTGGGGGTTAGTGTTGACATGGTGGGGTTGTGAGGGTTAGTATTGACATGGTGGGGTTGTGGGGGTTAGTGTTGACATGGTGTGGTTGGGGTTGTGGGGGTTAGTGTTGACATGGTGGGGTTGTGGGGGTTAGTGTTGACATGGTGGGGTTGTGGGGGTTAGTGTTGACATGGTGGGGTTGTGGGGGTTAGTGTTGACATGGTGTGGTTGTGGGGGTTAGTGTTGACATGGTGGGGTTGTGGGGGTTAGTGTTGACATGGTGGGGTTGTGAGGGTTAGTGTTGACATGGTGGGGTTGTGGGGGTTAGTGTTGACATGATGGGGTTGTGGGGGTTAGTGTTGACATGGTGGGGTTGTGGGGGTTAGTGTTGACATGGTGGGGTTGTGGGGGATACTGTTGACTTGGTGGGTTGTGGGGGATAGAGTTGACCCGGTGGGGTTCTGGGGTCACTGTTGACTTGGGCGGTGGGATAGTGTTGACCTGGTGGGGTTGTGGGGGTTAGTGTTGACATGGTGGGGTTGTGAGTGTTAGTGTTGACATGGTGGGGTTGTGAGGGTTAGTGTTGACATGGTGGGGTTGAGGGGGTTAGTGTTGATCTGGTGGGGTTGTGAGGGTTAGTGTTGACATGGTGGGCTTGTGAGGGTTAGTGTTGACATGGTGGGGTTGTGAGGGTTAGTGTTGACATGGTGGGGTTGTGAGGGTTAGTGTTGACATGGTGGGGTTGTGAGGGTTAGTGTTGACATGGTGGGGTTGTGGGGGTTAGTGTTGACATGGTGGGGTTGTGGGGGTTAGTGTTGACATTGTGGGGTTGTGAGGGTTAGTGTTGACATGGTGGGGTTGTGAGGGTTAGTGTTGATCTGGTGGGGTTGTGACGGTTAGTGTTGACATGGTGGGGTTGTGGGGGTTAGTGTTGACATGGTGGGGTTGTGAGGGTTAGTGTTGACATGGTGGGGTTGTGGGGGTTAGTGTTGACATGGTGGGGTTGTGAGGGTTAGTGTTGACATGGTGGGGTTGTGGGGGTTAGTGTTGATTAGTGTTGACATGGTGGGGTTGTGGGGGTTAGTGTTGACATGGTGGGGTTGTGGGGGTTAGTGTTGACATGGTGGGGTTGTGGGGGTTAGTGTTGACATGGTGGGGTTGTGAGGGTTAGTATTGACATGGTGGGGATGTGGGGGTTAGTGTTGACTTGGTGGGGTTGTGGGGGTTAGTGTTGACATGGTGGGGTTGTGGGGGTTAGTGTTAACATGGTGGGGTTGTGAGGGTTAGTGTTGACATGGTGGGGCTGTGAGGGTTAGTGTTGACATGGTGGGGTTGTGAGGGTTAGTGTTGACATGGTGGGGTTGTGGGGGTTAGTGTTGACATGGTGGGGTTGTGGAGGTTAGTGTTGACATGGTGGGGTTGTGAGGGTTAGTGTTGACATGGTGGGGTTGTGAGGGTTAGTATTGACATGGTGGGGATGTGGGGGTTAGTGTTGACATGGTGGGGTTGTGAGGGTTAGTGTTGACATGGTGGGGTTGTGAGGGTTAGTGTTGACATGCTGGGGTTGTGGGGGTTAGTGTTGACCTGGTGGGGTTGTGGGGGTTAGTGTTGACATGGTGGGGTTGTGGGGGTTAGTGTTGACATGGTGGGGTTGTGGGGATTAGTATTGACATGGTGGGGATGTGGGGGTTAGTGTTGACACGGTGGGGTTGTGGGGGTTAGTGTTGACATGGTGGGGTTGTGGGGGTTAGTATTGACATGGTGGGGATGTGGGGGTTAGTGTTGACATGGTGGGGTTGTGGGGGTTAGTGTTGACATGGTGGGGTTGTGGGGGTTAGTGTTGACATGGTGGGGTTGTGGGGGTTAGTGTTGACATGGTGGCGTTGTGAGGGTTAGTGTTGACATGGTGGGGTTGTGGGGATTAGTGTTGACATGGTGGGGTTGTGGGGGTTAGTGTTGACATGGTGGGGTTGTGGGGGATACTGTTGACTTGGTGGGTTGTGGGGAATAGAGTTGACCTGGTGGGGTTCTGGGGTCACTGTTGACTTGGGCGGGGGGATAGTGTTGACCTGGTGGGGTTGTGGGGGTTAGTGTTGACATGGTGGGGTTGTGGGGGTTAGTGTTGACATGGTGGGGTTGTGAGGGTTAGTGTTAACATGGTGGGGTTGTGGGGGTTAGTGTTGACATGGTGGGGTTGTGAGGGTTAGTGTTGACATGGTGGGGTTGTGGGGGATTAGTGTTGACATCGTGGGGTTGTGGCGGTTAGTGTTGACATGGTGGGGTTGTGGGGGTTAGTGTTGACATGGTGTGGTTGGGGTTGTGAGGGTTAGTGTTGACATGGTGGGGTTGTGGGGGTTAGTGTTGACATGGTGGGGTTGTGAGGGTTAGTGTTGACATGGTGTGGTTGGGGTTGTGGGGGTTAGTGTTGACATGGTGGGGTTGTGGGGGTTAGTGTTGACATGGTGTGGTTGGGGTTGTGAGGGTTAGTGTTGACATGGTGGGGTTGTGAGGGTTAGTGTTGACATGGTGGGGTTGGGGTTGTGAGGGTTAGTGCTGACATGGTGGGGTTGGGGTTGTGAGGGTTAGTGTTGACATGGTGGGGTTGTGGGGGTTACTGTTGACATGGTGGAGTTGTGGGGGTTAGTGTTGACATGGTGGGGTTGTGAGGGTTATTGTTGACATGGTGGGGTTGAGGGTTAGTGTTGACATGGTGGGGTTGTGGGGGTTAGTGTTGACATGGTGGGGTTGTGAGGGTTAGTGTTGACAAGGTGGGGTTGTGAGGGTTAGTGTTGATCTGGTGGGGTTGTGGGGGTTAGTGTTGACCTGTTGGGGTTGTAGGGGTTAGTGTTGACCTGGTGGGGTTGAGGGGGTTAGTGTTGACATGGTGGGGTTGTGGGGGTTAGTGTTGACATGGTGGGGTTGTGAGGGTTAGTATTGACATGGTGGGGATGTGGGGGTTAGTGTTGACTTGGTGGGGTTGTGGGGGTTAGTGTTGACATGGTGGGGTTGTGGGGGTTAGTGTTAACATGGTGGGGTTGTGAGGGTTAGTGTTGACATGGTGGGGCTGTGAGGGTTAGTGTTGACATGGTGGGGTTGTGAGGGTTAGTGTTGACATGGTGGGGTTGTGGGGGTTAGTGTTGACATGGTGGGGTTGTGGAGGTTAGTGTTGACATGGTGGGGTTGTGAGGGTTAGTGTTGACATGGTGGGGTTGTGAGGGTTAGTATTGACATGGTGGGGATGTGGGGGTTAGTGTTGACATGGTGGGGTTGTGAGGGTTAGTGTTGACATGGTGGGGTTGTGAGGGTTAGTGTTGACATGCTGGGGTTGTGGGGGTTAGTGTTGACCTGGTGGGGTTGTGGGGGTTAGTGTTGACATGGTGGGGTTGTGGGGGTTAGTGTTGACATGGTGGGGTTGTGGGGATTAGTATTGACATGGTGGGGATGTGGGGGTTAGTGTTGACACGGTGGGGTTGTGGGGGTTAGTGTTGACATGGTGGGGTTGTGGGGGTTAGTATTGACATGGTGGGGATGTGGGGGTTAGTGTTGACATGGTGGGGTTGTGGGGGTTAGTGTTGACATGGTGGGGTTGTGGGGGTTAGTGTTGACATGGTGGGGTTGTGGGGGTTAGTGTTGACATGGTGGCGTTGTGAGGGTTAGTGTTGACATGGTGGGGTTGTGGGGATTAGTGTTGACATGGTGGGGTTGTGGGGGTTAGTGTTGACATGGTGGGGTTGTGGGGGATACTGTTGACTTGGTGGGTTGTGGGGAATAGAGTTGACCTGGTGGGGTTCTGGGGTCACTGTTGACTTGGGCGGGGGGATAGTGTTGACCTGGTGGGGTTGTGGGGGTTAGTGTTGACATGGTGGGGTTGTGGGGGTTAGTGTTGACATGGTGGGGTTGTGAGGGTTAGTGTTAACATGGTGGGGTTGTGGGGGTTAGTGTTGACATGGTGGGGTTGTGAGGGTTAGTGTTGACATGGTGGGGTTGTGGGGGATTAGTGTTGACATCGTGGGGTTGTGGCGGTTAGTGTTGACATGGTGGGGTTGTGGGGGTTAGTGTTGACATGGTGTGGTTGGGGTTGTGAGGGTTAGTGTTGACATGGTGGGGTTGTGGGGGTTAGTGTTGACATGGTGGGGTTGTGAGGGTTAGTGTTGACATGGTGTGGTTGGGGTTGTGGGGGTTAGTGTTGACATGGTGGGGTTGTGGGGGTTAGTGTTGACATGGTGTGGTTGGGGTTGTGAGGGTTAGTGTTGACATGGTGGGGTTGTGAGGGTTAGTGTTGACATGTTGGGGTTGTGAGGGTTAGTGCTGACATGGTGGGGTTGGGGTTGTGAGGGTTAGTGTTGACATGGTGGGGTTGTGGGGGTTACTGTTGACATGGTGGAGTTGTGGGGGTTAGTGTTGACATGGTGGGGTTGTGAGGGTTATTGTTGACATGGTGGGGTTGAGGGTTAGTGTTGACATGGTGGGGTTGTGGGGGTTAGTGTTGACATGGTGGGGTTGTGAGGGTTAGTGTTGACAAGGTGGGGTTGTGAGGGTTAGTGTTGATCTGGTGGGGTTGTGGGGGTTAGTGTTGACCTGTTGGGGTTGTAGGGGTTAGTGTTGACCTGGTGGGGTTGAGGGGGTTAGTGTTGACATGGTGGGGTTGTGGGGGTTAGTGTTGACATGGTGGGGTTGTGAGGGTTAGTGTTGACATGGTGGGGTTGTGATGGTTAGTGTTGACATGGTGGGGTTGTGAGGGTTAGTGTTGACATGGTGGGGTTGTGGGGGTTAGTGTTGACATGGTGGGGTTGTGAGGGTTAGTGTTGACATGGTGGGGTTGTGGGGGTTAGTGTTGACATGGTGGGGTTGTGAGGGTTAGTGTTGATCTGGTGGGGTTGTGAGGGTTAGTGTTGACATGGTGGGGTTGTGAGGGTTAGTGTTGACATGGTGGGGTTGTGGGGGTTAGTGTTGACATGGTGGGGTTGTGGGGGTTAGTGTTGACATGGTGGGGTTGTGAGGGTTAGTGTTGACATGGTGGGGTTGTGAGGGTTAGTGTTGATCTGGTGGGGGTGTGAGGGTTAGTGTTGACATGGTGGGGTTGTGGGGGTTAGTGTTGACATGGTGGGGTTGTGAGGGTTAGTGTTGACATGGTGGGGTTGTGGGGGTTAGTGTTGACATGGTGGGGTTGTGAGGGTTAGTGTTGACATGGTGGGGTTGTGAGGGTTAGTGTTGACATGGTGGGGTTGTGGGGGTTAGTGTTGACATGGTGGGGTTGTGAGGGTTAGTATTGACATGGTGGGGATGTGGGGGTTAGTGTTGACATGGTAGGGTTGTGGGGGTTAGTGTTGACATGGTGGGGTTGTGGGGGTTAGTGTTGACATGGTGGGGTTGTGAGGGTTAGTGTTGACATGGTGGGGTTGTGAGGGTTAGTGTTGACATGGTGGGGTTGTGAGGGTTAGTGTTGACATGGTGGGGTTGTGGGGGGTTAGTGTTGACATGGTGGGGTTGTGGGGGTTAGTGTTGATCTGGTGGGGTTGTGAGGGTTAGTGTTGACATGGTGGGGTTGTGGGGTTAGTGTTGACATGGTGGGGTTGTGGGGGTTAGTGTTGACATGGTGGGGTTGTGGGGGTTAGTGTTGACATGGTGGGGTTGTGAGGGTTAGTATTGACATGGTGGGGATGTGGGGGTTAGTGTTGACATGGTGGGGTTGTGAGGGTTAGTGTTGACATGGTGGGGTTGTGAGGGTTAGTGTTGACATGGTGGGGTTGTGGGGGTTAGTGTTGACATGGTGGGGTTGTGGGGGTTAGTGTTGACATGGTGGGGTTGTGGGGGTTAGTGTTGACATGGTGGGGTTGTGGGGGTTAGTATTGACATGGTGGGGATGTGGGGGTTAGTGTTGACATGGTGGGGTTGTGGGGGTTAGTGTTGACATGGTGGGGTTGTGGGGGTTAGTGTTGACATGGTGGGGTTGTGAGGGTTAGTGTTGACATGGTGGGGTTGTGGGGGTTAGTGTTGACATGATGGGGTTGTGGGGGTTAGTGTTGACATGGTGGGGTTGTGGGGGTTAGTGTTGACATGGTGGGGTTGTGGGGGATACTGTTGACTTGTTGGGTTGTGGGGGATAGAGTTGACCCGGTGGGGTTCTGGGGTCACTGTTGACTTGGGCGGGGGGATAGTGTTGACCTGGTGGGGTTGTGGGGGTTAGTGTTGACATGGTGGGGTTGTGGGGGTTAGTGTTGACATGGTGGGGTTGTGAGGGTTAGTGTTGACATGGTGGGGTTGTGGGGGTTAGTGTTGACATGGTGGGGTTGTGAGGGTTAGTGTTGACATGGTGGGGTTGTGGGGGTTAGTGTTGACATGGTGGGGTTGTGGGGGTTAGTGTTGACATGGTGGGGTTGTGGGGGTTAGTGTTGACATGGTGTGGTTGGGGTTGTGAGGGTTAGTGTTGACATGGTGGGGTTGTGGGGGTTAGTGTTGACATGGTGGGGTTGTGGGGGTTAGTGTTGACATGGTGTGGTTGGGGTTGTGGGTGTTAGTGTTGACATGGTGGGGTTGTGGGGGTTAGTGTTGACATGGTGTGGTTGGGGTTGTGAGGGTTAGTGTTGACATGGTGGGGTTGTGAGGGTTAGTGTTGACATGGTGGGGTTGGGGTTGTGAGGGTTAGTGCTGACATGGTGGGGTTGGGGTTGTGAGGGTTAGTGTTGACATGGTGGGGTTGTGGGGGTTAGTGTTGACATGGTGGGGTTGTGGGGCTTAGTGTTGATATGGTGGGGTTGTGAGGGTTAGTGTTGACATGGTGGAGTTGGGGTTGTGAGGGTTAGTGTTGACATTGTGGGGCTTAGTGTTGACTTGGTGGGGTTGTGGGGATTAGTGTTGACATGGTGGGGTTGTGGGGGTTAGTGTATCAGTGTCATCTATATATTGGGGTTGTGGGGGTTAGTATATCAGTGTCATCTATATATCTGTGGGGCTTAGTGTTGACTTGGTGGGGTTGTGGGGGTTAGTGTTGACATGGTGGGGTTGTGGGGGTTAGTGTTGACATGGTGGGGTTGTGGGGGATACTGTTGACTTGGTGGGTTGTGGGGGATAGAGTTGACCCGGTGGGGTTCTGGGGTCACTGTTGACTTGGGCGGGGGGGTAGTGTTGACCTGGTGGGGTTGTCGGGGTTAGTGTTGACATGGTGGGGTTGTGGGGGTTAGTGTTGACATGGTGGGGTTGTGAGGGTTAGTGTTGACATGGTGGGGTTGTGGGGGTTAGTGTTGACATGGTGGGGTTGTGAGGGTTAGTGTTGACATGGTGGGGTTGTGAGGGTTAGTGTTGACATGGTGGGGTTGTGATGGTTAGTGTTGACATGGTGGGGTTGTGAGGGTTAGTGTTGACATGGTGGGGTTGTGGGGGTTAGTGTTGACATGGTGGGGTTGTGAGGGTTAGTGTTGACATGGTGGGGTTGTGGGGGTTAGTGTTGACATGGTGGGGTTGTGAGGGTTAGTGTTGATCTGGTGGGGTTGTGAGGGTTAGTGTTGACATGGTGGGGTTGTGAGGGTTAGTGTTGACATGGTGGGGTTGTGGGGGTTAGTGTTGACATGGTGGGGTTGTGGGGGTTAGTGTTGACATGGTGGGGTTGTGAGGGTTAGTGTTGACATGGTGGGGTTGTGAGGGTTAGTGTTGATCTGGTGGGGGTGTGAGGGTTAGTGTTGACATGGTGGGGTTGTGGGGGTTAGTGTTGACATGGTGGGGTTGTGAGGGTTAGTGTTGACATGGTGGGGTTGTGGGGGTTAGTGTTGACATGGTGGGGTTGTGAGGGTTAGTGTTGACATGGTGGGGTTGTGAGGGTTAGTGTTGACATGGTGGGGTTGTGGGGGTTAGTGTTGACATGGTGGGGTTGTGAGGGTTAGTATTGACATGGTGGGGATGTGGGGGTTAGTGTTGACATGGTAGGGTTGTGGGGGTTAGTGTTGACATGGTGGGGTTGTGGGGGTTAGTGTTGACATGGTGGGGTTGTGAGGGTTAGTGTTGACATGGTGGGGTTGTGAGGGTTAGTGTTGACATGGTGGGGTTGTGAGGGTTAGTGTTGACATGGTGGGGTTGTGGGGGGTTAGTGTTGACATGGTGGGGTTGTGGGGGTTAGTGTTGATCTGGTGGGGTTGTGAGGGTTAGTGTTGACATGGTGGGGTTGTGGGGTTAGTGTTGACATGGTGGGGTTGTGGGGGTTAGTGTTGACATGGTGGGGTTGTGGGGGTTAGTGTTGACATGGTGGGGTTGTGAGGGTTAGTATTGACATGGTGGGGATGTGGGGGTTAGTGTTGACATGGTGGGGTTGTGAGGGTTAGTGTTGACATGGTGGGGTTGTGAGGGTTAGTGTTGACATGGTGGGGTTGTGGGGGTTAGTGTTGACATGGTGGGGTTGTGGGGGTTAGTGTTGACATGGTGGGGTTGTGGGGGTTAGTGTTGACATGGTGGGGTTGTGGGGGTTAGTATTGACATGGTGGGGATGTGGGGGTTAGTGTTGACATGGTGGGGTTGTGGGGGTTAGTGTTGACATGGTGGGGTTGTGGGGGTTAGTGTTGACATGGTGGGGTTGTGAGGGTTAGTGTTGACATGGTGGGGTTGTGGGGGTTAGTGTTGACATGATGGGGTTGTGGGGGTTAGTGTTGACATGGTGGGGTTGTGGGGGTTAGTGTTGACATGGTGGGGTTGTGGGGGATACTGTTGACTTGTTGGGTTGTGGGGGATAGAGTTGACCCGGTGGGGTTCTGGGGTCACTGTTGACTTGGGCGGGGGGATAGTGTTGACCTGGTGGGGTTGTGGGGGTTAGTGTTGACATGGTGGGGTTGTGGGGGTTAGTGTTGACATGGTGGGGTTGTGAGGGTTAGTGTTGACATGGTGGGGTTGTGGGGGTTAGTGTTGACATGGTGGGGTTGTGAGGGTTAGTGTTGACATGGTGGGGTTGTGGGGGTTAGTGTTGACATGGTGGGGTTGTGGGGGTTAGTGTTGACATGGTGGGGTTGTGGGGGTTAGTGTTGACATGGTGTGGTTGGGGTTGTGAGGGTTAGTGTTGACATGGTGGGGTTGTGGGGGTTAGTGTTGACATGGTGGGGTTGTGGGGGTTAGTGTTGACATGGTGTGGTTGGGGTTGTGGGTGTTAGTGTTGACATGGTGGGGTTGTGGGGGTTAGTGTTGACATGGTGTGGTTGGGGTTGTGAGGGTTAGTGTTGACATGGTGGGGTTGTGAGGGTTAGTGTTGACATGGTGGGGTTGGGGTTGTGAGGGTTAGTGCTGACATGGTGGGGTTGGGGTTGTGAGGGTTAGTGTTGACATGGTGGGGTTGTGGGGGTTAGTGTTGACATGGTGGGGTTGTGGGGCTTAGTGTTGATATGGTGGGGTTGTGAGGGTTAGTGTTGACATGGTGGAGTTGGGGTTGTGAGGGTTAGTGTTGACATTGTGGGGCTTAGTGTTGACTTGGTGGGGTTGTGGGGATTAGTGTTGACATGGTGGGGTTGTGGGGGTTAGTGTATCAGTGTCATCTATATATTGGGGTTGTGGGGGTTAGTATATCAGTGTCATCTATATATCTGTGGGGCTTAGTGTTGACTTGGTGGGGTTGTGGGGGTTAGTGTTGACATGGTGGGGTTGTGGGGGTTAGTGTTGACATGGTGGGGTTGTGGGGGATACTGTTGACTTGGTGGGTTGTGGGGGATAGAGTTGACCCGGTGGGGTTCTGGGGTCACTGTTGACTTGGGCGGGGGGGTAGTGTTGACCTGGTGGGGTTGTCGGGGTTAGTGTTGACATGGTGGGGTTGTGGGGGTTAGTGTTGACATGGTGGGGTTGTGAGGGTTAGTGTTGACATGGTGGGGTTGTGGGGGTTAGTGTTGACATGGTGGGGTTGTGAGGGTTAGTGTTGACATGGTGGGGTTGTGGGGGTTAGTGTTGACATGGTGGGGTTGTGGGGGTTAGTGTTGACATGGTGGGGTTGTGGGGGTTAGTGTTGACATGGTGTGGTTGGGATTGTGAGGGTTAGTGTTGACATGGTGGGGTTGTGGGGGTTAGTGTTGACATGGTGGGGTTGTGGGGGTTAGTGTTGACATGGTGTGGTTGGGGTTGTGGGGGTTAGTGTTGACATGGTGGGGTTGTGGGGGTTAGTGTTGACATGGTGTGGTTGGGGTTGTGAGGGTTAGTGTTGACATGGTGGGGTTGTGAGGGTTAGTGTTGACATGGTGGGGTTGGGGTTGTGAGGGTTAGTGCTGACATGGTGGGGTTGGGGTTGTGAGGGTTAGTGTTGACATGGTGGGGTTGTGGGGGTTAGTGTTGACATGGTGGGGTTGTGGGGCTTAGTGTTGATATGGTGGGGTTGTGAGGGTTAGTGTTGACATGGTGGGGTTGGGGTTGTGAGGGTTAGTGTTGACATTGTGGGGCTTAGTGTTGACTTGGTGGGGTTGTGGGGGTTAGTGTTGACATGGTGGGGTTGTGGGGGTTAGTGTATCAGTGTCATCTATATATTGGGGTTGTGGGGGTTAGTATATCAGTGTCATCTATATATCTGTGGGGCTTAGTGTTGACTTGGTGGGGTTGTGGGGGTTAGTGTTGACATGGTGGGGTTGTGGGGGTTAGTGTTGACATGGTGGGGTTGTGGGGCTTAGTGTTGACTTGGTGGGGTTGTGAGGGTTAGTGTTGACATGGTGGGGTTGTGGGGGTTAGTGTTGACTTGGTGGGGATGTGGGGGTTAGTGCTGACATGGTGGGGTTGTGGGGGTTAGTGTTGACATGGTGGGGTTGTGGGGGTTAGTATTGACATGGTGGGGATGTGGGGGTTAGTGTTGACATGGTGGGGTTGTGGGGGTTAGTGTTGACATGGTGGGGTTGTGGGGGTTAGTGTTGACATGGTGGGGTTGTGGGGGTTAGTGTTGACATGGTGGCGTTGTGAGGGTTAGTGTTGACATGGTGGGGTTGTGGGGGTTAGTGTTGACATGATGGGGTTGTGGGGATTAGTGTTGACATGGTGGGGTTGTGGGGGTTAGTGTTGACATGGTGGGGTTGTGGGGGATACTGTTGACTTGGTGGGTTGTGGGGGATAGAGTTGACCTGGTGGGGTTCTGGGGTCACTGTTGACTTGGGCAGGGGGTTAGTGTTGACATGGTGGGGTTGTGGGGGTTAGTGTTGACATGGTGGGGTTGTGAGGGTTTGTGTTGACATGGTGGGGTTGTGGGGGTTAGTGTTGACATGGTGGGGTTGTGAGGGTTAGTGTTGACATGGTGGGGTTGTGGGGGTTAGTGTTGACATGGTGGGGTTGTGGGGGTTAGTGTTGACATGGTGGGGTTGTGAGGGTTAGTGTTGACATGGTGGGGTTGTGGGGGTTAGTGTTGACATGGTGGGGTTGTGGGGGTTAGTGTTGACATGGTGGGGTTGTGGGGGTTAGTGTTGACATGGTGTGGTTGGGGTTGTGAGGGTTAGTGTTGACATGGTGGGGTTGTGGGGGTTAGTGTTGACATGGTGGGGTTGGGGTTGTGAGGGTTAGTGCTGACATGGTGGGGTTGGGGTTGTGAGGGTTAGTGCTGACATGGTGGGGTTGTGGGGGTTAGTGTTGACATGGTGGGGTTGTGGGGGTTAGTGTTGGCATGGTGGGGTTGAGAGTTAGTGTTGACATGGTGGGGTTGTGGGGGTTAGTGTTGACATAGTGGGGTTGTGAGGGTTAGTGTTGACATGGTGGGGTTGTGAGGGTTAGTGTTGATCTGGTGGGGTTGTGAGGGTTAGTGTTGACATGGTGGGGATGTGGGGGTTAGTCTTGACCTGTTGGGGTTGTAGGGGTTAGTGTTGACCTGGTGGGGTTGAGGGGGTTAGTGTTGACATGGTGGGGTTGTGGGGGTTAGTGTTGACATGGTGGGGTTGTGAGGGTTAGTGTTGACATGGTGGGGTTGTGGGGGTTAGTGTTGACATGGTGGGGTTGTGAGGGTTAGCGTTGATCTGGTGGGGTTGTGAGGGTTAGCGTTGATCTGGTGGGGTTGTGAGGGTTAGTGTTGACATGGTGGGGTTGTGAGGGTTAGTGTTGACATGGTGGGGTTGTGATGGTTAGTGTTGACATGGTTGGGTTGTGAGGGTTAGTGTTGACATGGTGGGGTTGTGAGGGTTAGTGTTGACATGGTGGGGTTGTGATGGTTAGTGTTGACATGGTGGGGTTGTGAGGGTTAGTGTTGACATGGTGGGGTTGTGGGGGTTAGTGTTGACATGGTGGGGTTGTGGGGGTTAGTGTTGACATGGTGGGGTTGTGAGGGTTAGTGTTGACATGGTGGGGTTGTGAGGGTTAGTGTTGATCTGGTGGGGGTGTGAGGGTTAGTGTTGACATGGTGGGGTTGTGGGGGTTAGTGTTGACATGGTGGGGTTGTGAGGGTTAGTGTTGACATGGTGGGGTTGTGGGGGTTAGTGTTGACATGGTGGGGTTGTGAGGGTTAGTGTTGACATGGTGGGGTTGTGAGGGTTAGTGTTGATCTGGTGGGGTTGTGAGGGTTAGTGTTGACATGGTGGGGTTGTGAGGGTTAGTGTTGACATGGTGGGGTTGTGGGGGTTAGTGTTGACATGGTGGGGTTGTGGGGGTTAGTGTTGACATGGTGGGGTTGTGGGGGTTAGTGTTGACATGGTGGGGTTGTGGGGGTTAGTGTTGACATGGTGGGGTTGTGAGAGTTAGTGTTGATCTGGTGGGGGTGTGAGGGTTAGTGTTGACATGGTGGGGTTGTGGGGGTTAGTGTTGACATGGTGGGGTTGTGGGGGTTAGTGTTGACATGGTGGGGTTGTGGGGGTTAGTGTTGACATGGTGAGGTTGTGAGGGTTAGTGTTGACATGGTGGGGTTGTGGGGGTTAGTGTTGACATGGTGGGGTTGTGGGGGTTAGTGTTGACATGGTGGGGTTGTGAGGGTTAGTATTGACATGGTGGGGTTGTGGGGGTTAGTGTTGACATGGTGTGGTTGGGGTTGTGGGGGTTAGTGTTGACATGGTGGGGTTGTGGGGGTTAGTGTTGACATGGTGGGGTTGTGGGGGTTAGTGTTGACATGGTGGGGTTGTGGGGGTTAGTGTTGACATGGTGTGGTTGTGGGGGTTAGTGTTGACATGGTGGGGTTGTGGGGGTTAGTGTTGACATGGTGGGGTTGTGAGGGTTAGTGTTGACATGGTGGGGTTGTGGGGGTTAGTGTTGACATGATGGGGTTGTGGGGGTTAGTGTTGACATGGTGGGGTTGTGGGGGTTAGTGTTGACATGGTGGGGTTGTGGGGGATACTGTTGACTTGGTGGGTTGTGGGGGATAGAGTTGACCCGGTGGGGTTCTGGGGTCACTGTTGACTTGGGCGGTGGGATAGTGTTGACCTGGTGGGGTTGTGGGGGTTAGTGTTGACATGGTGGGGTTGTGAGTGTTAGTGTTGACATGGTGGGGTTGTGAGGGTTAGTGTTGACATGGTGGGGTTGAGGGGGTTAGTGTTGATCTGGTGGGGTTGTGAGGGTTAGTGTTGACATGGTGGGCTTGTGAGGGTTAGTGTTGACATGGTGGGGTTGTGAGGGTTAGTGTTGACATGGTGGGGTTGTGAGGGTTAGTGTTGACATGGTGGGGTTGTGAGGGTTAGTGTTGACATGGTGGGGTTGTGGGGGTTAGTGTTGACATGGTGGGGTTGTGGGGGTTAGTGTTGACATGGTGGGGTTGTGGGGGTTAGTGTTGACATGGTGGGGTTGTGGGGGTTAGTGTTGACATGGTGGGGTTGTGAGGGTTAGTATTGACATGGTGGGGATGTGGGGGTTAGTGTTGACTTGGTGGGGTTGTGGGGGTTAGTGTTGACATGGTGGGGTTGTGGGGGTTAGTGTTAACATGGTGGGGTTGTGAGGGTTAGTGTTGACATGGTGGGGCTGTGAGGGTTAGTGTTGACATGGTGGGGTTGTGAGGGTTAGTGTTGACATGGTGGGGTTGTGGGGGTTAGTGTTGACATGGTGGGGTTGTGGAGGTTAGTGTTGACATGGTGGGGTTGTGAGGGTTAGTATTGACATGGTGGGGATGTGGGGGTTAGTGTTGACATGGTGGGGTTGTGAGGGTTAGTGTTGACATGCTGGGGTTGTGGGGGTTAGTGTTGACCTGGTGGGGTTGTGGGGGTTAGTGTTGACCTGGTGGGGTTGTGGGGGTTAGTGTTGACATGGTGGGGTTGTGGGGGTTAGTGTTGACATGGTGGGGTTGTGGGGATTAGTATTGACATGGTGGGGATGTGGGGGTTAGTGTTGACACGGTGGGGTTGTGGGGGTTAGTGTTGACATGGTGGGGTTGTGGGGGTTAGTATTGACATGGTGGGGATGTGGGGGTTAGTGTTGACATGGTGGGGTTGTGGGGGTTAGTGTTGACATGGTGGGGTTGTGGGGGTTAGTGTTGACATGGTGGGGTTGTGGGGGTTAGTGTTGACATGGTGGCGTTGTGAGGGTTAGTGTTGACATGGTGGGGTTGTGGGGATTAGTGTTGACATGGTGGGGTTGTGGGGGTTAGTGTTGACATGGTGGGGTTGTGGGGGATACTGTTGACTTGGTGGGTTGTGGGGAATAGAGTTGACCTGGTGGGGTTCTGGGGTCACTGTTGACTTGGGCGGGGGGATAGTGTTGACCTGGTGGGGTTGTGGGGGTTAGTGTTGACATGGTGGGGTTGTGGGGGTTAGTGTTGACATGGTGGGGTTGTGAGGGTTAGTGTTAACATGGTGGGGTTGTGGGGGTTAGTGTTGACATGGTGGGGTTGTGAGGGTTAGTGTTGACATGGTGGGGTTGTGGGGGATTAGTGTTGACATCGTGGGGTTGTGGCGGTTAGTGTTGACATGGTGGGGTTGTGGGGGTTAGTGTTGACATGGTGTGGTTGGGGTTGTGAGGGTTAGTGTTGACATGGTGGGGTTGTGGGGGTTAGTGTTGACATGGTGGGGTTGTGAGGGTTAGTGTTGACATGGTGTGGTTGGGGTTGTGGGGGTTAGTGTTGACATGGTGGGGTTGTGGGGGTTAGTGTTGACATGGTGTGGTTGGGGTTGTGAGGGTTAGTGTTGACATGGTGGGGTTGTGAGGGTTAGTGTTGACATGGTGGGGTTGGGGTTGTGAGGGTTAGTGCTGACATGGTGGGGTTGGGGTTGTGAGGGTTAGTGTTGACATGGTGGGGTTGTGGGGGTTACTGTTGACATGGTGGAGTTGTGGGGGTTAGTGTTGACATGGTGGGGTTGTGAGGGTTATTGTTGACATGGTGGGGTTGAGGGTTAGTGTTGACATGGTGGGGTTGTGGGGGTTAGTGTTGACATGGTGGGGTTGTGAGGGTTAGTGTTGACAAGGTGGGGTTGTGAGGGTTAGTGTTGATCTGGTGGGGTTGTGGGGGTTAGTGTTGACCTGTTGGGGTTGTAGGGGTTAGTGTTGACCTGGTGGGGTTGAGGGGGTTAGTGTTGACATGGTGGGGTTGTGGGGGTTAGTGTTGACATGGTGGGGTTGTGAGGGTTAGTGTTGACATGGTGGGGTTGTGATGGTTAGTGTTGACATGGTGGGGTTGTGAGGGTTAGTGTTGACATGGTGGGGTTGTGGGGGTTAGTGTTGACATGGTGGGGTTGTGAGGGTTAGTGTTGACATGGTGGGGTTGTGGGGGTTAGTGTTGACATGGGGTTGTGAGGGTTAGTGTTGATCTGGTGGGGTTGTGAGGGTTAGTGTTGACATGGTGGGGTTGTGAGGGTTAGTGTTGACATGGTGGGGTTGTGGGGGTTAGTGTTGACATGGTGGGGTTGTGGGGGTTAGTGTTGACATGGTGGGGTTGTGAGGGTTAGTGTTGACATGGTGGGGTTGTGAGGGTTAGTGTTGATCTGGTGGGGGTGTGAGGGTTAGTGTTGACATGGTGGGGTTGTGGGGGTTAGTGTTGACATGGTGGGGTTGTGAGGGTTAGTGTTGACATGGTGGGGTTGTGGGGGTTAGTGTTGACATGGTGGGGTTGTGAGGGTTAGTGTTGACATGGTGGGGTTGTGAGGGTTAGTGTTGACATGGTGGGGTTGTGGGGGTTAGTGTTGACATGGTGGGGTTGTGAGGGTTAGTATTGACATGGTGGGGATGTGGGGGTTAGTGTTGACATGGTAGGGTTGTGGGGGTTAGTGTTGACATGGTGGGGTTGTGGGGGTTAGTGTTGACATGGTGGGGTTGTGAGGGTTAGTGTTGACATGGTGGGGTTGTGAGGGTTAGTGTTGACATGGTGGGGTTGTGAGGGTTAGTGTTGACATGGTGGGGTTGTGGGGGGTTAGTGTTGACATGGTGGGGTTGTGGGGGTTAGTGTTGATCTGGTGGGGTTGTGAGGGTTAGTGTTGACATGGTGGGGTTGTGGGGTTAGTGTTGACATGGTGGGGTTGTGGGGGTTAGTGTTGACATGGTGGGGTTGTGGGGGTTAGTGTTGACATGGTGGGGTTGTGAGGGTTAGTATTGACATGGTGGGGATGTGGGGGTTAGTGTTGACATGGTGGGGTTGTGAGGGTTAGTGTTGACATGGTGGGGTTGTGAGGGTTAGTGTTGACATGGTGGGGTTGTGGGGGTTAGTGTTGACATGGTGGGGTTGTGGGGGTTAGTGTTGACATGGTGGGGTTGTGGGGGTTAGTGTTGACATGGTGGGGTTGTGGGGGTTAGTATTGACATGGTGGGGATGTGGGGGTTAGTGTTGACATGGTGGGGTTGTGGGGGTTAGTGTTGACATGGTGGGGTTGTGGGGGTTAGTGTTGACATGGTGGGGTTGTGAGGGTTAGTGTTGACATGGTGGGGTTGTGGGGGTTAGTGTTGACATGATGGGGTTGTGGGGGTTAGTGTTGACATGGTGGGGTTGTGGGGGTTAGTGTTGACATGGTGGGGTTGTGGGGATACTGTTGACTTGTTGGGTTGTGGGGGATAGAGTTGACCCGGTGGGGTTCTGGGGTCACTGTTGACTTGGGCGGGGGGATAGTGTTGACCTGGTGGGGTTGTGGGGGTTAGTGTTGACATGGTGGGGTTGTGGGGGTTAGTGTTGACATGGTGGGGTTGTGAGGGTTAGTGTTGACATGGTGGGGTTGTGGGGGTTAGTGTTGACATGGTGGGGTTGTGAGGGTTAGTGTTGACATGGTGGGGTTGTGGGGGTTAGTGTTGACATGGTGGGGTTGTGGGGGTTAGTGTTGACATGGTGGGGTTGTGGGGGTTAGTGTTGACATGGTGTGGTTGGGGTTGTGAGGGTTAGTGTTGACATGGTGGGGTTGTGGGGGTTAGTGTTGACATGGTGGGGTTGTGGGGGTTAGTGTTGACATGGTGGGGTTGTGGGGGTTAGTGTTGACATGGTGTGGTTGGGGTTGTGGGTGTTAGTGTTGACATGGTGGGGGTTAGTGTTGACATGGTGTGGTTGGGGTTGTGAGGGTTAGTGTTGACATGGTGGGGTTGTGAGGGTTAGTGTTGACATGGTGGGGTTGGGGTTGTGAGGGTTAGTGCTGACATGGTGGGGTTGGGGTTGTGAGGGTTAGTGTTGACATGGTGGGGTTGTGGGGGTTAGTGTTGACATGGTGGGGTTGTGGGGCTTAGTGTTGATATGGTGGGGTTGTGAGGGTTAGTGTTGACATGGTGGAGTTGGGGTTGTGAGGGTTAGTGTTGACATTGTGGGGCTTAGTGTTGACTTGGTGGGGTTGTGGGGATTAGTGTTGACATGGTGGGGTTGTGGGGGTTAGTGTATCAGTGTCATCTATATATTGGGGTTGTGGGGGTTAGTATATCAGTGTCATCTATATATCTGTGGGGCTTAGTGTTGACTTGGTGGGGTTGTGGGGGTTAGTGTTGACATGGTGGGGTTGTGGGGGTTAGTGTTGACATGGTGGGGTTGTGGGGGATACTGTTGACTTGGTGGGTTGTGGGGGATAGAGTTGACCCGGTGGGGTTCTGGGGTCACTGTTGACTTGGGCGGGGGGGTAGTGTTGACCTGGTGGGGTTGTCGGGGTTAGTGTTGACATGGTGGGGTTGTGGGGGTTAGTGTTGACATGGTGGGGTTGTGAGGGTTAGTGTTGACATGGTGGGGTTGTGGGGGTTAGTGTTGACATGGTGGGGTTGTGAGGGTTAGTGTTGACATGGTGGGGTTGTGGGGGTTAGTGTTGACATGGTGGGGTTGTGGGGGTTAGTGTTGACATGGTGGGGTTGTGGGGGTTAGTGTTGACATGGTGTGGTTGGGATTGTGAGGGTTAGTGTTGACATGGTGGGGTTGTGGGGGTTAGTGTTGACATGGTGGGGTTGTGGGGGTTAGTGTTGACATGGTGTGGTTGGGGTTGTGGGGGTTAGTGTTGACATGGTGGGGTTGTGGGGGTTAGTGTTGACATGGTGTGGTTGGGGTTGTGAGGGTTAGTGTTGACATGGTGGGGTTGTGAGGGTTAGTGTTGACATGGTGGGGTTGGGGTTGTGAGGGTTAGTGCTGACATGGTGGGGTTGGGGTTGTGAGGGTTAGTGTTGACATGGTGGGGTTGTGGGGGTTAGTGTTGACATGGTGGGGTTGTGGGGCTTAGTGTTGATATGGTGGGGTTGTGAGGGTTAGTGTTGACATGGTGGGGTTGGGGTTGTGAGGGTTAGTGTTGACATTGTGGGGCTTAGTGTTGACTTGGTGGGGTTGTGGGGGTTAGTGTTGACATGGTGGGGTTGTGGGGGTTAGTGTATCAGTGTCATCTATATATTGGGGTTGTGGGGGTTAGTATATCAGTGTCATCTATATATCTGTGGGGCTTAGTGTTGACTTGGTGGGGTTGTGGGGGTTAGTGTTGACATGGTGGGGTTGTGGGGGTTAGTGTTGACATGGTGGGGTTGTGGGGCTTAGTGTTGACTTGGTGGGGTTGTGAGGGTTAGTGTTGACATGGTGGGGTTGTGGGGGTTAGTGTTGACTTGGTGGGGTTGTGAGGGTTAGTGTTGACATGGTGGGGTTGTGGGGGTTAGTGTTGACTTGGTGAAGTTGTGGAGGCTAAGCAATATCAGTGTCATCTATATATCTAAAACAGAGAATGTCTGTCTGTCCCCCTAAATCTTGAGAACCACCCAACCGATTTATTTCAAACTTTACACATGTAACACGTATGGTCGTGTGAGTGTTTTGAGCAAAATATATTTTGAATTTTCAATGCCCTAGGGACCGCATTAGGCGCTGGTTAGTGACATCTCTCTTTCTTAGTCTGTCTTTTTAGATAGATACATAGCTATAACGACGTGCCTTTATAATATCTGTCTGTATGACTTGGTGTCTGCATTACGACATTATGAAAACATTGACTTCGCTATCTGTGTGTGGGTGTGTGTATATATATATATATCATCATCATCGTTTAACGTCCATATTCCACGCTTGCATGGGTCTGGACGGGAGTTTTCCCACTTGAGGCAAGAGTGGTTGTCTTACACGCATAGGACTGTCTGGCGGGTTTTCTACGGCTGGATGCCCTTCCTAACACCAACCACAATTACAGTGTGGAACTGGGAGGTTTTTACCGTGTTACCTACACGGCCACATTACAGCGTGGACTGTGTGTTTTTTTGTCGTGACACCTACACGACCTCATTTGTTTCGGGCTGGATGTTGTGACACCAACATAACTTTACATTGAAAGGGGTGGTGTGGATCGGGTGTGGGTAGTAGGACGGGGGTGTATTTTGTTAGAGGTGCCTACTGACTATAGTAGGTTTCACTTTGTACTTAGGTAAGGCGGGTCTTCTCTATTACTGTGTAGCGCCAAAGCTCTCGGTCCAGTGACATTGTCTTGGAGAGGTGTAAGTGTGTGAGGTCGGAATTTATCAAGTCGTCCCAGGTTTTTCTGGGTCTGCCTACTCCGTGGCTACCGTCTATTTTTATTGCCCTGCACTTTTTTTATACAGCTGTCGTCTTTCATGCGCATCACGTGACCATACCAACGTAGTCTTCTCTCGAGTAAACAACATCTGATCTCTCTTATTTCTAATTTCTCCCTTAGTACGTTTATGCTTTGCCGTTCACGTATATTACTATTACACATCCAGCGGAGCATGCAAGCTTCATTTCTCTCCAGTCTGCGTATATCCTCTGCACACAATGCCCAGGTCTCACTGCCATGTAACATTGCTGTTCGTATGCAGGCATCATACAGCCTGCCTTTCATTTTTAGAGAGAACCCTTCAGCGGCCAATAGTGGTATAAGCTCTCTGAACTTTTTCCATCCCGTTCTGACTCTAGCTACTGTACTTTCAGAGCACCCTCCCCCACTGCTGATTTTATCACCCAGGTAACGGAAGCTGTCCACTATTTCTATAGAACCATCTGTGCAATGGAATGAGTTAGTATTCTGTTGGCACTTGCTGCTACTTATTGCACCAGAGCACCGGCCACATGTAAAATCTATATTCTTAGTTAGCTTACCTGTGATCCCACATCTTTTATGTACCCATACTTTGCATTTGGGACATAAAATAGAGTTTCTACCTACTCCTTTCCTACACACTGAGCATGGCCATTTCCCAGATGGGACCGGTGCCCTATTTTCCTTCCTACAAACTAGAACTTTAGTCTTAGACAAGTTAACTTTAAGGCCTTTTGATTCTAGGCCATGCTTCCATGTTTGGAATTTCTTCTCTAGTTCAACCATTGATTCAGCTATGAGCGTTAGATCATCTGCGTATAGGAGTTCCCATGGGCAGCCGGTCTTGAACTCCTCTGTTATAGCCTGAAGGACAATAATAAATAGTAGGGGGCTAAGGACGGAGCCCTGATGAACACCAACTTTTACGCTAAACTCTTCACTATATTCGTTGTTAATTCTAACCTTGCTGACTGTTTCTTTATACATGGCTTGTATAGCTCTCACAAGCCATTCATCAACACCTAGTTTTCTAAGAGCCCACCAGATAATCGAGCGGGGTACTCTGTCAAAGGCTTTCTCCAAGTCAACAAAAGCTAAGTATAGGGGTTTACTTTTAACTAGGTACTTCTCCTGTAGTTGTCGTACAATGAAAAGAGTGTCTGTTGTACTTTTACCTGACACAAACCCGAACTGCATTTCGTCTAGATCAATTCGCTCTCTGATTAGTTGCGCTCTTACTTTTTCTGTGACCTTCATGACCTGGTCAATTAATTTAATGCCTCTATAGTTTCCCCTATCTAGGGCATCACCTTTACCCTTGTAGCAGTTAATGATGATGCTGCTGCGCCAGTCCTTCGGAACGACCCCATACTGTATGACTTGGTTTACTATCCGGGTGACCATAGTGTGTCCCACCGTTCCAGATGCTTTCAGCATTTCGGCAACTATTTCCGAAGGCCCGGCCGCCTTGCCCGTCTTCATGTCTTTGATCGCCTTACTTATTATACTACCTTCAACTTGCACTGCTGGTCCCTCTATTGGGTCGATGTGGGGGAGACTGTCTTTCTCCCAATTATTCTCCTCATTTAGTAGCCTTTCATAGTGACACTTCCAAGCTACCTTCTTATCAGCGTCAGTGATGGCAAGTACACCATCATCATTTAGGACACACTTCTACCCGACAATATATATATTGTTCTCATTGCTGACGTATTATCTTCGCTATTTTCCATTCATTGCCAGGGAACGTCTTCACAAACCAAAGTATCGTCTTCCTGTTTTCCTTCAGTTGTAACGTTTTTAAAATATTTTCTTCTGCGTTCACAGATTGATTTTTTTAGTTTCAGAAGATCCCGTTAAGGGTGAAAGACAGGATTATTTGCTTATACTTTAATCTGTTATTTTAATATATATATATATATATATATATATATATATAATTATATATTCGTGTACAGATATTTTTGCACACACAAAAACAAAATATATACAAACGTATTTATTTCACGAAAGCATAAAATGTAGACACCATCCCGAGGTTAAGGTATTCCGTACTTCTCTGTACTGTTTCAGAAAGGAGGGATAAATATGCAAATCTATGTTTAGAATCCCGAGCAACACCGGGCCATTCTGCTAGTTAATATTAAAGAAAGGGCAGTGGATTGGTAGAACCATGAGTGCATTGAATGAAATACAATGCAATATTTCCCCACAGGCCCTCCCCTCTACTTTCTGCCTAGGTCGACTTTACCTTTACTCCTTTCAACCCAAACTCTAATCCGAAACCTAACCCGTTACTCCTTTCAGGGTCGATGAAATAAAGTACCAGTCATATACAAGGGTTGACATATTAAACTTTCCCCCCATCCCGACAAAGTTGTTGGCCTTGTGCCTAAATTAGAAATCATTGTTGAAGAATTCAATACCAGGAGCCAGTGAATGTTTTTTTGGTGGTGGTCCAGATTGGAGAGGTTTTTTTTTTATATTTTGCATAAAACATGTTAAGGTGAAATAAAAATCAAACTATGCTAAGTAAATATTTTGTTTTTGTCTCATGCCTATTTTCAACATGACATTATTAGTCACTTTTGGTCCATTTATTCATGGTGTGAGAATATTTACTATTTAATATCTCACATCTGGAGAGCCTTTCATTCATGACCAAATTAAGCGAGTATTAATAGGCAGTGATTTAACAAAAACATTAGAACAGAGATTCCTAAACTTTTTTGGGCCACTGCCTCCCTCATGGTCACAATATACCCTTAGCGTTCCCCCAACCCTATTTCCAGAGAGACCTGCCTACAAGCAAATTGTAAACAATATATAATAAATAAAATCATTAATTTATATATAATAGATAATGTAATATATACTATGAATAAATAAATATTATATATTTTTTATTTTACTATATTTATATATGTATCGTTTGATATTTAATATACTATTATATTATCTCTACCACCCCCAGCCCCCTTGGACCTTCTCAACGCCCCCTGGAGAACTTCTGCATTAGATCAGCAAACAGAATGCTTTGCTAAATTCGTTTTGAATCATTGCTCGCTGAATTCAAATCTCACCCAAATTATCTTTACCTTTCTTTCTTTCGAGGCCAATAAAAATAATTGTCAGTCCAGTATTGAGGTCAATTCTTGCTCTATATCACTTTCTATCTTTGCCTGGAAGAAATCAGCCCTGTTCTCACATGTAGAGGGATGGGCTCCGCCATATTTAAATTGCCCATGACACACCCGATGTATGTCACACCAGTGCCCCTATGACTTCCTCAGGCGTTATAGGTGGGTCCATACTTTTGTATTAATATAAAACATTGATTTATTAGCCCACTGCAAAAAAACTGGATCTGGCCCTAATGCAGTAGTTTGATGAACCTGCTCTAAACTAACCTAAAATGTTAGAATCTTCCACACAAACATTCTTTTGTTCACATTTATAGCCCTTAACCAAGGTACATAATCATTATTCTTTCTCTCTTACTCACTACGTCCCTTTATGCCTAGTAATATCTATACTTTGTCATTCATGCACACTAACATTAGTATCTAGTAAATTATGCTAACCTCATTTTTTTATAACATTCATCTATATATAGAAAACTGTTGTTGTCTGTGTGTGTGTATGTCCCCTCATTTTTGCAAAGTCTATGCAAATCCACATTTCTACTCCGATTGACTTCAAACTTGCATTTATATATTCCTTGCGGTCTAAAGATAGAAACTGCAGCTTTTATTTTTCAATTTTCTGTTGTTAAAGGGGTGTTAGGCGCCGGTTATCTCTCTTATAATATCTGTCTGTATGTCTGGCTGTCTGCGTAACGACATTGTGAAGAACACGTCATTGCTGATGTATTATCTTTGCTACATTCACACACACACACACACACATATATATACATATATACTTATATATATATATATTTATACACACACATATATACACACACATATACTTATATATATATATATATATACACACACATATATACATATACACACACATATATATACAAACACATATGCATATACAAACACATATACACATAAATATACACATAAAAATATATGTATATATATATATATACACACACATAAACATATATATTTATATATATATATATATATATACATACATACACACACACACATATATATATATCTGTGTATATATATGTATATATATATATATATATATATATATATATATATATATACACACACAGATATTGTAGGTTGCTTTAACCCGTCTTTTATTATTCAAAAAAACTTCTTGCCAATAAACATTAACCCTTTGTGCACCATTCATCTAACTGTAAACCAACAAATACCAACTAAACGGAGCGTTGACAAGAACGATGGCGAATGAATCTTCGAGGTAAGCAGTTTCCTCCCAAGCTGTTAGTTCACGCGGGATTCTCTGCTACACCTTTTCGTAATAATACCGAACAACGTACTGCTGGTCACTCCTTCCTCCAACAGCCGTACAAAGCATCTCTCTCTCTGAAAGTTATATATATATATATATATATATATATATATATATATATATATATTTGTTATAAAACAGATTAAAGTTTAAGCAAAGAATCGCTGCTTTCAACATTAACGGGACCTTCTGAAACTAAAAAATTTAATCTGTGAACACAGAAGTAAATATTTCGAGAAATGTTGCAACCGAAGGAAAACAGGAAGATGATATTTTGGTTCATGAAGATGTTCCCTGGCAATGAACGGAAAAAAAGCGAGGATAAGACATAGGTTACTTATGTACTCCAGATATTGATTATAAGGCCTCCCGGCAGATAACCCCCTTCAACCGCTTCCTTGGAGTCGACTGAAGAACTGCAGTGCAATGCAACAAAACACCATAACTTCTGGAGTTCGCAACCAATTTTCACAAAACTTGACACATAGGCTACGTTTGTTCTACAGATGAATGTGAACTCTCAGAATTGGCACATATTGAGTAGGAGACCCTTGGGGGGCAGGAACCCCCTTTTGGAAAAAGCCGATGATTTTGTAAAAATATAGTTTTGGAAGCAGCACTGAAGTATTGACATAAATGGTATACATTACTGCTATTTAATACCCGAGCAATGCCGGGTACCTCTGCTAGTACCTTCACTATATTCAATGCCCATATCTCATTACCACACAACATTACACTTTCATATGCAGGCATTATATAATATACCTTTCCCATGGAAAGAAAATAACTTTGTTGTCAACAAAGGTAGTAGCTCTTTTTTCCACCCTGTTTTTACTCTGGCTATTATGCCCTTGGAGCACCCTCTCCACTGCTAATTTAGTCACATTGATAACAGAAGCTATCAATTATTTCTTTGGATTAGAAAGAGCTTATTTCACTGGTGTTCTTACTACTAGTAACCCTTGTGCATCTGCCACACACAAAATCTTTTTTCTCTCTGAGCCTATACCTTTCTTGTGCACCCAAAATTTACACAGAATGTTCTGTAGGGACTTTCTAAGTATGCATTTTCTGTAAACTGAGCATAGCTGTTTCACTGAAAGTAGTATGATCCTGTCTTCTTTCCTATGGCCCAAGACCTTGGTCTTTGTTAAGTTTAGCCTAAAAACTTTCAATTCTAAGTTTTATTTCCACACATGTAACTCCTGTAAATCTTCTAGATTCAGCAGTAAGTACCCAGCCATCAACATATAGAAGCATCCAGAGACAGTTGTCTTAACTTCCTCTGTTATGGCCTGAACAACTATAATAAACAGGTGTGAGCTTAAGACAGAGCACTGATGAACACCCATCTGTATATTGAATTACTCACTAAACTCATTGTCAGCTGCTGTCAGCTTCTGTGTACAAAGCTTGCACTGCTTTCACAAGCTACTCATCTACCCCTAATTTTCTTAAGGTCCACCAGACAATAGAACATGGTACTCTGTCAAATGCCTTCTTCAGATCAAAGAAAGCTAGATAAAGTGACTTACACTTAGCTTAAAACTTCTTTTGTAGTTATCTTCCTCAGAAGAGGGCATCTGTGATGCTTCTTCCTGTTACAGAACCAAACTGCATCTCATCTAATCTGATTTTTTCTAAAACATTTTCTTCTGCTTTCACAACTCAATCCATCAGTTTAAAGCCCCAGTACCTGCTCTTTTCTAAAGCATCACCATATTCCTTATAACAATTAATGATTATACTACTACACCAGTTATTGGTATGACCATATATTGCCTGGTTGATTATACGAGTAACTAACTCAAGCCCTTCTTCACTGGATGCTTTCAGCATCCCCGTGACTATCTCTGACAGTCCAGCAACTGTTCCTTTATTCATATCCCTGATGGCTTCTTTGACCACTTTACTGTTACCTCCAATAAACTGTCCCTCTGTTGAGTCTACCCTTAGCTATAGTAGGAGAAACTTGCCCAAAGTGCTGTGTAGTGGAGTTGAACCAGGGTTTCTTTGACCATATAACTGTCAACTTCAATAACTGGTCCTTCTGTTGAGTCTACCTGTGGATACAGAATAAGACACTTGTCCAAAGTGCCATGCATTGGTCGTGAACCTGAAACCAGAGGGTTGCAAAGCAACTTCTCAACCACACAACCATGTTTGTGCCTATATCTAAATATCTTATATGTTAAATATTCAGATATATCCATTCAAAATTGTAGGGTGGAATCTCAAGATTAACATTTTTTCCATTACATATCAATACACCATGGGAATTTAAACTAAAAAGGTTTTCTTTTGTCAGAGCAATACAACTCTGAGATATAATACAATAACACTGTTTAGAAAACAAACTGTTTCACAGCAAAACCTTTCCAGTATAGTTGAAACAGTAGATTAATGCTTTACATTAACAATGACATTAACCTTGATCCAAGGCTCCCATCCCCAAATGCCCCAGTTTATGGCAATTTAGCCTGGGTTTTATTGCGAAATTATCAAGACATTTTCTATTAAAATTAACAATCAACCAAAATATACAACAATGGCTGATGGAGAAGAAACACAACACCTAAAATAGACTAATTACTACAACAACTACAAACATGTATACAAACACATACATATATATATATATTCGTATAAATATGCAATATATCATCATCATCAACGTTTAACGTCCGTGTTCCACGCTTGCATGGGTTTGGACGGGGGTTTTCCCACTTGAGGCAAGAGTGATTGTCTTGCTCGCATAGGACTGCCTGGCAGGTTTTCTACAGTTGGATGCCCTTCCTAACACCAACCACATTTACAGTGTGGGGCTGGGAGGTTTTTACCGTGTTGCCTACACGGCCACATTACAGCGTGGACTGTGTGTTTTTTTGTCGTGACACCTACACGATCTCATTTGTTTCGGCCTGGATGGTGTGGCACCAACATAACTTTACATAGAAGGGGGCGGTGTGGATGGGGTGGGGGTTGTGGGACGGGGGTGTATTTTGTTAGAGATGCCTACTGACTGTAGTAGGTTTTACTTTGTATTTAGGTAAGGCGGGTCTTCTCTATTACTGAGTACCGCCAAAGGTCTCGGTCCAGTGACATTGTCTTGGTGAGGTGTAAGTGTGTGAGGTCGGAGTTTATCAGCTCGTCCCAGGTTTTTCTGGGTCTGCCTATTCCGTGGCTACCGTCTATCTTTATTGCCCTGCACTTTGTTATACAGCTATCGTCCTTCATGCGCATCACGTGACCATACCAACGTAGCCTTCTCTCGAGTAGACAACATCTGATCCCTCTTATTTCTAATTTTTATATATATATATATATATATATATATACACACACACACAAATAAATATATACATACACACACATATAAATATATACATATATACATACACACAACACACACACATATATATAAATGGCTTCTACAGAACTAGAACTGTTTCATACAAAGGAAATCTATATTAAATATTGTATATACTCTATGTATTGATTATCTTACTGTGGTTACCTCCGATTGGACCTGGGATACACACATATATATATATCATCATCATCATCATCATCGTTTAACGTCAGTGTTCCATGCTTGCATGGGTTTGGACGGAGGGTTTTCCCACTTGAGGCAAGAGTGGTTATCTTGCTCGCATAGGACTATCTGGCGGGTTTTCTACAGCTGAATGCCCTTCCTAACACCAACCACATTTACAGTGTGGGGCTGGGAGGTTTTTACCGTGTTGCCTACACGGCCACATTACAGCGTGAACTGTGTGTTTTTTTGACGTGACACCTACACGATCTCATTTGTTTCGGCCTGGATGTTGTGGCACCAACATAACTTTACATTGAAAGGGGCGGTGTGGATGGGGTGGGGGTGGTGGGACGGGGGTGTATTTTGTTAGAGATGCCTACTGACTGTAGTAGGTTTTACTTTGTATTTAGGTAAGGCGGGTCTTCTCTATTACTGAGTACCGCCAAAGGTCTCGGTCCAGTGACATTGTCTTGGTGAGGTGTAAGTGTGTGAGGTCGGAATTTATCAGCTCGTCCCAGGTTTTTCTGGGTCTGCCTATTCCGTGGCTACCGTCTATCTTTATTGCCCTGCACTTTGTTATACAGCTATCGTCCTTCATGCGCATCACGTGACCATACCAACGTAGCCTTCTCTCGAGTAAACAACATCTGATCCCTCTTATTTCTAATTTTTTCCTTAGTTCGTTTATGCTTTGCCGTTCACGTATATTACTATTACACATCCAGCGGAGCATGCAAGCTTCGTTTCTCTCTAGTCTGCGTATATCCTCTGCACACAATGCCCAGGTCTCGCTGCCGTGCAACATTGCTGTTCGTATGCAGGCATCGTACAACCTGCCTTTCATTTTTAGGGAGAACCCTTTAGCGGCTAATAGTGGTATGAGCTCTCTCAACTTTTTCCACCCAGTTCTGACTCTAGCTACTGTACTTTCAGAGCACCCTCCCCCACTGCTGATTTTGTCACCCAGTTAACGGAAGCTGTCTACTATTTCTATAGAACCCTCTGCGCAGATGAAAGAGCTAGTATTTTGTGGGCACTTGCTGCTACTTATTGCCCCAGAGCACCGGCCACATGTAAAATCTATGTTCTTAGTTAGCTTACCTGTGATCCCACTACATCTTTTATGCACCCAAACTTTGCATTTGGGACACAAAATGGAGTTTCTACCTACGCCTTTCCTACACTGAGCATAGTCACTTCCCGGAGGGGACCGGCGCCTTATTTTCTTTCTTACAAACTAGAACTTTAGTCTTAGCCAGGTTAATTTTAAGGCCTTTTGATTCTAGGCCGTGCTTCCATGTTTGAAATTTCTTCTCTAGCTCGGCCATTGTTTCAGCTATGAGCGTTAGATCATCTGCGTATAGGAGTTCCCATGGGCAGCCGGTCTTGAACTCCACTGTTATAGCCTGGAGGGCAATAATAAATAGTAGGGGGATAAGAACAGAGCCCTGATGAACACCAACTTTTACACTAAACTCTTCACTATATTCGTTGTTAATTCTAACCTTGCTGACTGTTTCTTTATACATGGCTTGTATAGCTCTCACAAGCCATTCGTCAACACCTAGTTTTCTAAGAGCCCACCAGATAATGGAACGGAGGACTCTGTCGAAGGCTTTCTCCAAGTCGACGAAAGCTAAGTATAGGGGTTTACTTTTAGCTAGGTACTTCTCCTGTAGTTGTCGTACAATGAAAAGAGCGTCTGTGGTACTTTTGCCTGACACAAACCCGAACTGCATTTCATCTAGATCAATTCGCTCTCTGATTAGTTGCGCTATTACTTTTTCCGTGACCTTCATGACCTGGTCGATTAATTTAATGCCTCTATAGTTACTCCTATCTAGGGCATCTCCTTTACCCTTATAACAGTTAACGATGATGCTGCTACGCCAGTCCTTCGGAACAGCCCCATTCTGTATGACTTGGTTGACTATCCGGGTGACCATGGTGTGTCCCACCGTACCAGATGCCTTCAGCATCTCGGCAACTATTTCCGAAGGCCCAGCCGCCTTACCCGTCTTCATATCTTTGATTGCCTTATTATACTACCCTCGACTAACACTGCTGGTCCCTCTATTGGGTCGATATGAAACTGCTACCATCTCTGTTGGTCAACACTAACAAAACTCTGGAAAAAAATTTGAATTTTCCTCTCTAAATATGTATGTAAAAACTAAAAAGTTTTTTTTCCTTCATTTTATTATTATTCGTATAATTATGCAATTTAACTGCACTATGCAGTTCCGTTGTTGAAAAAGCATATAAAGCTGAAACCGGTACACGAGTAAATGCGGAAATCCTTGCTTTATAAATAAATGTTTTGATGTAAAATGAAATGATGATGATGTTATACTGAAAAAACTCCCTCTAGCATTTTCTACTGTCTTTTTTTTCCTTTTTACTATTTGTTTTTTTTTTTATATATATATATATATATATATATATATATATATATATATATATATATAGTGAAGGCGTGTGGCTGAGTGGTTAGAGAATTGGATTCGCAATCGTAAGGTTGTGAGTTCGATTCCTGGTCCAGGCGATGCGTTATGTCCTTGAGCAAGACACTTTATTTCACGTTGCTCCTTCTACCTGGAGTTGCGACAGATAGATAGTATTAGCAATTGGAAAGACCAACGGAAACATTGTTCCCTCGGTCCGATTTGACGAAAGTCAATCGTTCCTTTATATATATAAATCAGTGACGGCATGCCCTTTAGTGGTTGCGTGTTTGAATTCAAGACCAGGTGGCACATTGTACCCTTGAGCAAGACACTATACTTTACATTGCTCCAGTAAAAAAAGAAATGAGTTGTGATATCCCTGGCACCAAGCTATATTAGCATCTGCCTTGCCCTTGGGCAACATTGGTGGTGTGGAGAGGGGATATTGGAATGCGTAGGCAATTTCTCATCTTCTACAAAAACACTATGTAAAGGAACTTTCCATGTGTAGACCCAAATTCGGTCATGACATACAGGGTTAGATTAATACGAGGAGGGGGGGGGGGGGCACTTCAGGTTTGGTGGGGCGACTCATACACAAAAAATTAGAGTACACAGCAAAACCCACCAATTTTACATATGAAAGTTAGCTTAGCGCAAGTAATTGGAATTGAATAGTTATACATACAGGTATTAAATTCAAAAATTCTAACCATCCTAAAACTGAAAAGCCCAACTGAGGGCACAAATAAATTGCTATGGCCGTCACAGATGGAGCCCCCCCCCCTCCCCCACTGCAGGGCGCCCAAAGCAATTTCCACCCTTTGATGGTCCAGCAACTGTTCAAAATGACAATTTACAGATTGGTATCCACCCAACAGCCCTACCACCACCACGCACACATAGATCCACCATCACCGCAATGGGCAAGTGTAATAAAAATACCACATATTTTCAGTAGTCGTGACAAACCTATTGACACCTACAAACACTTCAGGCTTTATTTCTGTTGCATTCACAGCACAAAACTCCATTGACCACCGCCACTGCTGCCACCACCACAACTACTACCACCACTACTACATATACACTCATTAATTTACACACACACACATGCCCTGACACACCCATAAATACATATACACATTTTATGTCCCAAATGCAAAGTATGGGTGCATAAAAGATGTAGTGGGATCACAAGTAAGCTAACTAAGAATATAGATTTTATATGTGGCCAGTGCTCAGGTGCAATAAGTAGCAGCAAGTGCCAACAGAATACTAGCTCCTTCTATTGCCCAGATGGCTCTATAGATATAGTAGACACCTTCCGTTAACTGGGTGACAAAATCAACAGTGGTGGAGGGTGCTCAGAAAGTACAGTAGCCAGAGTCAGAACGGGATGGAAAAAGTTCAGAGAGCTTATACCACTATTGGCCGCTAAAGGGTTCTCTCTAAAAATGAAAGGCAGGCTGTATGATGCCTGAATACGAACAGCAATGTTACATGGCAGTGAGACTTGGGCATTGTGTGTAGAGGATCTGCACAGACTGGAGAGGAACGAAGCTTGCATGCTCCGCTGGATGTGTAATAGTAATATACGTGAACAGCAAAGCATAAATGAACTAAGTGAGAAATTAAGTATAAGAGAGATCAGATGCTGTTTACTTGAGAGAAGACTACGTTGGTATGGTCACGTGATGCGCATGAAAGACGACAGCTGTATAAAAAGTGCAGGGCGATCAAAATTGACGGAAGTTACAGAGTAGGCAGACCCACAAAAACCTGGGACGACTTGATAAATTCCGACCTTACACACTTACACCTCTCTAAGACAATGTCACTGGACCAAGATCTTTGGCACTACGCAGTAATACAGAAAACCCGCCTTGCCTAAGCGAAACCTACAGTCAGTAGGCACCTCTTAATCAAATATACACCCCCTCCCACTACCCCAACTCCCCTGTCTCTGTAAAGTTATGTTGGTGCCACAACATCCAGTCCTAAATAAATGAGGTTGTGTAGGTGTCACGACAAAAAAAAAAGTCCACGTTGTAATGTGGCCATGTAGGTAACACGGTAAAAACCTCCTAGTCCACACTGTAAACGGGGTTCATGTTAGGGAGGGCATCCAGCCGTAGAAAACCTGCCAGACAGTCCCTTACGAGCGAGACGACCAATCTTGCCTCAAGTGAGACAATTCCTGTCTAAACCCATGCTAGCATGGAAGATGGACGTTAAACGATGATGATGATGATGACACACACATGCCCTGACCATTACACACTCAATTATTTATCAAGAATGTAGAAGAACTGTTAAATAATTTTATAGTTATGAGACAACATAAATATGTTAAATAGAAAATTGTTTTACCTGTCCAATAGCAAGAAATTGAAACGATGGGAAACTGGAAAAGAATTACAAACAATGTTTTTATATTTGTTAATTTTTTTTTTATAATTGAACATGCATTCAATATTAAATTAAACTGGCAGATCCTGGGAAAATTCCCTGGTTTTAATAGATACAAATACGAAATATTGAAGATCAATATGGCATTTTAAATTATTTATTTGTAAGTTATACATACATACTAACACACGTATGTGTGTGTGTATGTATATATAAAGAGAGAGAGAGGGGGGGAGTAAAATTAGGGAGGTCAGCCAAACTGTCAACAGCTGGCTCAGAGATAGCATTCCAGTCAAAAAGAAATTTTCTCTGCTTTCTTTCCTTAGTCTCTTGCATTGTGTTTACTATTATTCCTTTATGATATAACTACTTTATTATAGTTTAGATTATGCAATATACACCTGATGATGTCGCTAGGATCCTACATAACCTGGCCACTGAAATGTACATAGCGTTTGCAGAAATAAAACTTTGAAGGAATTTCACCAGTCCGGCCTCCTGTCATTTTACTCAATAATAATTAACTCTGTTTCCACACCACCAACAGGATTCAAAATCAAAGCTGGATGAGTTGCGTAACGTCAAGTGCTTTTCCTACTATTACACCAAGGTTAACTATACGGAATGACCAATTGTATCCAGTGGTGAACCACCAAACTTAAATGTATATATATATATATATATATAGTATGCAACACCTTCCCTACAATCACCCCTCCAATACACCTGCCCTGTTGTAAAAATCTCACCCTATACCTACCTCACCAAATCCCCAGGCATCTACCCCAACCCCACCCACCCAAGTCTCCAACTCACACCATAAAGTGGTCCCCTTGTAGCCACGAGTAAAGTGCCCTTTCCACACTGTAAAGTGGTTATGAAGGTGTCACAACAAAAAGTGCCCAGTTCACACTGTAAAGTGGTGGTGTAGGTGTCACAACAAAAAGCACCTAGTCGACATCTCTTGTGTACCTATAGATGTCACTAACACTACCAATATCACTAACCACAACCAATGTCACTAACACTACCAATGTCACTCACACTACCAATGTCACTAACCACTACCAATGTTACTAACACTACCAATGTCACTAACACTACCAATGTCACTAACCACTACCAATGTTACTAACACTACCAATGTCACTAACACTACCAATGTCACTAACCACTACCAATGTCACTAACACTACCAATGTCACTAACACTACCAATGTCACTAACACTACCAATGTCACTAACACTACCAATGTCACTAACCACAACCAATGTCACTAACACTACCAATGTCACTAACACTACCAATGTCACTAACCACAACCAATGTCACTAACACTACCAATGTCACTAACACTACCAATGTCACTAACCACAACCAATGTCACTAACACTACCAATGTCACTAACACTACCAATGTCACTAACCACAACCAATGTCACTAACACAACCAATGTCACTAACACTACCAATGTCACTAACACTACCAATGTCACTAACACTACCAATGTCACTAACACTACCAATGTCACTAACCACAACCAATGTCACTAACACTACCAATGTCACTAACACTACCAATGTCACTAACACTACCAATGTCACTAACCACAACCAATGTCACTAACACTACCAATGTCACTAACACTACCAATGTCACTAACACTACCAATGTCACTAACCACAACCAATGTCACTAACACTACCAATGTCACTAACACTACCAATGTCACTAACACTACCAATGTCACTAACACTACCAATGTCACTAACACTACCAATGTCACTAACCACAACCAATGTCACTAACACTACCAATGTCACTAACACTACCAATGTCACTAACACTACCAATGTCACTAACCACAACCAATGTCACTAACACTACCAATGTCACTAACCACTACCAATGTCACTAACACTACCAATGTCACTAACACTACCAATGTCACTAACCACAACCAATGTCACTAACACTACCAATGTCACTAACACTACCAATGTCACTAACACTACCAATGTCACTAACACTACCAATGACACTAACACTACCAATATCACTAACACTACCAATGTCACTAACACTACCAATGACACTAACACTACCAATGTCACTAACACTACCAATGTCACTAACCACAACCAATGTCACTAACACTACCAATGTCACTAACACTACCAATGTCACTAACCACTACCAATGTCACTAACCACAACCAATGTCACTAACACTACCAATGTCACTAACACTACCAATGTCACTAACCACTACCAATGTCACTAACCACTACCAATGTCACTAACACTACCAATGTCACAAACACTACCAATGACACTAACACTACCAATGTCACTAACACTACCAATGTCACTAACCACAACCAATGTCACTAACACTACCAATGTCACTAACACTACCAATGTCACTAACACAACCAATGTCACTAACACTACCAATGTCACTAACACTACCAATGTCACTAACACTACCAATGTCACTAACACTACCAATGTCACTAACCACAACCAATGTCACTAACACTACCAATGTCACTAACACTACCAATGTCACTAACACTACCAATGTCACTAACCACAACCAATGTCACTAACACTACCAATGTCACTAACCACTACCAATGTCACTAACACTACCAATGTCACTAACACTACCAATGTCACTAACACTACCAATGTCACTAACACTACCAATGTCACTAACACTACCAATGTCACTAACACTACCAATGTCACTAACACTACCAATGTCACTAACCACTACCAATGTCACTAACACTACCAATGTCACAAACACTACCAATGACACTAACACTACCAATGTCACTAACACAACCAATGTCACTAACACTACCAATGTCACTAACTACAACCAATGTCACTAACACTACCAATGTCACTAACACTACCAATGTCACTAACACTACCAATGTCACTAACCACAACCAATGTCACTAACACTACCAATGTCACTAACACTACCAATGTCACTAACACTACCAATGTCACTAACCACAACCAATGTCACTAACACTACCAATGTCACTAACCACTACCAATGTCACTAACACTACCAATGTCACTAACACTACCAATGTCACTAACACTACCAATGTCACTAACACTACCAATGTCACTAACACTACCAATGTCACTAACACTACCAATGTCACTAACACAACCAATGTCACTAACACTACCAATGTCACTAACCACAACCATTGTCACTAACACTACCAATGTCACTAACACTACCAATGTCACTAACACTACCAATGTCACTAACACTACCAATGACACTAACACTACCAATGTCACTAACCACTACCAATGTCACTAACACTACCAATGTCACTAAGACTACCAATGTCACTAACACTACCAATGACACTAACACTACCAATGTCACTAACACTACCAATGTCACTAAGACTACCAATGTGACTAACACTACCAATGACACTAACACTACCAATGTCACTAACACTACAAATGTCACTAACACTACCAATGTCACTAACCACTACCAATGTCACTAACACTACCAATGTCACTAACCACAACCAATGTCACTAACCACTACCAATGTCACTAACCACAACCAATGTCACTAACCACAACCAATGTCACTAACACTACCAATGTCACTAACACTACCAATGTCACTAACACTACCAATGTCACTAACACTACCAATGTCACTAACACTACCAATGTCACTAACACTACCAATGTCACTAACACTACCAATGACACTAACACTACCAATGTCACTAACACTACCAATGTCACTAACACTACCAATGTCACTAACCACTACCAATGCCACTAACCACTACCAATGTCACTAACACTACCAATGTCACTAACCACTACCAATGTCACTAACACTACCAATGTCACTAACACTACCAATGTCACTAACACTACCAATGTCACTAACACTACCAATGTCACTAACACTACCAATGTCACTAACACTACCAATGTCACTAACACTACCAATGTCACTAACACTACCAATGTCACTAACACTACCAATGTCACTAACCACTACCAATGTCACTAACACTACCAATGTCACAAACACTACCAATGACACTAACACTACCAATGTCACTAACACAACCAATGTCACTAACACTACCAATGTCACTAACCACAACCAATGTCACTAACACTACCAATGTCACTAACACTACCAATGTCACTAACACTACCAATGTCACTAACCACAACCAATGTCACTAACACTACCAATGTCACTAACACTACCAATGTCACTAACACTACCAATGTCACTAACCACAACCAATGTCACTAACACTACCAATGTCACTAACCACTACCAATGTCACTAACACTACCAATGTCACTAACACTACCAATGTCACTAACACTACCAATGTCACTAACACTACCAATGTCACTAACACTACCAATGTCACTAACACTACCAATGTCACTAACACAACCAATGTCACTAACACTACCAATGTCACTAACCACAACCAATGTCACTAACACTACCAATGTCACTAACACTACCAATGTCACTAACACTACCAATGTCACTAACACTACCAATGACACTAACACTACCAATGTCACTAACCACTACCAATGTCACTAACACTACCAATGTCACTAACACTACCAATGTCACTAACACTACCAATGTCACTAACACTACCAATGTCACTAACACTACCAATGTCACTAACACTACCAATGACACTAACACTACCAATGTCACTAACACTACCAATGTCACTAAGACTACCAATGTGACTAACACTACCAATGACACTAACACTACCAATGTCACTAACACTACCAATGTCACTAACCACTACCAATGTCACTAACACTACCAATGTCACTAACACAACCAATGTCACTAACCACTACCAATGTCACTAACACTACCAATGTCACTAACCACAACCAATGTCACTAACCACAACCAATGTCACTAACACTACCAATGTCACTAACACTACCAATGTCACTAACACTACCAATGTCACTAACACTACCAATGTCACTAACACTACCAATGTCACTAACACTACCAATGACACTAACACTACCAATGACACTAACACTACCAATGTCACTAACACTACCAATGTCACTAACACTACCAATGTCACTAACCACTAACAATGCCACTAACCACTACCAATGTCACTAACACTACCAATGTCACTAACCACTACCAATGTCACTAACACTACCAATGTCACTAACACTACCAATGTCACTAATACTACCAATGTCACTAACACTACCAATGTCACTAACCAGTACCAATGTCACTAACACTACCAATGTCACTAACACTACCAATGTCACTAACCACTACCAATGTCACTAACCACTACCAATGTCACTAACACTACCAATGTCACTAACCACAACCAATGTCACTAACACTACCAATGTCACTAACACTACCAATGTCACTAACCACTACCAATGCCACTAACCACTACCAATGTCACTAACACTACCAATGTCACTAACCACTACCAATGTCACTAACACTACCAATGTCACTAACACTACCAATGTCACTAATACTACCAATGTCACTAACACTACCAATGTCACTAACCAGTACCAATGTCACTAACACTACCAATGTCACTAACACTACCAATGTCACTAACCACTACCACTGTCACTAACCACTACCACTGTCACTAACAATGTCACTAACCACAACCAATGTCACTAACACTACCAATGTCACTAACACTATCAATGTCACTAACCACTACCAATGTCACTAACCACAACCAATGTCACTAACACTACCAATGTCACTAATACTACCAATGTCACTAACACTACCAATGTCACTAACCACTACCAATGTCACTAACACTACCAATGTCACTAACACTACCAATGTCACTAACACTACCAATGTCACTAACCACAACCAATGTCACTAACCACTACCAATGTCACTAACACTACCAATGTCACTAACACTACCAATGTCACTAACCACTACCAATGTCACTAACCACTACCAATGTCACTAACACTACCAATGTCACTAACACTACCAATGTCACTAACCACTACCAATGTCACTAACACTACCAATGTCACTACCACTACCAATGTCACTAACCACAACCAATGTCACTAACACTACCAATGTCACTAACACTACCAATGTCACTAACACTACCAATGTCACTAACACTACCAATGTCACTAACACTACCAATGTCACTAACCCTACCAATGTCACTAACACTACCAATGTCACTAACACTACCAATGTCACTAACCACTACCAATGTCACTAACACTACCAATGTCACTAACACTACCAATGTCACTAACACTACCAATGTCACTAACCCTACCAATGTCACTAACACTACCAATGTCACTAAGACTACCAATGACACTAACCACAACCAATGTCACTAACACTACCAATGTCACTAAGACTACCAATGTCACTAACACTACCAATGTCACTAACACTACCAATGTCACTAACACTACCAATGTCACTAACACTACCAATGTCACTAACCACTACCAATGTCACTAAGACTACCAATGTCACTAACCACTACCAATGTCACTAACACTACCAATGTCACTAACCACTACCAATATCACTAACCACAACCAATGTCACTAACACTACCAATGTCACTAACACTACCAATGTCACTAACACTACCAATGTCACTAACCACTACCAATATCACTAACCACTACCAATGTCACTAACACTACCAATGTCACTAACCACTACCAATGTCACTAACACTACCAATGTCACTAACCATAACCAATGTCACTAACACTACCAATATCACTAACCACTACCAATGTCACTAACACTACCAATGTCACTAACACTACCAATGTCACTAACCACTACCAATGTCACTAACACTACCAATGTCACTAACACTACCAATGTCACTAACCACAACCAATGTCACTAACACTACCAATGTCACTAACACTACCAATGTCACTAACACTACCAATGTCACTAACACTACCAATGTCACTAACACTACCAATGTCACTAACACTACCAATGTCACTAATCACTACCAATGTCACTAACACTACCAATGTCACTAACCACTACCAATATCACTAACCACAACCAATGTCACTAACACTACCAATGTCACTAAGACTACCAATGTCACTAAGACTACCAATGTCACTAACACTACCAATGTCACTAACCACAACCAATGTCACTAACACTACCAATGTCACTAACCACTACCAATGTCACTAACCACTACCAATGTCACTAAGACTACCAATATCACTAACCACAACCAATGTCACTAACACTACCAATGTCACTAACCACTACCAATGTCACTAAGACTACCAATATCACTAACCACAACCAATGTCACTAACACTACCAATGTCACTAACACGACCAATGTCACTAACACTACCAATGTCACTAACCACTACCAATGTCACTAAGACTACCAATATCACTAACCACAACCAATGTCACTAACACTACCAATGTCACTAACCACTACCAATGTCACTAAGACTACCAATATCACTAACCACAACGAATGTCACTAACACTACCAATGTCACTAACACTACCAATGTCACTAACACTACCAATGTCACTAACACTACCAATGTCACTAACCACTACCAATGTCACTAAGACTACCAATATCACTAACCACAACCAATGTCACTAACACTACCAATGTCACTAACCACTACCAATGTCACTAAGACTACCAATATCACTAACCACAACCAATGTCACTAACACTACCAATGTCACTAACACTACCAATGTCACTAACACTACCAATGTCACTAACCACTACCAATGTCACTAAGACTACCAATATCACTAACCACAACCAATGTCACTAACACTACCAATGTCACTAACCACTACCAATGTCACTAAGACTACCAATATCACTAACCACAACCAATGTCACTAACACTACCAATGTCACTAACCACTACCAATGTCACTAACCACTACCAATGTTACTAACACTACCAATGTCACTAACACTACCAATGTCACTAACACTACCAATGTCACTAACCACTACCAATGTAACTAACACTACCAATGTCACTAAGACTACCAATGTCACTAACACTACCAATGTCACTAACCACTACCAATGTCACTAACACTACAAATGTCACTAACCACTACCAATGTCACTAACACTACCAATGACACTAACACTACCAATGTAACTAACACTACCAATGTCACTAAGACTACCAATGTTACTAACACTACCAATGTCACTAACACTACCAATGTCACTAACACTACCAATGTCACTAACCACTACCAATGTAACTAACACTACCAATGTCACTAAGACTACCAATGTCACTAACACTACCAATGTCACTAACCACTACCAATGTCACTAACACTACCAATGTCACTAAGACTACCAATGTCACTAACACTACCAATGTCACTAACACTACCAATGTCACTAAGACTACCAATGTCACTAACACTACCAATGTCACTAACACTACCAATGTCACTAACACTACCAATGTCACTAACCACAACCAATGTCACTAACACTACCAATGTCACTAACACTACCAATGTCACTAACACTACCAATGTCACTAACACTACCAATGTCACTAACACTACCAATGTCACTAACCACAACCAATGTCACTAACACTACCAATGTCACTAAGACTACCAATGTCACTAACCACTACCAATGTCACTAACACTACCAATGTCACTAACACTACCAATGTCACTAACACTACCAATGTCACTAACACAACCAATGTCACTAACACTACCAATGTCACTAACACTACCAATGTCACTAACACTACCAATGTCACTAACCACTACCAATGTCACTAACACTACCAATGTCACTAACCCTACCAATATCACTAACACTACCAGTATCACTAACACTACCAATGTCACTAACCCTACCAATGTCACTAACACTACCAATGTCACTAACCACTACCAATGTCACTAACACTACCAATGTCACTAACACTACCAATGTCACTAACACTACCAATGTCACTAACACTACCAATGTCACTAACACTACCAATGTCACTAACCACTACCAATGTCACTAACCACTACCAATGTCACTAACACTACCAATGTCACTAACACTACCAATGTCACTAACACTACCAATGTCACTAACACTACCAATGTCACTAAGACTACCAATGTCACTAACCACTACCAATGTCACTAACACTACCAATGTCACTAACCACTACCAATGTCACTAACACTACCAATGTCACTAACACTACCAATGTCACTAACACTACCAATGTCACTAACACTACCAATGTCACTAACCACAACCAATGTCACTAACACTACCAATGTCACTAACCACTACCAATGTCACTAACACTACCAATGTCACTAACACTACCAATGTAACTAACACTACCAATGTCACTAAGACTACCAATGTTACTAACACTACCAATGTCACTAACACTACCAATGTCACTAACACTACCAATGTCACTAACCACTACCAATGTAACTAACACTACCAATGTCACTAAGACTACCAATGTCACTAACACTACCAATGTCACTAACACTACCAATGTCACTAACACTACCAATGTCACTAACACTACCAATGTCACTAAGACTACCAATGTCACTAACACTACCAATGTCACTAACACTACCAATGTCACTAAGACTACCAATGTTACTAACACTACCAATGTTACTAACACTACCAATGTTACTAACACTACCAATGTCACTAACACTACCAATGTCACTAACACTACCAATGTCACTAACACTACCAATGTCACTAACACTACCAATGTCACTAACACTACCAATGTCACTAACACTACCAATGTCACTAACACTACCAATGTCACTAACACTACCAATGTCACTAACACTACCAATGTCACTAACACTACCAATGTCACTAACACTACCAATGTCACTAAGACTACCAATGTCACTAACACTACCAATGTCACTAACACTACCAATGTCACTAACACTACCAATGTCACTAACACTACCAATGTCACTAACACTACCAATGCCACTAACACTACCAATGTCACTAACACTACCAATGTCACTAACACTACCAATGTCACTAACCACTACCAATGTCACTAAGACTACCAATGTCACTAACACTACCAATGTCACTAACACAACCAATGTCACTAACACTACCAATGTCACTAACCACTACCAATGTCACTAACACTACCAATGTCACTAACCACTACCAATGTCACTAACCACTACCAATGTCACTAACCACTACCAATGTCACTAAGACTACCAATGTCACTAACCACTACCAATGTCACTAACACTACCAATGTCACTAACACTACCAATGTCACTAAGACTACCAATGTCACTAACACTACCAATGTCACTAACCACTACCAATGTCACTAACACTACCAATGTCACTAAGACTACCAATGTCACTAACACTACCAATGTCACTAACACTACCAATGTCACTAACACTACCAATGTCACTAACACTACCAATGTCACTAACACTACCAATGTCACTAACCACTACCGATGTCACTAACACTACCAATGTCACTAACCACTACCAATGTCACTAACACTACCAATGTCACTAACCCTACCAATATCACTAACACTACCAGTATCACTAACACTACCAATGTCACTAACCCTACCAATGTCACTAACACTACCAATGTCACTAACCACTACCAATGTCACTAACACTACCAATGTCACTAACACTACCAATGTCACTAACACTACCAATGTCACTAACACAACCAATGTCACTAACACTACCAATGTCACTAACACAACCAATGTCACTAACACTACCAATGTCACTAACACTACCAATGTCACTAACACTACCAATGTCACTAACCACTACCAATGTCACTAACACTACCAATGTCACTAACCCTACCAATATCACTAACACTACCAGTGTCACTAACACTACCAATGTCACTAACCCTACCAATGTCAATAACACTACCAATGTCACTAACCACTACCAATGTCACTAACACTACCAATGTCACTAACACAACCAATGTCACTAACACAACCAATGTCATTAACACTACCAATTTCACTAACACTACCAATGCCACTAACACTACCAATGTTACTAACACTACCAATGTCACTAAGACTACCAATGTCACTAACCACTACCAATGTCACTAACACTACCAATGTCACTAACCACTACCAATGTCACTAACCACTACCAATGTCACTAACACTACCAATGTCACTAACCACTACCAATGTCACTAACCACTACCAATGTCACTAACACTACCAATGTCACTAACACTACCAATGTCACTAACCACTACCAATGTCACTAACCACTACCAATGTCACTAACCACTGCCAATGTCACTAACACTATCAATGTCACTAACCACTACCAATGTCACTAACCACTACCAATGACACTAACACTACCAATGTTACTAACACTACCAATGTCACTAACACTACCAATGTCACTAACCACTACCAATGTCACTAACACTACCAATGTCACTAACACTACCAATGTCACTAACACTACCAATGTCACTAACCACAACTAATGTCACTAACACTACCAATGTCACTAACCACTACCAATGTCACTAACACTACCAATGTCACTAACACAACCAATGTAACTAACACTACCAATGTCACTAAGACTACCAATGTTACTAACACTACCAATGTCACTAACACTACCAATGTCACTAACACTACCAATGTCACTAACCACTACCAATGTCACTAACACTACCAATGTTACTAACACTACCAATGTTACTAACACTACCAATGTTACTAACACTACCAATGTCACTAACACTACCAATGTCACTAACACTACCAATGTCACTAACACTACCAATGTCACTAACACTACCAATGTCACTAACACTACCAATGTCACTAACACTACCAATGTCACTAACACTACCAATGTCACTAACACTACCAATGTCACTAACACTACCAATGTCACTAACCACTACCAATGTCACTAACCACTACCAATGTCACTAAGACTACCAATGTCACTAACCACTACCAATGTCACTAACACTACCAATGTCACTAACACTACCAATGTCACTAAGACTACCAATGTCACTAACACTACCAATGTCACTAACCACTACCAATGTCACTAACACTACCAATGTCACTAACACTACCAATGTCACTAACACTACCAATGTCACTAACACTACCAATGTCACTAACACTACCAATGTCACTAACACTACCAATGTCACTAACACTACCGATGTCACTAATACTACCAATGTCACTAACACTACCAATGTCACTAACACTACCAATGTCACTAACACTACCAATGTCACTAACACTACCAATGTCACTAACACTACCAATGTCACTAACCACAACCAATGTCACTAACACTACCAATGTCACTAAGACTACCAATGTCACTAACCACTACCAATGTCACTAACACTACCAATGTCACTAACACTACCAATGTCACTAACACTACCAATGTCACTAACACAACCAATGTCACTAACACCACCAATGTCACTAACACTACCAATGTCACTAACACTACCAATGTCACTAACCACTACCAATGTCACTAACACTACCAATGTCACTAACCCTACCAATATCACTAACACTACCAGTATCACTAACACTACCAATGTCACTAACCCTACCAATGTCACTAACACTACCAATGTCACTAACCACTACCAATGTCACTAACCACTACCAATGTCACTAACACTACCAATGTCACTAACACTACCGATGTCACTAACACTACCAATGTCACTAACACAACCAATGTCACTAACACTACCAATGTCACTAACACAACCAATGTCACTAACACTACCAATGTCACTAACACTACCAATGTCACTAACACTACCAATGTCACTAACCACTACCAATGTCACTAACACTACCAATGTCACTAACCCTACCAATATCACTAACACTACCAGTGTCACTAACACTACCAATGTCACTAACACTACCAATGTCACTAACCCTACCAATGTCACTAACACTACCAATGTCACTAACCACTACCAATGTCACTAACACTACCAATGTCACTAACCACTACCAATGTCACTAACACAACCAATGTCACTAACACTACCAATTTCACTAACACTACCAATGCCACTAACACTACCAATGTTACTAACACTACCAATGTCACTAAGACTACCAATGTCACTAACCACTACCAATGTCACTAACACTACCAATGTCACTAACACTACCAATGTCACTAACACTACCAATGTCACTAACACTACCAATGTCACTAAGACTACCAATGTCACTAACCACTACCAATGTCACTAACACTACCAATGTCACTAACCACTACCAATGTCACTAACACTACCAATGTCACTAACCACTACCAATGTCACTAACCACTACCAATGTCACTAACACTACCAATGTCACTAACACTACCAATGTCACTAACATTACCAATGTCACTAACCACTACCAATGTCACTAACCACTACCAATGTCACTAACCACTACCAATGTCACTAACACTATCAATGTCACTAACCACTACCAATGTCACTAACCACTACCAATGTCACTAACACTACCAATGTCACTAACACTACCAATGTCACTAACACTACCAATGTCACTAACCACAACCAATGTCACTAACACTACCAATGTCACTAACCACTACCAATGTCACTAACACTACCAATGTCACTAACACTACCAATGTCACTAACACTACCAATGTCACTAACCACTAGCAATGTCACTAACACTACCAATGTCACTAATACTACCAATGTCACTAACACTACCAATGTCACTAACACTACCAATGTCACTAACACTACCAATGTCACTAACCACTACCAATGCCACTAACCACTACCAAAGTCACTAACACTACCAATGTCACTAACACTACCAATGTCACTAACCACTACCAATGTCACTAATACTACCAATGTCACTAACACTACCAATGTCACTAACACTACCAATGTCACGAACACTACCAATGTCACTAACTACTACCAATGCCACTAACACTACCAATGTCACTAACACTACCAATGTCACTAACCACTACCAATGTTACTAACACTACCAATGTCACTAACACTACCAATGTCACTAACACTACCAATGTCACTAACACTACCAATGTCACTAACCACTACCAATGTTACTAACACTACCAATGTCACTAAGACTACCAATGTCACTAACCCTACCAATGTCACTAACACTACCAATGTCACTAACCACTACCAATGTCACTAACCACTACCAATGTCACTAACATTACCAATGTCACTAATACTACCAATGTCACTAACACTACCAATGTCACTAACACTACTAATTTCACTAACACTACCAATGTCACTAACACTACCAATGTCACTAACACTACCAATGTTACTAACACTACCAATGTCACTAAGACTACCAATGTCACTAACCACTACCAATGTCACTAACACTACCAATGTCACTAACCACTACCAATGCCACTAACACTACCAATGTAACTAACACTACCAATGTCACTAACACTACCAATGTCACTAACACTACCAATGTCACTAAGACTACCAATGTCACTAACCGCTACCAATGTCACTAACACTACCAATGTCACTAACCACTACCAATGTCACTAACACTACCAATGTCACTAACCACTACCAATGTCACTAACACTACCAATGTCACTAACCACTACCAATGTCACTAACAGTACCAATTTCACTAACACTACCAATGTCACTAATACTACCAATGTCACTCACACTACCAATGTCACTAACCACTACCAATGTTACTAACACTACCAATGTTACTAACACTACCAATGTCACTAACACTACCAATGTCACTAACCACTACCAATGTCACTAACACTACCAATGTCACTAACACTTCCAATGTCACTAACCACTACCAATGTCACTAACCACTACCAATGTCACTAACACTACCAATGTCACTAACACTACCAATGTCACTAAGACTACCAATGTCACTAACACTACCAATGTCACTAACACTACCAATGTCACTAACACTACCAATGTCACTAATACTACCAATGTCACTAACCACTACCAATGTCACTAACACTACCAATGTCACTAACACTTCCAATGTCACTAACCACTACCAATGTCACTAACCACTACCAATGTCACTAACACTACCAATGTCACTAACACTACCAATGTCACTAACACTACCAATGTCACTAACCACTACCGATGTCACTAACACTACCAATGTCACTAACACTACCAATGTCACTAACACTACCAATGTCACTAACACTACCAATGTCACTAACCACTACCAATGTCACTAACACTACCAATGTCACTAACACTACTAATTTCACTAACACTACCAATGCCACTAACACTACCAATGTTACTAACACTACCAATGTCACTAAGACTACCAATGTCACTAACCACTACCAATGTCACTAACACTACCAATGTCACTAACCACTACCAATGTCACTAACACTACCAATGTCACTAACCCTACCAATATCACTAACACTACCAGTGTCACTAACACTACCAATGTCACTAACCCTACCAATGTCACTAACACTACCAATGTCACTAACCACTACCAATGTCACTAACACTACCAATGTCACTAACCACAACCAATGTCACTAACACTACCAATGTCACTAACCACTACCAATGTCACTAACACAACCAATGTCACTAACACTACCAATTTCACTAACACTACCAATGCCACTAACACTACCAATGTTACTAACACTACCAATGTCACTAAGACTACCAATGTCACTAACCACTACCAATGTCACTAACACTACCAATGTCACTAACACTACCAATGTCACTAACACTACCAATGTCACTAACACTACCAATGTCACTAAGACTACCAATGTCACTAACCACTACCAATGTCACTAACACTACCAATGTCACTAACCACTACCAATGTCACTAACACTACCAATGTCACTAACCACTACCAATGTCACTAACCACTACCAATGTCACTAACACTACCAATGTCACTAACACTACCAATGTCACTAACACTACCAATGTCACTAACCACTACCAATGTCACTAACCACTACCAATGTCACTAACCACTACCAATGTCACTAACCACTACCAATGTCACTAACACTATCAATGTCACTAACACTATCAATGTCACTAACCACTACCAATGTCACTAACCACTACCAATGTCACTAACACTACCAATGTCACTAACACTACCAATGTCACTAACACTACCAATGTCACTAACACTACCAATGTCACTAACCACAACCAATGTCACTAACACTACCAATGTCACTAACCACTACCAATGTCACTAACACTACCAATGTCACTAACACTACCAATGTCACTAACACTACCAATGTCACTAACCACTAGCAATGTCACTAACACTACCAATGTCACTAATACTACCAATGTCACTAATACTACCAATGTCACTAACACTACCAATGTCACTAACACTACCAATGTCACTAACACTACCAATGTCACTAACACTACCAATGCCACTAACCACTACCAATGTCACTAACACTACCAATGTCACTAACACTACCAATGTCACTAACACTACCAATGTCACTAACCACTACCAATGTCACTAATACTACCAATGTCACTAACACTACCAATGTCACTAACACTACCAATGTCACTAACACTACCAATGTCACTAACTACTACCAATGCCACTAACACTACCAATGTCACTAACACTACCAATGTCACTAACCACTACCAATGTTACTAACACTACCAATGTCACTAACACTACCAATGTCACTAACACTACCAATGTCACTAACACTACCAATGTCACTAACCACTACCAATGTTACTAACACTACCAATGTCACTAAGACTACCAATGTCACTAACCCTACCAATGTCACTAACACTACCAATGTCACTAACCACTACCAATGTCACTAACCACTACCAATGTCACTAACATTACCAATGTCACTAATACTACCAATGTCACTAACACTACCAATGTCACTAACACTACTAATTTCACTAACACTACCAATGCCACTAACACTACCAATGTTACTAACACTACCAATGTCACTAAGACTACCAATGTCACTAACCACTACCAATGTCACTAACACTACCAATGTCACTAACCACTACCAATGCCACTAACACTACCAATGTAACTAACACTACCAATGTCACTAACACTACCAATATCACTAACACTACCAATGTCACTAAGACTACCAATGTCACTAACCGCTACCAATGTCACTAACACTACCAATGTCACTAACCACTACCAATGTCACTAACACTACCAATGTCACTAACCACTACCAATGTCACTAACACTACCAATGTCACTAACCACTACCAATGTCACTAACAGTACCAATGTCACTAACACTACCAATGTCACTAATACTACCAATGTCACTCACACTACCAATGTCACTAACCACTACCAATGTCACTAACCACTACCAATGTCACTAACACTACCAATGTCACTAACACTACCAATTTCACTAACACTACCAATGTCACTAACCACTACCAATGCCACTAACCACTACCAATGTCACTAACACTACAAATGTCACTAACACTACCAATGTCACTAAGACTACCGATGTCACTAACCACTACCAATGTTACTAACACTACCAATGTCACTAACACTACCAATGTCACTAACCACTACCAATGTTACTAACACTACCAATGTTACTAACACTACCAATGTCACTAACACTACCAATGTCACTAACCACTACCAATGTCACTAACACTACCAATGTCACTAACACTTCCAATGTCACTAACCACTACCAATGTCACTAACCACTACCAATGTCACTAACACTACCAATGTCACTAACACTACCAATGTCACTAAGACTACCAATGTCACTAACACTACCAATGTCACTAACACTACCAATGTCACTAACACTACCAATGTCACTAACACTACCAATGTCACTAACCACTACCAATGTCACTAACACTACCAATGTCACTAACACTTCCAATGTCACTAACCACTACCAATGTCACTAACACTACCAATGTCACTAACACTACCAATGTCACTAACACTACCAATGTCACTAACACTACCAATGTCACTAACAACTACCGATGTCACTAACACTACCAATGTCACTAACACTACCAATGTCACTAACCACTACCAATGTCACTAACCACTACCAATGTCACTAACCACTACCAATGTCACTAACCACTACCAATGTCACTAACACTACCAATGTCACTAACACTACCAATGTCACTAACACTACCAATGTCACTAACACTACCAATGTCACTAACACTACCAATGTCACTAACACTACCAATGTCACTAACCACTACCAATGTCACTAACACTACCAATGTCACTAACCACTACCAATGTCACTAACCACTACCAATGTTACTAACACTACCAATGTCACTAACCACTACCAATGCCACTAACACTACCAATGTCACTAACACTACCAATGTCACTAACACTACCAATGTCACTAACCACTACCAATGTCACTAACACTACCAATGTCACTAACCACTACCAATGTCACTAACACTACCAATGTCACTAACCACTACCAATGTCACTAACACTACCAATGTCACTAACACTACCAATGTCACTAACACTACCAATGTCACTAACCACTACCAATGTCACTAACACTACCAATGTCACTAACACTACCAATGTCACTAATACTACCAATGTCACTCACACTACCAACGTCACTAACCACTACCAATGTCACTCACACTACCAATGTCACTAACACTACCAATGTCACTAACACTACCAATGTCACTAACACTACCAATGTCACTAACCACTACCAATGTCACTAACACTACCAATGTCAATAACACTACCAATGTCACTAACCACTATCAATGTCACTAACCACTACCAATGTCACTAACACTACCAATGTCACTAACACTACCAATGTCACTAACACTACCAATGTCACTAACACTACCAATGTCACTAACACTACCAATGTCACTAACACTACCAATGTCACTAACCACTACCAATGTCACTAACACTACCAATGTCACTAACCACTACCAATGTCACTAACCACTACCAATGTTACTAACACTACCAATGTCACTAACCACTACCAATGCCACTAACACTACCAATGTCACTAACACTACCAATGTCACTAACACTACCAATGTCACTAACCACTACCAATGTCACTAACACTACCAATGTCACTAACCACTACCAATGTCACTAACACTACCAATGTCACTAACCACTACCAATGTCACTAACACTACCAATGTCACTAACACTACCAATGTCACTAACACTACCAATGTCACTCACACTACCAATGTCACTAACCACTACCAATGTCACTAACACTACCAATGTCACTAACACTACCAATGTCACTAACACTACCAATTTCACTAACACTACCAATGTCACTAACCACTACCAATGCCACTAACCACTACCAATGTCACTAACACTACCAATGTCACTAACACTACCAATGTCACTAACACTACCAATGTCACTAACCACTACCAATGTTACTAACACTACCAATGTTACTAACACTACCAATGTCACTAACACTACCAATGTCACTAACCACTACCAATGTCACTAACACTACCAATGCCACTAACACTACCAATGTCACTAACACTTCCAATGTCACTAACACTACCAATGTCACTAACACTACCAATGTCACTAACCACTACCAATGTCACTAACACTACCAATGTCACTAACACTACCAATGTCACTAACACTACCAATGTCACTAACACTACCAATTTCACTAACACTACCAATGTCACTAACACTACCAATGTCACTAACCACTACCAATGTCACTAACACTACCAATGTCACTAACACTACCAATGTCACTAACACTACCAATGTCACTAACCACAACCAATGTCACTAACACTACCAATGTCACTAACACTACCAATGTCACTAACACTACCAATGTCACTAACACTACCAATGTCACTAACACTACCAATGTCACTAACCACTACCAATGTCACTAACACTACCAATGTCACTAACACTACCAATGTCACTAACACTACCAATGTCACTAACACTACCAATGTCACTAACACTATCAATGTCACTAACACTACCAATGTCACTAACACTACCAATGTCACTAACCACAACCAATGTCACTAACACTACCAATGTCACTAAGACTACCAATGTCACTAACCACTACCAATGTCACTAACACTACCAATGTCACTAACACTACCAATGTCACTAACACTACCAATGACACTAACACTACCAATGTTACTAACACTACCAATGTCACTAAGACTACCAATGTCACTAACCACTACCAATGTCACTAACACTACCAATGTCACTAACACTACCAATGTCACTAACACTACCAATGCCACTAACACTACCAATGTCACTAACACTACCAATGTCACTAACACTACCAATGTCACTAACCACTACCAATGTCACTAACACTACCAATGTCACTAACACTACCAATGTCACTAACCACTACCAATGTCACTAACACTACCAATGTCACTAACACTACCAATGTCACTAACCACTACCAATGTCACTAACCACTACCAATGTCACTAACCACTACCAATGTCACTAACCACTACCAATGTTACTAACACTACCAATGTCACTAACCACTACCAATGTCACTAACACTACCAATGTCACTAACACTACCAATGTCACTAACACTACCAATGACACTAACACTACCAATGTCACTAACACTACCAATGTCACTAACACTACCAATGTCACTAACCACTACCAATGTCACTAACCACTACCAATGTCACTAACCACTACCAATGACACTAACACTACCAATGTCACTAACCACTACCAATGTCACTAACACTACCAATGTCACTAACACTACCAATGACACTAACACTACCAATGTCACTAACCACTACCAATGTCACTAACCACTACCAATGTCACTAACCACTACCAATGTCACTAACCCCTACCAATGTTACTAACACTACCAATGTCACTAACACTACCAATGTCACTAACACTACCAATGTCACTAACACTACCAATGTCACTAACACTACCAATGTCACTAACACTACCAATGTCACTAACACTTCCAATGCCACTAACACTACCAATGCCACTAACACTACCAATGTCACTAACACTACCAATGTCACTAACCACTACCAATGTCACTAACCACTACCAATGTCACTAACCACTACCAATGTCACTAACCACTACCAATGACACTAACACTACCAATGTCACTAACACTACCAATGTCACTAACACTACCAATGTCACTAACACTACCAATGTCACTAACACTACCAATGACACTAACACTACCAATGTCACTAACCACTACCAATGTCACTAACACTACCAATGTCACTAACACTACCAATGTCACTAACCACTACCAATGACACTAACACTACCAATGTCACTAACACTACCAATGTCACTAACACTACCAATGTCACTAACCACTACCAATGTCACTAACCACTACCAATGTCACTAACACTACCAATGTCACTAACACTACCAATGTCACTAACACTACCAATGTCACTAACCACTACCAATGTCACTAACACTACCAATGACACTAACACTACCAATGTCACTAACCACTACCAATGTCACTAACCACTACCAATGTCACTAACCACTACCAATGTCACTAACCACTACCAATGTCACTAACCACTACCAATGTCACTAACCACTACCAATGACACTAACACTACCAATGTCACTAACACTACCAATGTCACTAACACTACCAATGTCACTAACACTACCAATGTCACTAACACTACCAATGACACTAACACTACCAATGTCACTAACCACTACCAATGTCACTAACCACTACCAATGACACTAACACTATCAATGTCACTAACACTACCAATGTCACTAACACTACCAATGTCACTAACACTACCAATGTCACTATACCACTACCAATGTCACTAACACTACCAATGACACTAACACTACCAATGTCACTAACCACTACCAATGTCACTAACCACTACCAATGTCACTAACCACTACCAATGTTACTAACACTACCAATGTCACTAACACTACCAATGTCACTAACACTACCAATGTCACTAACACTACCAATGTCACTAACACTACCAATGTCACTAACCACAACCAATGTCACTAACACAACCAATGTCACTAACACTACCAATGTCACTAACACTACCAATGTCACTAACACTACCAATGTCACTAACACTACCAATGTCACTAACACTACCAATGACACTAACACTACCAATGTCACTAACACTACCAATGTCACTAACACTACCAATGTCACTAACCACTACCAATGTAACTAACACTACCAATGTCACTAACACTACCAATGTCACTAACACTACCAATGTCACTAACACTACCAATGTCACTAACACTACCAATGTCACTAACACTACCAATGTCACTAACCACTACCAATGTCACTAACCACAACCAATGTCACTAACACTACCAATGTCACTAACACTACCAATGTCACTAACCACTACCAATGTCACTAACCACTACCAATGTCACTAACACTACCAATGTCACTAACACTACCAATGTCACTAACACTACCAATGTCACTAACACTACCAATGTCACTAACCACTACCAATGTCACTAACCACTACCAATGTAACTAACACTACCAATGTCACTAACACTACCAATGTCACTAACACTACCAATGTCACTAACACTACCAATGTCACTAACACTACCAATGTCACTAACCACTACCAATGTCACTAACACTACCAATGTCACTAACACTACCAATGTCACTAACACTACCAATGTCACTAACACTACCAATGTCACTAACCACTACCAATGTCACTAACACTACCAATGTCACTAACACTACCAATGTCACTAACCACTACCAATGTCACTAACACTACCAATGTCACTAACACTACCAATGTCACTAACACTACCAATGTCACTAACACTACCAATGTCACTAACACTACCAATGTCACTAACCACTACCAATGTCACTAACACTACCAATGTCACTAACACTACCAATGTCACTAACCACTACCAATGTCACTAACACTACCAATGTCACTAACACTACCAATGTCACTAACCACTACCAATGTCACTAACACTACCAATGTCACTAACACTACCAATGTCATTAACCACTACCAATGTCACTAACACTACCAATGTCACTAATACTACCAATGTCACTAACCACTACCAATGTCACTAACCACTACCAATGTCACTAACACTACCAATGTCACTAACACTACCAATGTCACTAACACTACCAATGTCACTAACACTACCAATGTCACTAAGACTACCAATGTCACTAACCACTACCAATGTCACTAACACAACCAATGTCACTAACACTACCAATGTCACTAACGCTACCAATGTCACTAATACTACCAATGTCACTAACCACTACCAATGTCACTAACCACTACCAATGTCACTAACACAACCAATGTCACTAACACTACCAATGTCACTAACACTACCAATGTCACTAACCACTACCAATGTCACTAACACTACCAATGTCACTAACCACTACCAATGTCACTAACACTACCAATGTCACTAAGACTACCAATGTCACTAACACTACCAATGTCACTAACACTACCAATGTCACTAACCACTACCAATGTCACTAACACTACCAACGTAACTAACACTACCAATGTCACTAACACTACCAATGTCACTAACCACTACCAACGTAACTAACACTACCAATGTCACTAACACTACCAATGTCACTAACACTACCAATGTCACTAACACTACCAATGTCACTAACCACTACCAATGTCACTAACCACTACCAATGTCACTAACCACTACCAATGTCACTAACACTACCAATGTCACTAAGACTACCAATGTCACTAACCACTACCAATGTCACTAACACTACCAATGTCACTAACACTACCAATGTCACTAAGACTACCAATGTCACTAACATTACCAATGTCACTAACCACTACCAATGTCACTAACACTACCAATGTCACTAACACTACCAATGTCACTAACCACTACCAATGTCACTAACCACTACCAATGTCACTAACACTACCAATGTCACTAACACTACCAATGTCACTAACCACTACCAATGTCACTAACACTACCAATGTCACTAACACTACCAATGTCACTAACACTACCAATGTCACTAACACTACCAATGTCACTAACCACTACCAATGTCACTAACCACTACCAATGTCACTAACACTACCAATGTCACTAACCCCTTGCTATGAACCCTCTGCTCAAATCCAAGTAACCATGTGAAACATCTTTATTTCACGAATGGAAACCAACTCCTTTTTCCAGAAAACTTCAATATTGCGACCTTCAATGTAGGCACCATGAAAGGAAGATCAGGTGAGATCACAGAAATGTTAGAGCAAGGGAGAGTGAACATATGTTGCGTAAAACAGAATAGGTGGAGAGGAGGATCAGCTAGATTTCTTGTTGTTAAAGAACAACATTACAAATTTTTCTAGGTGGGTAATGATAACGGGCTACAGGGAGTAGGTATTCTGTTAGCAGAAAAATGGATAGATAATGTAATTACAGTACATAGAGTAAATGACAGAATCATTAAACTCAGGCAGATCCTTGGTAGAATAACTGTAACTATTATATCTGCATATGCATCACAATTGAGACTATCAGACAAATTAAAAGATGACTTTTACGAATCCCTCATGCAGACATCTATAGTGGTTGACAAGGAACTCTTAATTATGGCAGGAGACTTTGAAGGAGATGTTGGACAACACAGTGATGGCTTTGACGAGATCCTCGGGGGTTATTAGTTTGGTGCTAGAAATGAGGAAAGATCCAGGCTCCTAGAATTCTGCGATGCTAATGAAGTAATGATCTGCAACACTAACTTCAAAAAACTAGCCAACCACTTGATCATCTATAGATCAGGTGAGCACACCAGCCAAATAGATTTCATCCTCACCAGATGGCAAGATAGGGCGATGGTAGTAACCTGATGAGGAATGCTCTTCCCAACATAATCTTGTAGTTAGTGATTTATTTATTAGAGTTAGATGAACTAGGAGACCAAGAACAATCTGGAGAAGAAGGATATGGATGTTGAAGGAGCCCTTAGCCTGTAACAAATTTAGGAATATCCTACTTGATGTTTTTAACAATAAGGAAGAAATAGCGACATACAATTTAGAGTTCCTGAGAGATAGGCCAGAATTCTCTCACCTCTTCCTGTTCAAACCGGTTGTTGCCGGCCACTCATACTGATGTTAAGGTATTGTTCTCAAAATAAATAATATCAAATCACACAGATTCGATATTATGTGAGATAATTATGTGAGGTAAAGCCATTTCTGTGAAAATATAGTAAATATAGAGTAATGTAAATGCTAAAGGGTTAAGGCCAAGAAAGAATGACAAAACGGGGGAAGCAGAGAACTTTACCAAGAGGCCAGGAGTGAGGCTAGGCGACGCGGTTCGCCTAACCGAGATAACAAGTGATGCTGGTGAGGGCGCTTGAGCCTTGCCATCACCCGAGCTAACGCTGCGAGTGTGCTTGCTTCAAAAATTATTAGAGAGGTTTCCCAGATATTGTTATCTTTTGCTCTGGCAGTGGCTCGTTTGTCTACCTCTTTCGCCTGCCTTTTGTTGTACATGGTCCATATCTATTTTAGAAATCTAACAGCTTCAAGGGACCACGGTGACACGTTTACCATTTCGAAGCAAGTGGATTGATAAAACTTTGCAAGTAAAATCTGCTTCGTGTACGTTCTTCGTTATATGCCTTACCATCCAACATTTGATAATGTGGGTGTTCTGAGAATTTGTATTTCGTTAAATTTTATCCCTTTTTTTATAATTTCCCGGTGGTATGCGGATGTTATATATAAACGTGGTTGGTGTTAGGAAGGGCAACCAGTAGTCATAAAAACCCAGCCTAAAAGCGGTCCCATGAGTAAGGTACGGTGCGGCCAACTGGCCAGAATCTCCTCATAACGGGACCACCCAGTTCCACATTGTAAAGGTGTTAGGAAGGGCATCCATCTGTAAAAAAAAACCCAACCAAAATAAAGTTCATTTTAAGCAAGATTCGGCGTAGTCAACTTGCCAGACTTGTCTAACATGGACGACCCGTCTAATTCATGCAAGCGTGAAAAAATAGACGCTAAAAGGTGATGATATATATATATATATATATATATATATATATATATATACACAATAGGTAAAATAACGTTACAAATGGGAGTGAAAATATAAACACATGATATATACAAAGCATATAAATAAATTTAGAGTAGAATAACATAACAAATGTTTTAAATATATACAGCCGCAATAAAGCAGATGCCAATATTTATTTACACACACATTATATACATGTATAAATAACACACACCACACATATATAAATACATACACATTATATATGAATTATATCGTGGAAAGTTTACTACACACATGTATGTATGTGTATATATATATATATATATATATATATATATATATAGTAATAATAATAAATTTGCTTAAACTTTAATCTGTTATTTTAATAAATATATATATAACGAAGGAAATGTGGTAAGGAACCAGGTGGACCATAACGCACCAAAGTACTCAATACTTAGGGTAGTAGAATGGGTAATAGGAACCAGTAAGACCAGAATTAGCCGTCGAAACGGCTTGTGCTCAGCCGTCGGGGTCTTACCGGTTCCTATATATATATATATATATATATATATATATATATATATATATATATACGTGTGTGTGTGTGTGTGTGTGTGTGTGTGTGTGTGTGTATAATAAGGGTTTAGATCGATATTGATGGACGAAATTGTTTAAATATTCTTCAAATATTCTTTAAAGTGATGAATAACTAGACTCCTCCTGACTTAGCCTTAATAAAGATAAAGAATGTGTGTATATATATATATATATATATATGTGTGTTTTTATTACACACATGTGTGTAATAAACTTCTCAAGATATAATTTAATCATATCTGCCTTTGTAGTTTTGTCCATGGGGCGTAGCCACTACACCGCTCTGCCCCCAAGCCCAGAGCCCATCACTCTCTCCCCTTCCCCTTTTTCTGTGACACAAGAGTCCTTGCCCCCAACACTTTTCCTCTCATTTAAGGCATTTATAGGCCTTTCTTCTACTTTCCTATAGTCAGATCTGCCCTTTTTTTCTCATTACTTAATTTTGTATTTATCTTTTTCATATAAATGGAATTATCAATGGCTTTTAAGCCAACTTTGTGAGTGAAACATGTATAGAGAATAAACATATATTTAAATTTCATCATTATATAAAACGCAGGCAATCATGTAGAATTTATAACTATATTCTAAGAGATATTTCTCGTGTCTGATGCAAAGAAGTTAGATGGTACGGTATGTATGTACTGGATATTTTAATATGGTATAGTGTGTGAGAGATATAACAAAGATAGCATGTGTGATAAACGTGTGTGTGTGTGTGTCGAATTTCTCAATCAATACAAAAAATGCCACATCAATCTGGCTAATATGTAGACGAAGACAGAAAATAGAAGGAAACAAGAACGGCGTCAGATTTAAACACTTACTTGTAGTTGGTTAAAATCATCTTATTAATGACAATAATCAAAAACGAACAAATTCCATAGCCTAAAGCAGATAATATTCGGTATCTAACGGGCACCCCGTCTGCTGGATTTGGCGTCATTTTGAAGTTGGATGTGAGGAAAATTGAATAAGTAAAATAATTAAATAAAAGTTTGTGTTTGTTGTTTGTTATAAAAACTAAGGGAGAACGATGTCAATCCAGCTGGCACATTATTTAGCCGGATACGTTTCAAGTTATCTCCCTTGCACGAATGTCTCTTTCACAAATTACTCTTTAAATGAAATATATTTTATTAATTAAGTGATATTTTTTCTAATATATTTTTCTTAACAGTGTTTTAACTTAAAAAATGATTCAATAAAATACTTTACAAAATATTTCCGTATTTATTAAATAAAGAGTTATTTAATAAGAGTTAAATATTATTATCCAAGGGAAAATGTTGATGTCACGAATCGGTTAAAAATAATAGGAATCATTTAAGAGTTAGTTTTATGTTATAAAGAAGAAGAAAAGTCTAAAATTCCGGGCTGAAGCAACCGCCGTCGGAGAGATGTACTTTGTTTTTTATTAAATACTGCTCAATTAATTTTATATAATGCCAATGTCTTTTTATGACATTGTGAGATTTTGTATATTGAATAAATTTCAGTAGTATTAGTGTAGGCATAGATTATCAAGTTATTTTGAAGAAAATATACAATGGAATTACGGAGAGATAGAGGGGGGAGAGAGAAGCGGAGATACTGAAATAAGAGAGAGAGGTATTAGTTGAAAGAGAGGAAAAGGTAAAGGCGATGAAAATGAAATATATAAATATATGTGTATATATTTATATATTTAATAATAAATGCTCGGATTTATTCCTAAGAATCTTTCTTGGAGCTTCTACAGGTGGTATGACGCATATCTGAGATTTTCTCAGACATGACATCTATATTTTTGTTAGTAATATGTATATGTATAAATTTATTTAGCACACCACATATACATACATATATATACACACACACATATATATATATATATATATATATATATATATATATATATATATATATATATATATATATATATATATACAGACATAAATACTAACTAACACACAATAACTGAAGTAAACTATTTCATCTGTATATCACAGAACATATATAAAATGAAGGAAGTTAACCCGGATTGTACAAATATACGCACACACATACATGCATACATACATACATATACACACACGTATGTCTGTATAAATGTATACGTGTGTATGAACATAGGCGCTTTAAAAATGACTTTAAAAATGCTCATCCTAAAAAGTAAATAGATATAACAAAGAAAACGCGCGTAACAGATCGATACACAATAAATATTTTCCTTATGTAAACGAAACTTCGTTTTTTCTATTATATATATGTTATGCGCGTTTCGCAGAGGATTGGCTCAAGGTAACCTGTATGGGTCATAAACCCGACTCCAGTATCGATCTGCTCGTCAGACTGGTGATGTGACAAAAAATATTTTTTCTTGTGTAAACGAAACTCTCGTTTTTTCTATTATATACACTCTGCTTGCGCATAGAGTGCTTAGTTTGGTACCAGTACCAGTATTTCACTGTAATACCCATACTCGCTTTCTCTCCCTTTATATATAAGAGATATATTAGATATGTCTCATTTGAAATAATACAGCCAATTTTCCATGCAATACTTTTAGTTAGCACCCTGAACACATAATTGGGAATATAATCACTTATTTCCTAATGTTTGTTGAGTGAGTTGGAATTTGGCCGGAGTATCGCTAAAAAGCTTTCTCCGATATTGTATTTATTATATATATATATATATATATATATATATATATATATATATATATATATATATATATATATATATATATAATAAATTCCAAACCTGGAAGCAGGGACTAGAGAGAAAGGGCCTCAAAGTCAACATGACAAAGACTAAGGTCCTTGTAAGTAGACGAGAAAACAGAACCCAGATCCCCTCAGGGAAATGGCCCTGCTCAGTATGTAGGAAAGGTGTAGGTAGGAACTCCATTCTCTGCCCCAAATGCAAACAATGGGTACACAAGAGATGTAGCGGGATCTCAGGAAGCTTAATTAAGAATGTAGGATTCACATGCAGCAGCTGTGCTGAAACAGCAAGCAAACAGCCACAGGAAACAAGTACCACCAATCTCTGGGAGGGCCCTGTAGAAACAGTAGACAGCTTCTGCTACCTAGGTGACCGAATTAGCAACGGAGGTGGGTGCTCAGAAAGTACAATAACTAGGGTAAGAACGGGATGGAAGAAGTTTAGGGAACTACTACCACTGCTAGCTGCAAAAGGCTTCTCCCTCAGAATGAAAGGCAGACTGTATGATGCGTGTATCCGAACAGCGATGTTGCATGGTAGTGAGACCTGGGCGCTGAAGGTGGAAAACTTACGAAGATTAGAGAGAAACGAAGCTTGCATGCTCCGATGGATGTGTAACAGTAATATACGTGAACGACAAAGCATAAAGGAATTGAGAGAGAGACTGAGCATAAGAGGAATCAAATGCTGCGTGCAGGAGAGGCGGTTACGCTGGTATGGACATGTGATGCGTATGAAGGATGACAGCTGCATAAAAAGGTGCAGAGCACTAGAAGTTGATGGAAACCGCGGAGTGGGGAGACCCAAGATGACTTGGGATGAGGTGATAAAAGCCGACCTTACCCAACTACACCTCTCAAAGTCAATGACACACGACCGTGACTTCTGGCCTCACGCAGTAATACAGGGTACCTGACCTCCCATGGGTACATGCTGAAGCATATAAACAATATGCCCCCACTCCCCCCACCGCAAGGTGGTCGTGGAGGTGCCACGGCAAAAAAGCACCCAGCCCACACTGTAAAGTGGACGTGTAGGCGCCACGAAAAAGCACCCAGCACTCACTGTAAATGAGGTTGGTGTTAGGAAGGGCATCCAGCTGTAGAAATCAAGCCAGATCAGTTCCTGTATGAGCAAGGCATGGTCAGCCGACCAGACACTGCCCACAACAGGACAACCCGTCTAACCCATGCTAGCGTGGAAGAACGGACGTAAAATGTCTGTGTGGCACATTGAACAATTGCTGCTGGAGCACATATTATCTGCACTTGCCTGATATGCTACACAGACTGCTACTGCACACCTACATGGTTTACAAGATCAAATGTGACAATTGCACATACGAATCAAGGAGCAAATCCGCACTAGAAACTCATCCTTTTGGAAACACCACCAGATGTGGAAACAAGAACAAGGAGACTCACTGTCACAGTGCTAGCAACAGAATGCAACACTGGAACTCTAAGGATCAAGGAAAAACATTTGATCAAATGACTGGAACCACCAATCAACAACAGATCGGGTAAGGGAGACATCAATGGTGGTTTATCAACATAACAGGTGGGGGGAAATATTAATGGTCGTTTATTAACATAGATGGGGGGTAGGGGAGACATTAATGGCGGTATATCAAATGGTGGTGGGGGGTTGCAGGAGACATTGGTATTGGTTTATCAACACAGCAGGAGGAGGGAAAGATATTAGTGTTGGTTTATCAACACAGCAGGTGGGGGGGGGGAGCAATATTAGTGCTGGTTTATCAACATAGCGGGTGGGGGGAGGACGATATTAGTGCTGGTTTATCAACAGGGAGAACATTTTGGATCAAAATAGAAAGGATTAAGAATAAGGCTAATAAAATCAACTCATGGTTTGATAGCAATAAATACCAGAGTGTTATGTTCATCAATACAACCCCTAGAAGCGAATTAGCTTACAGATTTAGAAGGGCCCTAGAGAAGCTCAAATTAAATATTAAGATAGTTGAAAGACCAGGTATTCCCATAAAAACCCTAATTGGTAAAACATATCCATTTCAAAAATCCTCCTGTACTGATAGGAAATGCATAGTTTGCAAGCTAAGCCCACAAACTAACTGCAAAACTAGGAATGTTGTATATGGCATAAGATGTACTGAGGGACAGTGAAGAACATAACATAGATAGGTGAAACAATCAGTAGCATAGGAGAAACAATAAGTGAACCTGGCAAGAACTCCAAGATGGGAAAAACTCATCAGTACACCACCAACATGCTAAAATAGAACCTAAGGGTGCATTAGAAAACATAAAGATAAAAATCATATCCACACACACAGAAAAGATGCAATGCTCAGACAAATCACAGAGGCGACAAACATAAACGAACTCTAACCAAAATTAAACAGAAAACATGAGTGGAATAGCAACATCACAACTAGTAATAAAGGACAAAATGAAGACATACAGACAAACTAACAAAACAAATCCGACACACACAGATAGAACAAACAACCAACTAGTGACAAATAAACAAACACCTAAATAAATAAATAAAAAACACACACACACACCCGGATGTAAGGCATGCGCAAACTAAGCACACAACACACAAAAACAAGATGGAAGACAGAACAAAGGAGACACAAAATAAAAATAAAAACCGAGTCACTGAGGAGGTCACAGAATGTGTGGCGAAAGAATTTTGACAATATATAAACAACCATCCGGTTATCAAACCAACCAACCAGAAATTTATAATAAATTGAAGTGAATACCAACAGGTGCATGTGTTTTTATTGGCAGCATGACCCTCCCAAAGTATAACAATATCTGTTTCAACACACATTTTCAGATAAGAAATCACGCAAAACAAATTCAGAAACGAAGTATATATATAGATATATGTGTGTGTGTGTGTGTGTGTGTAAAAGGTAAACAGAAATAACAACACAATCGGTACAGTAGAGAGAGAGAGAGAGAGAGATGGTAGTAGCAGTCTCCCAGGAGAGCTAGACAGCAGGTCTTGAAACCCCCCCTCAAGCGAGTGCTTCGGCCCTTAACTTCTTCGACGGTCTTCTGCAATTTCTGACAATCGAATTCCACTCACGAAGCATTGGTCACTCCGAGGTTATAGTAGTAGACACTTGCTCGAAGTGCCACACCCCATTCTCCCAACAAACGGTATATCTTTCACTACACTATCCCATGCGTGTCTCCATTTTTTCTTTTTAGGATTTGAAGGAGATTCGGTTGCTATTTCTAGCAGGCTGGACGCCACATAGAAGCTCCTTCGTTGAGCCATACAGATATAATTGTTTCTACTTTTGGCACAATGCCAGCAATTATCCTAGTGTATTACTGCCACTTTATTTATTGACCCCGTAAGGATGAAAGGCAAAGTTAACCTCGGCGGGATACATATAAGATGAATAAAATTGTGAGAACTTATTTAAAAATTTGTTCTCACACGAAGTTTGAAATCTTCGTATCTGCAAGTTTCACTTTGTTTTCTCTCTTGTATTCATACAAGGAGAGGGGCTGAGCTCCGCCAATTTTTTTAAAAAGGCCCAAGATACGATGAAATTCCATCACAAGTTACGAATCCATATATACAAAGATCCATCTTTCCCATTTATCTATGATTTGCAATTTGTTCTGACCCTTTACATTCAAATCCCGCTGAGATCAAGTTTGTATTTCATCCTTCATTGATTAAAAGAGAAATAGATACTTTCTTTTTGTAGCACAGTGAGCTGGGATGTTGGGCTCTTTGACATAAATTGAATTTAATCGAATGTTTCACGTTCTTTTTTTTTTATTAACAATTTCTAATTTAGACACAGGCCAAAATCTGCGGGGAGGGAAACGCCGATTACATGACTGGTACTTTGATTTATTGATCCCAGAAGAATGAAAAGCACAGTTGACCTCGAATAGATTTGAACTTAGAATGTATATAGTCATAACATATAGCAAAGCATTTCGCCTGACTCTTTACCTATCTACCACTTTTTTCTTTCGATTTGACCATTCTTTCTAACATTTGGCACAAGACCAGTGATTAGAGGGATAGTAGATATTGATTATAACGACCCCAGTATTTAACTGGTACTTTATTTTATCAACCTTAGAAGGATGAAAGGCAAAGTTAACTCTGGCGGGATTTGAACTCAGCTCAGAACGTAAAGAGTCGGAATTAAATTGCAAATTATTTTGTTCGATGGTCTAATTATTCTGCCAATCCACTTCTAACAACAGATTGCAGAAGAGGCCACCGTTGGTATTAGAAGTGAGAGTAAGAGTTTAATGTTAACCCTACTTTCTCTTTAGCTGAGTTATCCAATCAGCTTGTGGTACCTCTGTATGGTCAGTGATAATCTAGATAAGGAGAGTAATTAAGACATACTTTTATGGATTGTGGCGGGAAACACATTGTAACTTTTCCCCTCCTCATATGTAAGTAAGACTTTATATTAATATTGCTTGACTTTATTGCATTGCAAGGACATAGGGAAAACTACGGAGTTAGTCTCCCGTCCTCGTTGCCATCTTCACCAATTTCTCTTAAGTTTAATTTAGCTTAAATTACCGCAGTTCCATAACTGAAATGTTATTCCGGTTTCACAATTGTCTTTGTTTCCAGACCATGTTCATGTGGACGAAATTTTTCTCTATAAATGTTACAAGTTAAGTTTCGAGGAAAGGTTTGTTGTTTAAATCTTTTAACTGATTGTATAAATTCAAGTTTCAGTATATATATATATATATATATATAAACCGGGTATATAAGCAAATACATGACTACTGGATACTCTTAACTACATTGATAAAAAAAATGTTTTGCTCTGATATATTTACATAAACTTGGTAAACACATCCGTTTTTATTTAAATTTAACAGCTGTTGTAATATGTGTTCTTAGTGGAAGTTTCCTTTTATCTTAAATTTTGAACACCTTGTTTGTTCTTTAAAGAGCAAAGCTATTAAATGCTATTTAAAATGACTTGTTTTAGAAAATAAAACCGTATAACTTCCAATATAAACTGACAGTGTTTAAAATTTTATAACATGCTATAAATCTATTGAAATTTCTAATTCCTATTGTTTGTTGTAAAACCCCTCGATGTTTAATTTCGAAATTTAACGATTCACAACATTTAATTCGGTTATTTTAATTGTAGTGCATCCAGTATTGTTTTGTCACTTTCAAGTCTGGAAAGATCTAGAACGTTTTAACAAAGACTTTTTTTTTTTTTTAACGTGGATGAGGTTTCGTTTTAGACATATATGCAGACAAAATAAAAGTACCTGCTTTTTATTTTTTTAACTCGCCTGTGAGATGGGTGTAATAATAAAAATAAAGTTATAGGTAGGTAGTTGATAGTTTGGTTAGAAATTTAAAGGCGAAATTATTTGTGCGTTTTGAACGAATATAGCTTTCAAGACTCTAAAATAGTTTTTTTTTTTTTTTTTTTTTTTTTTTTTTTTTTTTTTTTTTTTTTTTTCTTTCTTCTCTGGTTCCTCACTCGAGAAGTCCTTAATATCTGTCTCAGAGATTGGTCTAATAATATTTCCTAAAGTAAAGGTGACATATGTCGCTAAGACTTACCTAAGAATATGTAGTTCACAAGAGGTTTCAATTTGAGCAACCGTGAACATTGTCAATGAAAAGTTTAACATGCATATTTTATGACTAAAAACATGGTGAAATACGTCTGCCATTAAAAAAACCCAAAAAACTAAGATGCAGAATTTTTCAACTTGTTTGCAACTTAATTTCATGATTTCGACTTAGACACGAGTGATGTCACCCCACCACCACGTCGTAGCTTCCAACACGTGGTGCAGCAAGAATATTTCCTTTTTTTTTTTCTTTCCCTTTAATTTAATTAAAACCTATCAATTTCAGTGGGAGAATGTCATTTACCACAACCTCGGGTGGACCAATGTCTTGTGAGTGAGCCTGGGTAGACGGAGACGGTTTGGAAGTTCGCTATATAGATTGCGCCAGTAATTCCAAGAGCCAGCTTGTCGCACATTGTCATGCTGTATCTCCCTTGGAATTATGTTAAGGGTACACACGCCTGTGGAATGTCCAACCACTTGTACTTTAATTACATGAGCATGCTGTTCCATTGATCGAACTGGAATACTCATCGTTGAAAACCCACGTAGGTCCATTCCAACAGTTCACTTTTTCTGCCTGTCATTAGATGGACATGTTCGCTGGAGCTGGATCGTTAACAAAGTGTCTACCATTGTTGGTAGTGGCTCATTTAACTGATATCTTAGGTTGCCTAAAACACTAAAATATTCCCTGCTGCAGTGTGTGTGACTGAGGGATGTGTGCGTGTCTTTCCTTGCTTTTCTTTAACATTTTTAATTTGTTTCCGTTGTAAATCGGTGTTTATCTAACACGTATTTAAATACTTGAGTTCTAATTAGCAATGTAATCAGACTAAAACACTTATTGTACAAGCCTCTTATTAAATGTACTAAGGCAGCGATTCTGCAAAGTTATTTAGGGCGACTCCGGCTCTCCGGGCTTTTCATCATCTCTGGGTCAATAAGTACGAATTCAATAATGTGTCACTCTTTTTTCTTTATCTTTCAGGGATGGTTGTCATTGCGTTACCGCAAAAAAAACAAAAACAAAAAAAAAAACAAAAAACAAAAAATTAAATATATATTTATATATAGCCATAAACAGAGCGAACGAAAGAGGGTGGGGTTCATCGATTTGTTGGTGTTAGTTACCATTACGAATTCTTTCTATATTAAGTTTCACGTATCTCTTTAACATCACGTTGGTAGATGAAAGATTCGTTCACTCGTAACTCTTCTGAAAATTTGGCACACAAACACCGGATGTTGGTTTGACTTTAGTTGATATAGAATGACCCTCTCCATTTTTTTTATTTTTATTTTTTATTATCCATCATCGTTAACGTCATTTTCCACACTAGCATGGGTGAGACGGGTTTGTCTCTTTAGAGGCAAGTTGGTTTGGGTGACTGTTTCGCTCATATAGAACTTTCTGGTTAGACTTCTACGGCTGGATGCCCTTTCCTAATGCCAACCACACTTAGTGTGCTGGGTGCTTTTTGCTGTCTCCTACGCGACCTTTATTTGTAAATTTTCATCTTTTTCTGTGTGTATATTTGTAATGAAGTTTTAATCCTTGCAAATAAAATATACTTAACATTTCAAATCAAAATGATTTTATATAAAAAGCTCATGTTACAACAACAAAAAATTGAAATATCCACGCTAAAATGAAACTTATTTAGGTAAGCTATTTACGTTTAATATCGTAAAATCTTCACCCACTTATTCCTGAGAGAGAGGGTCGTAGGGGCGGGTCCTGTCAGAAGCAACCGCATACAACTGATCCAGCTGGATCCTCAAGCGAGACCAGCCAAGCGCATGGATGTTATCCAACCATCTTACTTGAGGTCTATCCCTGGGTCTCTTGCTGGTTGGTTTTTGTCCGTAAAACCTGTCTCGTGATTCTTTCCTGAGACATTCTAACTCCATTCCCTTCGGCGAAGTAGGAGCTCTACCTGGAGTAAAATTATCATTAGTTTTATTTTTAACTACACGCCTAATATCTACACTTTCCATATATTTATTTTATTCACTTTGATTTAGATTTTTCTAAAATCCTAATTTAAATGTTAGAAACTCTCTCTCTTTTTCTCTTGCTCTCTATGTCAAATATATTCTCTCCAATAGGTAAAATCACCAGGAAAGTGTGCCGGTCATTCTTGCTGAAATGTCTTCACCAACTTTATCTCAGAGTGGATCAACTTCTTCAGAAAGCGAGACCAATTACGAAACAAATGGGTTATGTACAAAATGCCCTTGCTGCTTAGAGATATTCATTATGCCAAAGGTTCTTGATTGTTTTCACACATTTTGCCTTCCTTGTTTAGAAAAGAATCGTGATGATGCAAACAAGATAACCTGCTCCGAGTGTTCATATGAGACGCATCTCCCTCATGGGACTCTAGATTTAATGACTGATTATGCTGTGAGTAATGTACTTCAATCACCCCACACACAGCTTTGTTCACTGCACTGTACTGGCTGTAAAAACAAAGATGAAGTAGCTGTTGCTAAATGTTATAATTGCGCTAATTTTCTTTGTGCTAACTGTGTGATGGCACATCAGTTCATGCATTGTTTTGAAGATCATAAAGTGTTGAGTTTTGCTGAAATTCATGATACTCCTGATGACTATTCTCTGACTCTATCTGAAAGGTATGTGACTTGTCCAAAACATCCACATGAAATATTACAGTCGTACTGTAAGACTTGCAGTATTCCTCTGTGTAAAGACTGTACATTGTATGACCATAACTCTGAGCATGATTGTCAGTTATTGCTAGATGCTTGTGATAATAAAATTGATGAGCTCCAACAACTGCAGCTTAAAGTGAAGTCCAGATCAAAAGACCTTGAAAACATTTCCGAGAGACTAAAAGATGTAGACTTACAGCTATGTTCCCAATATCGGAATGTTCAAAATGATATCAATGAAACATTTAATTACTTTCAATCAGTTTTGGATGAACGTAAAATGGAACTTTTGAGAGAACTTGAAGATACCTTCAATGGCAAGATATTATTATTAAACAACATGGAAAGTAAAATTCACCAAACTATTTCTCAAATCTCTCATGGTTGTGATTTCATAAAAAAATTAATCAAATACGCAAATGCGTCTGAGTTATTACTGATAAAGAGTTTTGTTGAGCAAAGATTTCAGAACCTTCTGGAATATTATCCAAGTGTACAATGTCAGGATTTTGACTTCAAATTTTTGTCTAATTTCTCAGCTATCCAGTCTGCTGTTCAAAATACTTTTGGTTATATTCATCAAGCAAGTGACTTTGATCCAACTGATAGTAACATAAAGTCTTTAAGATGTGAAAGCCGACTAAATGGTTATAACAGACATTATGGCCAGACAAATAAGCATGTCTCTTGTCACAGTATACAGTATGACTCCCCAGAAAATGTCTATGACAAATGGACTGGCGCCTTGGATATTTTGAAAGAATCTGTTTACCCATCACCTAATAATATGGTAGATTTCAATTTGAAACTGCTGAATACTTCGTTTTCAGTTCCATCAAGACCACAGTTAAAACGTCAAAAGATGATTTATCATTGTAAGTTTGGTGAATTTGGTACCCTCGATGGTCAGTTCACAGAACCAAGTGGTGTGGCTGTTAATGCTCAGAATGATATTATTATTGCAGACACAAATAACCATCGTATTCAAATATTTGACAAAGAAGGTCGCTTTAAGTTCCAGTTTGGTGAATGTGGCAAAAGAGATGGTCAACTTCTTTATCCCAACAGAGTTGCCATTGCAAAGGAAACGGGAGATATTGTCGTTACTGAGAGGAGTCCAACACATCAAGTTCAGATTTATAACCAATATGGACAATTCATTCGCAAATTTGGTGCTAGCATATTACAGCATCCTCGTGGAGTTACTGTTGATGTGAAAGGAAGGATTGTTATAGTTGAGTGTAAAGTTATGCGTGTGATAATCTTTGATCAGTTTGGTACTGTAATAAACAAATTTGGTTGCTCGCTACACTTGGAATTTCCAAATGGAGTTGTTGTGAATGATAAAGAGGAAATCTTTATAAGTGACAATCGGGCTCATTGTGTGAAAGTATTTAATTATGCTGGATTGTATTTGCGTCGAGTTGGAGGAGAAGGTGTTACTAACTACCCAATTGGTGTTGGTGTAAATTCTAATGGGTCAGTTGTAATTGCTGACAATCATAATAACTTTAACATTACTATTTTTACACAGTCAGGTCAGCTTATAAATGCTCTTGAAAGTAAAGTGAAACATGCTCAATGTTTCGATGTAGCACTTCTGAATGATGGTTCAGTAATCCTTGCTAGTAAAGATTACAGGGTTTATATATATCGCTACTCTTCAAATTATAGACAAAGCTCTGTTATGTGAAATTACTATTATTTTAAAGCTCTGTTTATTGCAGTTTTAAGGATAAGGAATACTTGGATAAGAGAAACTTTGTTTATCTGCAATGTTGTGAAAAAAAAAAAATTATCCTTTCCATTTTATGTCTGAAGAGGATAAGAAAATCTAAGTAGCAACTTAATTTCGTTGGCCATTTTTATTTATTTTTTTTTATTTTTCAAAGAAAATTGAAAAAAAAAACTTTGTTATTTTCTTTATCAATATTGTTTTTTTTTTTTTTGTTTATTATACTACCCTAAAATTGGACCCTAAATTATATTTAAAAAAAAAAAACTCGACGTTTCAAATCTGTCGAAGGATCTGACCTGTATGTTGAATTTATATATTTTGTTTGTTTGTTTTTTTTTTTTGTTTTGTTTTTTTTCCTTAATTCTGTATTATAGTTACCTATTTTTATAAACTGGTCTTTTATTTGGATCAGTAAAGAAAAATTTGCCATATATTAATTTGAGATAATTCTTCCTGTCTTCAATATCACATGCTATGTTTTAATTTTTTTTAAAGTAAAGCTTAACCCTTCATTTAACTCTTCAATCATTATTTAATCATTTATTTCAGTGAGAACTTAGTAATTTTTCCCTTAGAATAGAATATTTAAAAAAAAAAAAATTTATCGGGGGAAAAAATACTATTGCTACATTTAAAAAATTTCATTGCATTTTTGTCTACACTCACTCACTCTCACTCTCTCTTTCTCTCTCTCTCTCTCTCTCTCTCTGTACACATGCACTCTCTCTGTTTTCATGCACACACTAAAGCTTTTTATTTCATCTGAATTTTCACATGAAATATTTGTATTCTACTTTCAAGTCCATCACAATCTGTTCATGTTTCCTAATTTTAGATTTAAAGTTTGATACTGTATGGCAAAGGCAATGAATTGACAGTTGCCAGGTCAAAATGCTTTGCAGTATTCCTTCCTTCCTTCTCTCTACATACAGTTCAAATCCTACTGAGGTCAACTTTGCCTTTCATCCTTTCGAGGTTGTTAAAGAAAACATAAGTCCAATACTACAGTTATATATATATATATATTTATATATATATATATATATATATATATATATATATATACACACCTTTCTCACTTACTCTATATCACAATCTCCCTTTCATGAAGAGGGCATGGAAAACACCCCCTTGATACTGGTACTTTTCTTTGACATTGCAGTGATGAAAGGCAAATTGGCCTTGGCAGGTTTGCAGATAGTGGGAATATCGTAAAGTATTCTGATCTAATGACTTTGCTAAATGTTTATTGGTTGGTTGAATCCCACGAAAACCATGCCATGCCACTAAAGAGGCGCACATAGAGGGAGACGCAGACAAAAAGAGATACAATTAAAGTGTTAGATATTTAGAGAGGGAGAGAGTAACATCCCATGAAAGTCTAGAAACGGCTTAAACTATAAATCATTTGATCTATAGGAAGGTTTAACAATATTGCGTTAGCTTTTATAAAGCTGTTTTACAGCGGTTCATTTTACAGAATAAAGAAAAATTGATACCATTTGAAATCAATCTACCTTCCAGCTTTTATCCATATACTACTTAAACTGTACTAACAAAGCTAAACACTTCAGAAACTTATGCAGTATATTGCTGTGTTTCAGATGACATCCTTTGGAGCTGAAAAAAGATGGTTATTTCACATTTAAAATCCAAGGCCAATGCTACCATTTAATCAGCAGTTTACTCTCCCAGCCTAATAAGGAAGTTTTATGGGTTTTTTTTTTTTTTTTTTTTTTTTTTTTTCTCTCACCAAACAACGCCTCCAATAGTCGTTTTCTCTTTTATCCATCTTCTCTTAGCACTGCACATTGAAATGGCTTTTTCTGCATCTCCCCCTCACTATCCTCTGGAAGTAAACACTATATTGCTGGGACCATGAGGTGACATACATAGAAGCAGATGAGTTTGGTGGTGTGACCACTTTTTACTGATTCATACTGCCTTATACTTGTAGATCAATTGAAGCAACAAATGACAACCTAATTTGGGGGTAAATATAAAAAAGGTGGCTTGTTTATTTTAGTATAGTGTAACAGGAAGTTTACATTACTAAAACATGTAAAGGTTAACCAAAATATGGGGTTGCTGTAAGAGATGGCAAAAAAGGGATGGTGCTAAGTTTCTAGCTATAGTGACATAAAAAAAAATGCAAACAGTAAATGAAATTTAAGTGCTCTTATAGACAGTCAAAAGAATGTTAGACAAATGCTTAGCATTATTTGTGCTGGCTCTAGGGCAGTATAGGTAGTGTAGGACAACATAGTTTGTTGCATAGTTATAGCCCTTTGTTCTGAGTTCAAATCCTGCTGAGGTTAGCTTTGCCTTTCATCCTTAGGGGTATTGATAAAATGAAGTACCAGTAATGCACTAAGGTTGATTTAATCAACTTTCTCCTCCCTTTCAAATTGTCCTTGTGCCTATAGTAGAAATCATTATTCTGGCTCTACATTGAGTTCAAATAATGTAGTCAAATTTGTCTTTTATCCTTCCGAGATCAGTAAAACAAAATACCAGTCATATACTGAGGTTGATTTAATCAACTTTGCTTTTTCCCTCAAATTTGTTGTCCTTGTGTGTAAATTAGAAATCAATATCATATAAACATGATGGATATATGGCTATTTTCCAGCCAAAGTTGCACTGCTGTGCATGGTTTTACATAATCTAGTTCTTAAGAACAAAATGGTATTACTACAATTTAGTGCCCTACTCCCTCATAATATTCTTAATAATGCATTTTTTTTTTTTTTTTTTTTTTTTTTTTTTTTTGCTGAGATACTTTTTCAAGGGCGTAGATTTCTTCTTGGACCTATAATTCCTAATTGAGTCATAGGGACACCCAAGTGACATACAGCATATCTTGGGCACTTTTTTTAACCTGCCTGCACCAATCTCTTCTCCAGATCTAAACACCATTGATTCCTTCCAGAGAAGGTATAAGAGGAAGAATAGACCCCCCCCCCCCCCGTTCTAGACTGGTACTTTTTTTAAAATTAACATAAAGGACAAAGTAAAGTTAAGCTTTGTGGGTGTAGATGAAAAACTGGCCATATCCAGCCACAATTTTCTCGCCTCTTTCTGTTCCAACTGGCCACTCATACTGATGTTAAGTATTGTTCTCGAAATATCAATCTCATAAATTCTGTATTATGTGAGATTAAGCCTTTACCATGAAAATACAATAGTAAATATAGAGTAATGTAAATGTTAAAGGGTTAAGTCATAGTTGTAGAGATGACATTCCATTAGAGTATAAAATGTTATCCTGTTTCCTTAACATAAAATAGGAGGGCAGGATAAAAGTTCTGCATTTACCCGACTACAAATACAGATTCCAAGTATTCAATAAAGACACTGGTTAGGTGTATGGCATTACAAAAGTGACCATCCCATCTTTTCCTACTGTGCAGAGAATCCAGGGCCACATTATCCAACATGTCTTTTTTTTTATTTTTTATTTTTTTTTTATTTTTTATAGTAAGGTTGAACGACCATGGGAGCTTCCCTCATTAGCTTGAAATAACTGAGTAGTCACTACCAATTAACGGCTAACGAAGGTGCTTAGAAACGACAAAATCTAATCCTACTAAAAGCTACTTAGGGCAACAATGAAAAATACAAAATTGAAGAAACTGTGTGTCTCTCCAAAAAAGTTGCTTTAGTGCTTAACTCAAGATCGTGAATTCAGTTCCCAGTGGCACAGTGTCTGAGCAAAGCCACTTTATTTCACATTGCTCCAGTTCATGCGCCTGTCAAAAAAATAAGTTGTACTTGTAATTCAAAGTACCAGCTTTCTCTCTCTTTCGGAGCTACGTTGTGGGTGCAGGTATCTATGGAATACACAGCCATTTGCACGTTCATTTCAAGAGCAGGCTGCTCCGTTAGTTGTACAACTTGTATAGTCGGCGTCGTAAATGACAAGTCCAACAACACCAATGTGCTCATTCATAAGTATTTCTTCTTCGATCAACGTAAGGTCATAGGTTTATATTTCAAGAGCTGCTCCGTTAGTTGTACAACTTCAATATGCTCATTAGAGATAGTGGAGTGAACAATAGACTCGCAGAAACATTGGCTCATTCATAAGTATTTCTTCTTCGATCAACGTAAGGTCATAGGTTTATAATTCAGTTTAGTATAGGTGGTGAATTGACAGGATGGCTGGAACATTAGATAGAATGCTTTGCAGTATTCCTTTAGATGAGTCGATTTTGCTCTTTATAGCTTCAAACTCGATAAAATACCTATACAATACTGGGATCGATTCTTCTACTCTTGGGTCTCGAATAATCGTCCCCCGCCACCGCTTATTAATTTATCAGATTTTTCCATTCCCCTCCCTTATTAAATTTGTTGATCTATCAGCGGTGAAATTTTATTTTAAGTGGTAGCATTCCTGCGACAATTTTTATTTATTTATTTAAAAAAAAAAAAAAAATTACACATGACAAAGTACATTACTAAAACCCCAGACATTATGAATTAAATAGGGCGGTGAATTGGCAGTATCGGTAGAGGGTTGGACGCCATGCTTTCTAGCATAGTTACGTCCCTTTACAGTCTGAGTTCAAATCCCGCCGAGGTTAACTTTGCCTTTCATCCTTACGGGGTCGATAAAATAAAGTACCAGTAATGTACTGGATAATTGCTGGCCTTGTGCCTAAAGTAGAAACAATTATGAATTAAATAGGATGGGTTGGTTTCAATATGTAAACTATACGATTAATTTATTTGGTTTTTTTTAAATTAACGGTGACAATCTAGAAAAATTACCGATTTTCCACACACCCTGCTTATTCCCCACCCCCATAGTATATATCTTCCTCACTCTCTCTTCTCTGGGATAAATCGGCTGTGCTTAGTACTGGCGTGGGAATGGGTCCGCCAGGTTTAAAACTCCATCAGGAGGGCCTGCTTCATACATACATATTACTGGTATTCACTCCATCAATTCTAGATACTACGGGCATGTGGTTAGAATGTCTCCGGAAAGAATCGCTGGACAAATTTTATGGGCAAAACCAACCAGTAGGAGACCCAGGAGTAAATATGTAAGCAAAAGGGAAAGACCTGCACATTCAATCACATACCATAAACGGTTTTGGAGTTTTCCTTAATTTTCGAAGCAAACCAACACTGGTTAAGGCGCTGGAATAATCAAGCACCGCCCACCAGATACCTCGGTAAAGCGAGTCATCACCAATGACAAGAATTTAGTTGTCATTGGCCTAGCTACCCCAAATATCTCAAGCATTACAAGCTGAAAAAAAAAAAAAAGTTTACTGATAATTCCAGGTATTTTAGAATTTTATTCCTTTCGGTTACGGATGCAATGACCTTCGCCACAGCAAATACCGTTGTACTTAGGCGAATACTTAACCGAAAATGAAAGTCTTTATTCAACAAATTTCAGTTGCATTGGCAGTATCGGTAGCGGGTCGGACGCTATGCTTTGTAGCAAAGAGTTATGGCCCTTTCCATTCTGAGTTCAAATCCCGCCGAGGTTAACTTTGCCTTTCATCCTTATGGAGTCGATAAAATAAAGTACCAGTAATACACTGTGTATTTGCTGGCCTTGTGCAAAAGTAGAAAATTATATACTGTTTGCAAAAGAAATAACTGTTTCTACATTTGGCACAAGGCCAGCAATTATCCAAGTGCATTACTGGTACTTTATTTTATCGACCTCGTAAGGATGAAGGGCAAAGTTAACCTCGGCGGGATTTGAACTCAGAATGGCAAGGGACGTAACTGTATGCGTCAAAGCATGGCGTCCGACCCTCTACTGATACTGCCAATCCACCGAAAGCAGATTCTACGCCTCTGTCTAGGTGGAATATCTCAACCAAATGAAAATTTGGTAAGATTGACATATCAATTATAAAAACATTAGTTTCTGATTTAGGCAAAAGGCCAACAATGTTTTGGGGTAGAGGAAAGTCAATTAGATTGACCCAGTACGTTACTGGTGCTTTATTTTATCGACCCCCATAAGGATGAAAGGCAAACCTAACCTCGGCGGGATTTGAATGTAAAGGGCCGTAACTATATACTGCGAAGCATAATTATTGTGGCTTAATTATATTATCTGTATTTATTTTATCGATACTCGAAGGCATAACCAGCTAACAAATTATATGAAAAATAACATTACAAATATAATTTTGATAAACACAAATATAAATACATATAACATTCGACTTGAAAAAGATATCAATAATAATAATTGTTTCTACTTTTGGCACAAGGCCAGCAATTACCCAGTGCATTACTGGTACTTTATTTAATCGACCCCGTAAGGATGAAAGGCAAAGTTAACCTCAGCGGGATTTGAACTCAGATCATAAAGAGCCGTTGATATTTATTAAGGGAAGCAAAAATAAAAACGACCATCAATTCACCACCAAGTGCGACAATCGCTCACACATCGTGTGTAAATTCTTAAGAGTTACAGACGGGGATATATGGAAATATACTAACACAACGTGGCATATTATGGTTGTTTAACAATTTACAAGTTATGCACTTGTGTTATGTGCGTGTGGGCACGCCTCTGCGTATGTATATATGTGTATATCTTTCTAAAAATGTTCAAGGCAACCGGAAAGCATGAGTGTTATTACAGCCGGTGAACGCGGGACTGAGGCACTGGAACAGTAAAGCTCCCTCTATTTTAATAAGAATATTAAAACATTTTTTTAAGTGGCAGAAAAATGAGAGGAGGGAGACCCGCATACCCCATAACAAGGGGCGCTAGTTTCCCATTAATAATTCAGTTATATAAATAACATTACAAATTGTTCACAATTCTTTTACGAAATATAAAAAAATACACACAGCATTTATAAATCGAAATATAATTTATGGATCAAAACACATGACCGGAGCGAGAGAAAGAAAAAGAAGTTAGGGAAGCGAAAACGATCATAATTCACCACTAGGTGCGACAATCGGCCACACATCACATCATAAAGGTCAATAGAATATGTTCAGGCAAGCCAATACGCTCGCAATATTACCACGGGTGATGGCGAGGCTAAGGCACTGAAACATCCAAGTACTCTCACGGATATTACTTGACAACTCAGTAAGGCGAGCCGCCAGCGATGACAAGAACTTCGCTGTCAGCGACCCAACTCCACCAGACGTCTCGAACAACACAGGCTGGAAAAAATAATTGTTAGATAGATTCAAGTATTTCCGAATTTTATTCTGTTCAGCAACGGAAGCAGTGACCCTCACATTTACCGCGGCATCCATGATGTGGGAAGGAGCAAAAGAGTAACTGACTGTAGCGTCCCAGGTGAGAGACATACCTCTTACCCAGAGACAGAAGGTAAAGCCGTCTGGTCTCTTCCAATCACTTCTGGATAATCCAGCCGGCTCCATAACTGAGGGAATATTTACCCGAGCCAGGGCCCGTTTATTTAAAAAAATATTATAATAATTATGTAGCCGGAGGCATTCGAACTTACCTTGCGTCTCTAGTCCACGTAGGGGTACTTACCGCACGCGCCTGTCTTCGCACGTCCGTCACCTTGCAGGGCGTATAGCTAAGAGGCCTCTGTTGACCGCCTGGTCCCTCGAGTCGCCCCGTCCTCCTGCTTCCGGTCAGGCATCCCCCAACTTCCGGCAATCCCCTTCCCACTGCAGCTCTTCACCCCCCCCCCCCTCCATCTCACGGCAGGCCCACACGCCCCCCTAATCTCAAGGATCCCCCCCCCTCCAATCACACTGCTCCATCTCAAAATCCGTCATCCACCTAGGTTGGCAGCAGCTCCGTCGCGATCTCCGCACTGTTGGGGCGGCACTTTCATTTCCCACTTCCTTGGAGTCCGTCACCACAACGACTCTGCGGGACGTCCAAGCCGTGACGTGGCATTCCGTCCACAGACACATTGTTTTGTGAATTTACGGCGGTTACCATTCCCTTTCCTCATTGAGATGTGCAACGCGCGTTCGGGGGCTTGACCCATACCTCTTCGCCCACTCGTACGAATGTGCTCTCTCTCGCTCCACCGGCTGATATAGTACCGTGCACGAGTGTCGCCATTCATATCTGAATATTGCCCTGTGCGGCACCGACTTCTCGGCCTGTCCCACCCGCGGAGACATGTTGTACCAGAACACTGCTTCCGTTGGCGAAATGTGCCCCCCTTTCCGCCATGGTTTTGATCGTGCGATGGTGTATCTCCACGATCCCATTTCCGCTCGGCCTGTATACCGCTCTGAAGAAGCGGTTCACCTTCCATTTGTCAAGCATTTCCCTCAGCGCCTCCGAGCGAAACGCCGTGCTGTTGTCCATCAGCAGTTCATCCACAGGGCCCCGCTCCAAGAATATCTCTCTCAGGATCCGCACGATTTCCTCCGCAGTGCCTGTCTTCATTTCCCTCCATATCGCCATCCGCCCCGGCCCACAATCTACCATCGAAAAATACGTTCCTTGTCGGTAGTGTGTCACGTCCACCGCTAATCGCTTCCAGTTGTGCTCCACCGGGATGCTTCCTGTCTCGTGCACATCCGAGGCAGGGTCGATAGACTGGCATCTGTCGCAACCTCCGACCACTCTCTGGACACTCTGTCTTTTAACATCAAAGTCGATTCTTCCGGCTAGGAACAGTTCTACCCCCCCCCCCCCCCATGTGGTGCATGGCGTGCAGTCCCCTCAACTCCGAATCATTCAGCCGACACACTGCCGCAACTCCCTTCCCTGCGTCTCCTGGCGTTTCCAGTCAGGCTTTCTTCACCCTGGTTAATACGTCTGCCCTGTTTTTCTCTGAGGGCACAAAAACCACACTCAACTCTAGGCCGAACTCAGTGGCCTTGAGGACTGTCGCCATGATTTTTGGCGCAGAGTTCAACCCGAAGCCAAGCCTGGTCAGGCAGTATGTCTGGCCCTTATACCTGAGCAGCTGATATTTCCACAGCTTCTCATCCACGTAACTGCAGATATGCCGACTTTAAGTCGACAATCGTGGAGGTCCCCGTCATTCGTCTCCACTCTCGCAAAGTTTCCCCGCAAACATCCGTGACTTCACCGTCTGTGTGGTATGACACATGTTCGTTCAGCTCACGAAAGTTCAGCACCGGCCTAACCTTGTTCTTCGTGGGCTGCACCACTGCCATCAGCGGCAACACTCTACACTTCACCTCCTCCTTCCAAGGAAGCAGTATACCCTCCTCGATCCATCTCTGTACTTCTCCCTCAAACTCGCTTCTGGCATTTCCTTTCAGGGTATGTTGATAGCAGTCCACTATGTTCTTCAGCGTTGGTGGATCTCCCTTCCAGTACCACTCAACTACCCACCGCTGCCCATCGAACACCGCCATGAAATCCTTGTCCTGTATGGTATTTTCTTCGTGGATTCTCCCAGCACATGATGTCCTCTCGCTACCAAACGTCACCCCGACTTCAGTACTGTAACACCTCCAAGGCAGCCAATCGTGTCCATGCCCATTACTACATCGATTCCGTCCACCAGAGTTCCCAGGCGGCGTTTTATCAACATTTCTGCTGCCCTCTCGTTCGCACCCTCCTTTCACTGGTAAGCACTGATCTCACCCATCCGACTACAGTGGCCGAGTCAGTGCGGATTTCTATGGTGTGCAGCCTCCGTCTCAGGGCGAGATTCACCCCTCTCAGCACAGCATCCAGTTCGGCCACGTTGATGTGGTTGTAGTCCTCCTTCTTCCTGAGCCAGGTTGCGTCCTCGACCTTGATGCCCCCTATCTCTAGAGTGACTCAGTGCTATGGTGCTGGCATCACACCATACGGTCCTGCTCTCCGATTTGGGGACATACCAGCGACCTTTCACTGGGTCATCCTCCTTTACCCTCTCCACAATTTCCTGCATCATGGCCACTGTCCTCTCTCCAACCCTGTCAGCTCAGCTCACTCCGTCTGCTCATCTTTGACACAGCTGCATGCCGGCCGGAGCCACCCTGCGATCGGATAGTGGCCCACCAATTTACCACACATTGAAAAGAGTTCCCGTCTATTCATATCGGGGCCCAGTTCCGGGACTTCGTTACCCCTCCGAAACACGAGTGTGCCCGTCTTATACTTTTGCAGCCTGAGTCCTAGCGCGGCTCCTCCTTCCATCGCCTCTGGCGGTTTCGCGGTCAGCCCGAACCTTCCCAAGTGGCCCGAGACTTCTGCTGCTGACACCACCGTCTCGTCCACCAAGATGTCGTCGATGTAGGAGTTGGTGTCCCTCTTCACCTTGTCCGCTTTCCCCAGAATGGCCTTGAGGACCGTCGCCATGATTTTTGGCGCAAAGTTCAACCCGAAGCCAAACATGGTCAGGCAGTATGTCTGGCCCTTATACCTGAGCACCTGATGTTTCCACAGCTTCTCATCCACGTGTAACTGCAGATATGCCGAATACCGCCATGAAATCCTTGCCCTGTATGGTATTTTCTCCGTGGATCGCCCTGTTCTTCGTGGATTCTCCCAGCACGCTCACAGCACATGATGTCCTCTCGCTACCAAACGTCACCCCGACTTCAGTCACTGTAACACCTCCAAAGCAGCCAATCGTGTCCATGCCCATTAATACATCGATTCCGTTCACCACCTGGTCAATCACGATCGCCCGAAGCCTAATTCTTCTTCCTCGTACCACCATCGACACCTCACTGCTACCTCTGCATCTAATCTCCCTACCGTCGACTGCCCTTATACTGCTCATCCCGCTCCACTTTTTAACTACCTCCGTGGTCACTAGTATTGTCGTGCAACCCGTGTCCACGAATGCTCGCGATGGCTTCCCTTCCACCAAAACTTCAACTACGGGTAGCGACTGCAAAGGCGCCTCTCCTCGCCTGCAGGGAAATGGTCTAAGGGGGGCTACTGCGCCAGTAGCCCCCCTTAGACCATTTCCCTGGTCACAATTATTTGCGATCGGCTCTCTGCAGTCCCTTGCCATGTGCGGGCCCTGGCACCAGAAGCACCGGCCTCTGAACACACGCGGACGACTATTCACAGCGGCTGGTCTCCTTTCGTCATACGTCGGTCGCTGTCGACTGCCATGGGCTTCCGTCGCTGCCAGCGCTGAAGCACTCCACCTCGTGTCCTGTGTTATTACGCGGGCCTGTGCGATGAGCTCGCTCATGCGCATCTCCCTGTTGCCGGGCAGCTGTTGGAGCTTCACGGAGATTTCGTCGGGGAACTCGTTCATAAAAGCCAACCGCATGGCGCATTCGCGTTCTACCGCGAATCTAGCCAACGTAGCCAACCACCGTAACTCTGTTGCGAACACGTCCACGTGCTCTCCGTGCCATCTCGCTCTGCCTAGCTTGGCGAAAGCAGCCTACGGCCCCTCGTTGAACGCTTTCTTACGTCGCTATCCTATCTTCTCCGCGTTCAGTTGGTCGCTCTCGTCCATCTCGAGGTACAGTGTTAGGGCATCCCCGTCGAGATATAGAGCGATCAAACCATCAACGTTGTCAATGCCTTGCAGCGAGGTGACCAATGTGACCTTTCTCAACCAGGCCACAACATCTCCTTCGCCGTTAAAAGCCTTGATCGTCTCGCTATTCAATCTCAGTTTCGCTGCCATCTCCCCTGCGAGATCGGAAAAAAGTCAACAACGATACCCCACGAAAAAAAAAAAAAAAAAAAAAAAAAGGTAAACTAAAGGGCTGCCGTGCCGGGAGTAAATATGCCGAAAGATCGGAAATTTCATTAAACGCCGAAATAGCTTGTAGCCGGAAGCATTCGGACTTACCTTGCGTCTTTAGCGAGTGTACTGGGTAGTATGAATGTAACAAGGAATACATTGTTTGTGTAGATAATATTTAATTAACAATGGTAGATAGTATAGTTGACATGTCAAAGATGAGGATGATAGAATGAAGCAAAGTTAGTAGTTACCGTTTTGATTGCCAGGCAAACGCGGCTGGCAGAGGACGCCTGGCTAAGGCCAGGCGCCTGTGGGCCAAATGAATGGCAGAGCCAAATGAGAGGCTCTTGACCTGGTGCCGAAAAGGCAATGAGAGAATGAGAGCTTAAAGTTGTTAGTTTTATAGGGTTCTGACCGGAAGTTGCAGAAAGGGTTCCACTTCCCGTCTAGATCCAAACAAGGGAGACAACCGCTACATAACCTCCCGCCAGAATTTTAGTGTATAAAAATCGAAATGAAAATATGTAGCAAGTTGGCGAGAATGTTGTAACAGGCATGAAAATTACGACAAAAGAATGTTTGCAAAAATCAATGATAGATATCAAGGTAGCCAACCGCTCTTGGCCAGAGAACGACTGGACATCTATCTATCCATCACCCAAAGATACAATGTAATAAAGTAAGAGAAGAGCTCAAAGTTCAAATGTACAAAATAAAGTTCACAGGTGTGCAATCACATGACAGCAGGAAAGAAAGTGTGTTCCAGAGAATGAATGCAGGTGGTTTCTGTTCTGTGGTATATCGTGAAATTTCCAACCTCCGAATGGATTTTCTCACAGGAAGAGTGCTGCAAAAATAAATTCTCTGGCTTTGGTTGTTGGTGAAGCTGTGTTGATGTATTGCTGCTGCTGTTGTCTCGCTGAGTGAGCGTATTTGGTGTTTAAATTCACAGTAAAAAAAAAATTTTTTTTAAGAAAAAATGAGTTGCGCAAAGTGCTAGAAATAGCAGCCGAAGTTGATGGTCGATGTTGAGAATGCGTTGACCTGGAAGGGTCAAGAGGCCAGCGACCAGAGAAATAAGCATTCTTAATAAATGCGCGGTTATCAACGGTAAATTTACATTGTAAATTTATAAACCGGCAAATAGAAGAATATAGCTTAAGGCTGAAGAATCCTTGGCGAGAAGTGTTATCTCTGGCGTGCGGCTATGTCTGTGAGTAGAGACATCTCTGTGAATCGAGAATTTGTGCTGCCTACACGTGCCAATACAAGGTTGAAAAAAATAATATTTCTAACGCGCGAGAAAATGATAGTGCAATTTTGAAAGTGACAATGATGAAAAAGAAAGGCTTCACTCAGCATAATTATTGGTGTGAACTTTGGGAAGAAAAAAAACTTGAACGATGAAGAAAACGATGAACAAAAAGGCAATGGTTCATCGAAAATAAATGTTCCTGTTGAAATGTTTTTTTAAAGAATATCAAATTTCTTTTTTTTTTTTTTTTGTGTTTTGAAAGAGTTCGTTGTAAGAAACGAGAAACATGTATATATATCGTGAAATGCGACAGTTAGTTGATGCGTGAGAGAAAAAAGTCTGTCTGAACGCGAATTCCACATGTGCGTGTGTGCGTTTGTTTCTTTTACTGAGTATTTTCATAGTTTGTCGATAAATTTACTGTGTATTCGTAATGTTACTCACACGAAACCAGATGTGCTATCTTTTTCTTTTTTTGGGGTGACCACTTATAGCGATGAACGGCTGCGTGTTCGTATCACATCAGGGTTACCAATATAGCGAGGATACTGGGTTGTATGAATGTAACAAGGAATACATTGTTTGTGTGTATAATATTTAATTAACAATGGTAGATAGTATAGTTGACATGTCAAAGATGAGGATGATAGAATGAAGCAAAGTTAGTAGTTACCGTTTTGATTGCCAGGCAAACGCGGCTGGCAGAGGACGCCTGGCTAAGGCCAGGCGCCTGTTGGCCACATGAATGGCAGAGCCAAATGAGAGGCTCTTGACCTGGTGCCGAAAAGGCAATGAGAGAATGAGAGCTTAAAGTTGTTAGTTTTATAGGGTTCTGACCGGAAGTTGCAGAAAGGGTTCCACTTCCCGTCTAGATCCAAACAAGGGAGACAACCGCTACACGTCTCTCTGGTCCACGTAGGGGTACTTTCCGCTCGCGTCTGTCTTCGCACGCCCGTCACCTTGCAGGGCGTATAGCTTAGAACCCCCCCCCCCCCCCCGCCTAGTCTCTCGAGTCGCCCCTGTCCTCCTGCTTCCGGTCAGGCGTCCCCAACTTCCGACCCCCCCCCCCTTATCTCGCAGCAGCCCCACAAATTATTATTGAGGCAAACTCATATAGCATAACCTCAGATGACAGCGATATTAAGGCACTGGAATAATCTAATCCAGCACCCTCGCGGGCATCACCTAAAACCTCGGTAGGGTGAGCCGCCAACGATGACAAGAACTTCGTTGTCAGTTGTCAACGGACCAGCTCCCTCAAACTTCTCAAATGCCACATTCTAGAAAATCAGTTTGCCGATAATTCCGGCTACCGATGATATGGCCGTTACATTTACAACATTATCGAGGATGTGGAAAGAAGCAAAAGAGTCGCTAACTGTAGTACCTCAAAGGAGACATCTACCTCTTCTTCTTTTCATGCTACATCATGTTTGATAGTCGGCAGGTACGTGATTAACGCTTATACCACGAGTTGCAAAGGTTGACGATGTTATTTTCTGGTTGATGTGAAAACAGCGAGTGACCAGACAATGTTTGTTGGTTGTTGCAGTCAGTGGTAGTAGTTCTCATGGTGATTGAATGACCTCTCTCTTGGTACCGGCTATTTATATCGCCAGCTTCCTTCCCCCTGCCTCGAAAGATCGCCCACGCATCAACTTGTTTACGCCAAAAGGGTGGTTACCTAGAATTTGACATTTAGGTGTCACCCAGGGCTCGAGGTGTGGACAGGTTTCGCTACAAGGCGAAGGTAACCTCGATGGGATTTGAACTCAGAACGTAAAGGGACATACCTATATGCCACGAAGCATGTAGTCCGACGCTCCACCGATACTGTTAATTCACGTATATATATAATTGTTTCTACTTTTGGCACAAGTTAATCCCGCCGAGGTTAACTTTGCCTTTCATCCTTACGGGATCGATAAAATAAAGTACCAGTAATACACTGAGATAATAGCCGGTACCGAGAGAGAGGGAATTCAATCACCATGAGAACTACTACCACTGACTGCAACGACCAACAAACATTGTCTGGTCACTCGCTGTTTTCACATCAACCAGAAAATAACATCGTCAACCTTTGCGACTCGTGGTAACTTATTTGTTGTTCTTTTTGACTGAAGTGGGAGTAAATTTTTTATCAAAAGTAAACCAGTTATTCGAGTTATTTCTTCTAACGATAAATACTAACTTTGCTTCGCTTCAGCCTTTCATCCTTACGGGATCGATAAAATAAAGTACCAGTAATGCACTGTGGTAGATTTAATCGACATTCCCCTTCCTCCAAAATTGTTGGCCTCGTGCTTAAATAAAAAACCATGGTTATATATGTGTGTGTGTATCCCGGGTTCAATCGGGGTAACCACTGATGATCTGAGGCCGTATTCAGTTGGTTCAGGTTTATCTAAAATCCGTTATATATATTTCGCTGAGGACTATCAGTTATGATAGCCTGAGCTCTTCCGACGGCAAAACCTATAAAACAATTAAAGTTCATAAAAAACCTTTAAGTTTGGAAAAATCCAATAACTTCTTCGAGAAAGATTTTCTTTTCTTGATACAGAGGGCCGACCGGACGCATGCTGTTGATTCTTCGGTGTGTAGGTGAATGAATATCACTGTTGTTCCTCAACATATTTGTTCACACACAGAGCCTCGTTAGCAAAGCGTTATAACAAACGCTTTCCCAAGAACCACCACATCTACCTCTCACCCAGCGACAAGAACCTCTTCCAATCAACCCTAAACAATCCAGCCGTTTCCAAAAGTGATTGAATATTGACTTGAATATCAATTCGATTAGTGTGATAGAGTTATGTCCCTTAGTCTGAAAGAACGGAACTTCGAGTAATTAGAAAAGATATTTCGTGGGCTAGAGATGTTAGTATTAATAACAGAAAGGTAAAAAAAAAAAAAGATTTCTCTCTAATTTCACATCTTAGCACTAAACTATGGCTTTGTCTAAAACACGTGGTGTCATAAAGAAGATGTTTAGCAAATATTTATTACTAACTAATACCGTTACATGTGGTGGCTTGTTGGCTGTTGGTGATGCTTTCACTCAGAAAATAGAACATGTGGGACAAGAATCGTCAACTTTTAAATATGATTGGCCGCGCACAGGTAAGATAATGAAGGTTATTGATATTTATATTGTTTTATTCATGACTGATTTGAAATTTCGGTTGCATATATGACATTTTTAAATTTATATTCAAGCATTAGAAACATCCCATTTTTTTATTTTTTATTGTACATTGGTAAACAAACATGTACAGAGAGATGTGATATTAGAGGTTAAACTAATTTGGTGATCGAATTTTGTTGTATGCAACATCGTAATGAAATTAAATATATACTTTTTAAACATTGAACAGCCTGAAACATGCAGGAAATCTGGGTCGTTCACAACACAACGAAGTTTTTTGTCATCGTTTGCGACTCATATTACTGAAGGTGACGTTCGTGGTGGTGCTTGGTTGTTTCCAGCACCGCAGCCTCGCTGTCACGTGAGTGTTTTGAAGGACCACATCAGCATTTTTGGTTGTGTAACTGAGGGAGTTCGCATGTTTTTTTTGTTTTTTTTCTTTCTTTCTGATTAATTTTTATTCACGTGTTTCTATTCTAAATAATATCCAATATAAAAAAAATATATGTTTAGTTAGAGCTCACTAACAATTATTATATTGTTTCCATATAAAAACACAATTTGCAACTACTATTGCTGTGTTTGTTTACATGACTAGCCTAGCCTCGGAACATGATCGCCCGTCTAACCCATGCAAGCATGGAAAATAGAGGTAAAACAGTTATTACGATGCTGTCTGGGGTAGAAATATACACTTGCAGATACAAATGCACAATGGGGCATTACATTTAAAACATCTAAACCTTCAAAAGAAAAATAAAGAAAGCTTAATATCTTTACTATATTTTTAATTTTTTATCAATTGCAGGTCGAATGTTTACTGTTGGTCTATTTATGGGACCGGTCACTCACTACTGGTACACCTTCCTTGATAAAGTCTTAGTCGGAAATGCAGGTTTGACAGTATTAAAGAAGATTTGTGCCGACCAAGCTGTAGCAGCCCCATATTTCTGTACAACATTTTTAATAGGTATATTATTACTTTTAGAGTGCATGTCAACTAGTCTATATATAACTTCTGTCTCACTCACCGCCACTCTATAAATCTTTTCTATAGCCTCACTTACCAGGTCTCTCTCTCTCTCTCCATATATGTATATATATATATATATATATATATATATATATATATATATATATATATATTGTTATACTTTGGGAGGGTCATGTTGCCAATAAGAAACACGCACCAGTTGCTTTCACTCCAATTTATTATAAATTTAAGAATTTATAAATTTCCGGTTGGTTGGTTGGTTCCACAAACGGACGGTTGTTCATATATTGTCAAAGTTCTTTCGTCACACATTCTGTGACCTCTTCAGTGACTGGGGATTCTTTTCTTTGTTTTGTGCCTCTCCTTTGTTCTGTCCTACGCGATCTTGTTTTTGTGTGTCACACAAAAAATGTGACGAAAGAACTTTGACAATATATGAACAACCGTCCAGTTGTGGAACCAACCAACCAACCGGAAATTTATAAATTCTTAAATTTATAAATTTAATTTATAATAAATTGGAGTGAAAGCAACTGGTGCGTGTGTTTCTTATTGGCAACATGACCCTCCCAAAGTATAACAATATCGGTTTCAACACATGTTTTCAGATAAAGAATCTTGCTAAACAAATTCAGAAACTAAATATATATATATAAGTTGAAATAAAATGAAAACGAAATTTCTTTTCTCACTCTTAGTATGGCACTTACTTAAATGTAAGTATGTATGTATACGTACATACATATATGTATACAGACGTACAGTAGCATGCATATATATATATATATATATATATATACATATATATATATATATACATACAGGTACACATACATATATGCACGCATCAGTTTAGCGGACGCTTATTATAATGCCGCTTTGTTCGTTTGTAAACAAACCGAACAGCCTGAATTTATGCCATACGGTGCCAAGGCAACCACGTCACCTTTTTGTTCAACACTGACACAGGAATATGCAAATTAGGCTGCTCAGCCGTTAATTTTCATAAGGAAAGTATATACTTTCGAACGTTCAACTATCTGGCAGATGGGTATACGGTGCTGATGATAGCTAACAAGCTTGAAACTAGTACATATATATAAATGATGATGGATTCAGTTTGAAACTAGTTAGACCATTACTCAACAGACAGAATACTTGATACTTAGTGTAGTGGAGTATGGTTATATCATAAAGAGTCGGGACCCAATGGCTGGGCTCTTGCTGTTTCAACAGCTAGTTCCAGCCTGGAACAAACTGTTGAAACGGCAACAGTTCACTCGTCAGGTCTTGACTCTTTAAAACATATATATTCCATTGTCTATATATCTCTTCTACAGTTTATGTCTAACTTACTTGGTCTATATATAACTTCCATAGTCTGTGTCTTAGTCTATATTTGTCTTCTACCACTGAAGTAATACTATCAAACTACACTGCAGTATCAAACCATACTGTATCACCACTACCACACTATACTCTAGTACTACCATCACCACTTCACTATATGCTATCACTGCCATCATCACCACCACATTAATCACCTTATTTACAATTATGCAATCATTATACTAGTGTATATATATATATATATATATATATATATATATATATATATATATATATATCATCATCATCATCATCATCATCGTTTAACGTCCATATTCCACGCTTGCATGGGTTTGGACGGGAGTTTTCCCACTTGAGGCAAGAGTGGTTGTCTTGCTCGCATAGGACTGTCTGGCGGGTTTTCTACAGCTGGATGCCCTTCCTAACACCAACCACATTTACAGTGTGGGGCTGGGAGGTTTTTACCGTGTTGCCTACACGGCCACATTACAGCGTGGACTGTGTGTTTTTTTGTCGTGACACCTACACGATCTCATTTGTTTCGGCCTGGATGATGTGGCACCAACATAACTTTACATTGAAAGGGGCGGTGGGACGGGGGTGTATTTTGTTAGAGATGCCTACTGACTGTAGTAGGTTTTACTTTGTATTTAGGTAAGGCGGGTCTTCTCTATTACTGAGTACCGCCAAAGGTCTCTGTCCAGTGACATTGTCTTGGAGAGGTGTAAGTGTGTGAGGTCGGAATTTATCAGCTCGTCCCAGGTTTTTCTGGGTCTGCCTACTCCGTGGCTACCGTCTATCTTTATTGCCCTGCACTTTGCTATACAGCTGTCGTCTTTCATGCGCATCACGTGACCATACCAACGTAGCCTTCTCTCGAGTAAACAACATCTGATCCCTCTTATTTCTAATTTTTTCCTTAGTTCGTTTATGCTTTGCCGTTCGCGTATATTACTATTACACATCCAACGGAGCATGCAAGCTTCGTTCCTCTCTAGTCTGCGTATATCCTCTGCACACAATGCCCAGGTCTCACTGCCATGCAACATTGCTGTTCGTATGCAGGCATCATACAACCTGCCTTTCATTTTTAGGGAGAACCCTTTAGCGGCTAATAGTGGTATAAGCTCTCTGAACTTTTTCCATCCAGCTCTGACTCTAGCTATTGTACTTTCAGAGCACCCTCCCCCACTGCTGATTTTGTCACCCAGGTAACGGAAGCTGTCCACTATTTCTATAGAACCCTCTGCGCAGTTGAAAGAGCTAGTATTTTGTGGGCACTTGCTGCTACTTATTGCACCAGAGCACCGGCCACATGTAAAATCTGTGTTCTTAGTTAGCTTACCTGTGATCCCACTACATCTTTTATGCACCCATACTTTGCATTTGGGACATAAAATGGAGTTTCTACCTACGCCTTTCCTACACACTGAGCATGGCCATTTCCCGGAAGGGACCGGCGCCTTATTTTCTTTCCTACAAACTAGAACTTTAGTCTTAGCCGGGTTAATTTTAAGGCCTTTTGATTCTAGGCCGTGCTTCCATGTTTGGAATTTCTTCTCTAGCTCGGCCATTGATTCAGCTATGAGCGTTAGGTCATCTGCGTATAGGAGTTCCCATGGGCAGCCGGTCTTGAACTCCTCTGTTATAGCCTGAAGAGCAATAATAAATAGTAGGGGGCTAAGAACAGAGCCCTGATGGACACCAACTTCTACGCTAAACTCTTCACTATATTCGTTGTTAATTCTAACCTTGCTCACTGTTTCTTTATACATGGCTTCTATAGCTCTCACAGGCCATTCGTCAACACCTAGTTTTCTAAGAGCCCACCAGATAATGGAACGGGGGACTCTGTCGAAGGCTTTCTCCAAGTCGACAAAGGCTAAGTATAGGGGTTTACTTTTAGCTAGGTACTTCTCCTGTAGTTGTCGTACAATGAAAAGAGCGTCTGTGGTACTTTTGCCTGACACAAACCCGAACTGCATTTCATCTAGATCGATTCTCTCTCTGATTAGTTGCACTATTACTTTTTCCGTGACATTCATGACCTGGTCGATTAATTTAATGCCTCTATAGTTACTTCTATCTAGGGCGTCTCCTTTACCCTTGTAACAGTTAATGATGATGCTGCTACGCCAGTCCTTCGGAACAACCCCATTCTGTATGACTTGGTTTACTATCCGGGTGACCATGGTGTGTCCCACCGTTCCAGAGGCCTTCAGCATCTCAGCAACTATTTCCGAAGGCCCAGCCGCCTTACCCGTCTTCATATCTTTGATTGCCTTACTTATTATACTACCTTCAACTAACACTGCTGATCCCTCTATTGGATCGATCTGGGGGAGACTATCCTTCTCCCATTTATTCTCCTCATTTAGTAGCCTCTCGTAGTGACATGACAAACTCACTTACTTTAATCTCAGTAAAATGCTTTTAATTAAGCATAAAGTGTATTGCAAAATACATTATATATACATTCATATATATATTGCTATTTCAGAGCTCCAATTCTAATTTTTAATTTCTGCCTGACCGGCAACCGCTCTGTATAATCAGTTCCTGATTATTTACTTGAATTCTATAAGAATATAACATCAGTGATCTCAGTAGACAGGAGGGAGTAGTTAGCCTTGATAAGCATCAATAAATGCGAAACAAGGCCTTGTCGGCTTATCTCCCCTTGTTTGCTGAGATTAAAGTAAGTGAGTTTGTCACTACTCTAAAACAATAGCATACGGTCTTCAAAATGCTTTTAATTAAGCATAAAGTGTATTGCAAAATACATTATATATACATTCATATATATATATATATGTATGTATATATATATATGTGCCCCCCCCCCCCCCCCCTCGCTCTCTCTCACTCTCTCTCTCTCTCTCTCTCTCTCTCTCTCTCTATATATATATATATATATATATATATATATGATAGGAATTCACTTCGCCAAATTTCATTGCTTGCTGTCCACCCACGATATTCATGTAAACGTAATGTACAGACTTCATTTCTCTCCCTCCACAAATCTTAATTCTAGCGTATTTTCAAAACAATCCATATTTCGTATCAAGTCCAAATAGCCAATCTATCGCTAAAACAAACTACATTTTCTGTTTCTATTAATTGTTAAATACGTAAGTTTTTGGGCGTATTTAACAGAACAAATTTTGTATTTTTGTTAATCGCTTGTTAAATGCAAGGACCCCATTCAATCATTACCTTCTTGCTAGCTACCCAACACCCCTCCCACCCCCACGCACCACCATTGCTATTACGTGGACCAATCATAAAACAGAGCCCCCACGCATCACCAGTATTATTACGCGGACCAATCAGAAACCAGAGGCCTATACTATCGCTTGCCTGGTTGCCTTTCGATATACGATATATGATGGATGGATGGACTGCGGAATCCTGGAGAGTGGAGGTGAGAGAGAGAAAAATCTGGACGCTCAGCGACAATGCCAAAGATAAAGACAAATTCACCTCTTGGACGAGAATGCGAGCACTCCTCATTGTTTCGACCGCGGACGGCTAACATAACCCCATCGCCCCCCGCCCCTCACCGCCCCCAACCCCCAAACGCAATCCAAAACTTCAGAGTTGGTACCATAAATGTAGGTACCCTAAAGGGTCGCGCTAACGAGGTTGTAGAAATGCTTGAACGTAAGGAGGTCGATGTTTGTTGTATTCAAGAGACCAGGTGGAGGGGTGGGTCTGCTAGGTTCATTGAGGGTAAAAAACGATGTTATAAGCTTTTCTGGGTGGGAAACGACGATGGGCTGGGTGGAGTAGGAATCATGGTAGCAGAAAAGTGGGCAGATAAGATAATAGACGTAAATAGAGTGAACGACAGAATAATTAAAATACGACTTGTCCTCAATAGAACTACGGTGACAGTAATATCTGCGTACGCACCCCAATCCGGACTGCCCGGCACTATAAAAGACAGATTCTATGAGACACTGATGCTAACTACCTCCCAAATATCCGACAGTGACTATATAATTATCGCAGGCGACCTAAATGGTCACGTTGGACAACATTGTGACGGCTACGACGAAATCCATGGAGGCTATGGGTTTGGTACTAGAAATGAGGAAGGCTCCAGAATCCTGGAATTCTGTGATGCAAATAACCTAACTATCTGTAACACTAACTTCAAAAAACGTGACAATCACCTGATCACCTATAGATCCGGGGAACACACAAGCCAGGTAGATTATATCCTTACCAGAAGACGTGACAGAGTGTCTGTTGTTAACACTAAATCCCTCCCCCATGAAGAATGCACCTCCCAACATAGACTGATAATTAGCGACCTCATAGTCAGGACGAGACGTACTCGACAACAGAAGAGGACTATCCTCAGGAGGAAAATATGGAAGCTAAAGGACCCCACAGCCAGGAATAAATTTCAAAGCATATTACTTGATGCTTTCGACAGTAAGGAAGAACATTTAGAGTCGGACAATATAGAGGGAGAGTGGGAATTTCTGAAAGCAAACCTGCTGTTGGCGACAGACGAGGTCTGTGGCTGGAGCAGGCCTGTAGGCAGGAGGAGAGTAACATGGTGGTGGAACAGTAAGGTGGAGGGGTCAATTAAGGCCAAAAAGCAGGCTTGGAAAGTATGGCGGGATGGGGGAAGTAGAGAGGACTATCAAGTGGCCAGGAGGGAAGCTAGGAGACAAGTGTACTTAGCAAGAAGGGAAGCTGAGGAAAGAAAGTTCAAGCATGTTCTACAACGCGATGACCAAAAACGTGAGGTGTTCAGGATTGCTAGGCAATGCGTCAAGGAAAACCGTGATATTGTCGGGGAGAAGTGTGTACTAAACGACGATGGCACACTTGCCATCACCGACGCTGATAAGAAGGTAGCTTGGAAGTGTCACTATGAAAGGCTACTAAATGAGGAGAATAATTGGGAGAAAGGCAGTCTCCCCCATATCGACCCAATAGAGGGACCAGCAGTGTTAGTCGAGGGGAGTATAATAAGTAAGGCAATCAAGGATATGAAGACGGGTAAGGCGGCTGGGCCTTCGGAAATAGTTGCTGAGATGCTGAAGGCATCTGGCACGGTGGGACACACCATGGTCACCCGCATAGTTAACCAAGTCGTACAGAATGGGGTTGTTCCGAAGGACTGGCATAGCAGCATCATCGTTAACTGTTATAAGGGTAAAGGAGACGCCCTAGATAGGAGTAACTATAGAGGCATTAAATTAATCGACCAGGTCATGAAGGTCACGGAAAAAGTAATAGCGCAACTAATCAGAGAGAGAATTGACCTAGATGAAATGCAGTTCGGGTTTGTGTCAGGCAAAAGTACCATAGACGCTCTTTTCATAGTACGACAACTACAGGAGAAGTACCTAGCTAAAGGTAAACCCCTCTACTTAGCTTTTGTCGACTTGGAGAAAGCCTTCGACAGAGTCCCCCGCTCCATTATCTGGTGGGCTCTTAGAAAACTAGGCGTTGACGAATGGCTTGTGAGGGCTATACAAGCCATGTATAAAGAAACAGTCAGCAAGGTTAGAATTAACAACGAATACAGTGAAGAGTTTAGCGTAAAAGTTGGCGTCCATCAGGGCTCTGTTCTCAGCCCACTACTATTTATTATTGCCCTTCAGGCTATAACAGAGGAGTTCAAGACAGGCTGCCCATGGGAACTCCTATACGCAGACGACCTGACACTCATAGCGGAATCAATGGCCGAGCTAGAGAAGAAATTCCAAACATGGAAGCACGGCCTAGAGTCAAAAGGACTTAAAATTAACCTGGCTAAGACCAAAGTACTAGTTTGTAGGAAAGAAAACAAGGCGGCAGTCCCATCTGGGAAATGGTCGTGCTCGGTGTGTAGGAAAGGCGTAGGTAGAAACTCCATTTTATGTCCTAAATGCAAAGTATGGGTGCATAAAAGATGTAGTGGGATCACAGGTAAGCTAACTAAGAACATAGATTTTACATGTGGCCGGTGCTCTGGTGCAATAAGTAGCAGCAAGTGCCCACAAACTACTAGCTCTTTCAATTGCGCAGAGGGTTCTATAGAAATAGTGGACAGCTTCCGTTACCTGGGCGATAAAATCAGCAGTGGGGGAGGGTGCTCTGAAAGTACTGTAGCTAGAGTCAGAACTGGTTGGAAAAAGTTCAGAGAGCTTATACCACTATTAGCTGCTAAAGGGTTCTCACTAAAAATGAAAGGCAGGTTGTACGATGCCTGCATACGAACAGCAATGCTGCATGGCAGTGAGACCTGGGCATTGTGTGCAGAGGATATACGCAGACTAGAGAGGAACGAAGCTTGCATGCTCCGCTGGATGTGTAACAGTAATATACGTGAACGGCAAAGCATAAACGAACTAAGGAAAAAATTAGAGATAAGAGGGATCAGATGTTGTTTACTCGAGAGAAGGCTACGTTGGTATGGACACGTGATGCGCATGAAAGTCGATAGCTGTATAACAAAGTGCAGGGCAATAAAGATAGACGGTAGTCACGGAATAGGCAGACCTAGAAAAATCTGGGACGAGCTGATAAACTCCGACATCACACACTTACACCTCTCCAAGACAATGTCACTGGACCGAGACCTTTGGCGGTACTCAGTAACAGAGAAGACCCGCCTTACCTAAATATATAGTAAAACCTACTCCAGCCAGTAGGCATCTCTAACAAAATACACCCCGTCCCACCACCACCACCCCCACCCGATCCACACCACCCCGTTCTATGTAAAGTTATGTTGGTGCCGCGCCATCGAGGCCGAAACAAATGAGATCGTGTAGGTGTCACGACAAAAAAACACACAGTCCACGCTGTAATGTGGCCGTGTAGGCAACACGGTAAAAACCTCCCAGACCCACACTGTAAATGTGGTTGGTGTTAGGAAGGGCATCCAACTGTAGAAAACCTGCCAGACAGTCCTATGCGAGCAAGACAATCACTCTTGCCTCAAGTGGGACTACCCCCGTCCAAACCCATGCAAGCGTGGAACACGGACGTTAAACGTTGATGATGATGATGATGATGATGATATATATGTATGTATATATAAATGAAAGGTATAGAAAACACTGCAGCGAAAAGCCAACAGCACTTCATAATATATAAGCGACTATATGTATGTATATATGTATGTATATAGTATTAAGGATACTATTTATGGTTATGTATATACTAAAACTTTTTATAGTTATATATATTTTAAACCCTAAATAGTGAAAGACAGTAATTTATTACTATCTTATTACCAGTAAGATAAATAGCTCAATGTAACAACATCAGTTGTTTTACAGAGCAGTTATATAGAAATTACATGAATCAAAGTTCTGTTTGAATCATTTATTTGCTTACAATTGTTTCTTCCAAACCGAGGTTTGGAGTCTTCGGAGCAATTATTCAGTGATTTTTTTACATACTTGACCTCCTTTTTAACACAAGAGACATATAGAAACATGTATATATTGACCCACAGTGGGTTGACATCCATTATAATAATATAGCATGGCAATTTACATACAAAGATTACAGTCATATTAAAGTTAAAATTAAAATAAAACATTGGCAGTTTACGAAGATAAAGCAAGAGGAAAGTTTGGAGTAGCCAGTGTATGCAACAGTCACACGTGAGGCATGCACGCGTGTCCTATTTATACAAGATTATAGTGCGGCAGATTGTTACATGTAAAACAAGCAGTCAAAGCAGGCAATCAAGAGCATCATGGGGGCTGTACTGGTAAAGCATTTTTCACACACACCTGTATGATATAGAAGCCCGTGTGTAGAGAAACACCAAAAATATCAAAAATATTACAAATGAGAAGCAAAACAGCACCACTGTCCTCGCACACACCACCACTCTCACAATCCAGGAAACACAATTAATAGACTACATGTCCATCTCACAATCCACGATGATTCAACGTTGGGTGCCTGGTGAACCATGTTAGAACATCACAGCTTGTCGGTCTCTAGTTCGATTCTATAGAGTAGGTTGTTTTTGTTGTGAGAGTTGTCATCGTATTATATTCCGGAAGTGTGTGTGTTATTAAGGGGAGTTAATGCGTAAGGGGAGGTAACTAGCTGATTTCTATAGCTAAATTTATTATCCTCAAGTACATTAATGGTGTCTCAAATGAGCCCCTATCATATAAGGTTATAAACAATTTCTAAATTTAAGTATCTTATCTATAAATTACAGTGTAGTCTATCAAGAAGTACTAAAGGTGTTCATATTAGGATGATTACCTTCTATCATAGAGTGCCACAACCGAATATTCTACATGAAGAGTCAGATCTCCAAATCAATGATCTTTGTAAGTGTAGTCCACCCGCAGAACCTGGCAGGGTCTTATTAGAATCACTTCTATATATGACTCCTGGTAAGCTCTGGGTCATTGCATGTCTGATTGCATGGCAAAGTTAAATATCACTAGGGTAGTCCAGAGATCAATTCTCACTTACAAAGAGACCAATCTGACCATCAAGTCATACATGTATTTATAACTCATACATCACCTGTACATAATTCATTGCACTCAGCATATAGATTATATAGCTCTTTTATGTTAATAAATTAATTACTTAATCTTCCATTTATCCAATGAGGGCTCTCTATACACAGGACACTGTTAGCACAACCAATTCCGTGCTTAAAGTTTACATTAATTATATATTGGTGTAATGTAGTCTAAGTAATTGAAGGCCAATATACCAAAAGCAGAAGTACATGGGGATATCTCTAGGTTAAAAGGTACTAGGAGGATGTCACTATTTGTGTTAAAGTGGATTAATGGGTGTGGAGATGAGGTGTAAGGTGTGCCCCTGATGTTTGTTGCTAGAGGTGGTGACGGGTTCAAGTCTGACATTGTTATATATTGGGTTTA
>OZ024743.1:378361776-378364276 GCA_964016885.1 Eledone cirrhosa
GGTAAGCTAACTAAGAACATAGATTTTACATGTGGCTGGTGCTCTGGTGCAATAAGTAGCAGCAAGTGCCCACAAAATACTAGCTCTTTCAATTGCGCAGAGGGTTCTATAGAAATAGTGGACAGCTTCCGTTACCTGGGCGATAAAATCAGCAGTGGGGGAGGGTGCTCTGAAAGTACAGTAGCTAGAGTCAGAACTGGTTGGAAAAAGTTCAGAGAGCTTATACCACTATTAGCTGCTAAAGGGTTCTCCCTAAAAATGAAAGGCAGGTTGTACGATGCCTGCATACGAACAGCAATGTTGCATGGCAGTGAGACCTGGGCATTGTGTGCAGAGGATATACGCAGACTAGAGAGGAACGAAGCTTGCATGCTCCGCTGGATGTGTAACAGTAATATACGTGAACGGCAAAGCATAAACGAACTAAGGAAAAAATTAGAAATAAGAGGGATCAGATGTTGTTTACTCGAGAGAAGGCTACGTTGGTATGGTCACGTGATGCGCATCAATGTAAAGTTATGTTGGTGCCACAACATCCAGGCCGAAACAAATGAGATCGTGTAGGTGTCACGTCAAAAAACACACAGTTCACGCTGTAATGTGGCCGTGTAGGCAACACGGTAAAAACCTCCCAGCCCCACACTGTAAATGTGGTTGGTGTTAGGAAGGGCATCCAGCTGTAGAAAACCCGCCAGATAGTCCTATGCGAGCAAGATAATCACTCTTGCCTTAAGTGGGAAAACCCCCGTCCAAACCCATGCAAGCGTGGAACACGGACGTTAAACGTTGATGATGATGATGTATATATATATATATGTATGTATATATATATATGTATATATATATATGTATGTATAAATATATATGTATGTATATGTATGTATATATATATATGTATGTATATATATATGTATATATGTATATATATGTATATATATATATATGGCTGTAAAGTGGCGCTGGTGTTAGGAAGGGCATCCAACCAGTGTATCAATGCCAAAAAAACTTATCAGCACAACAGCAACAAAACAGCATAGAAAAATATGAAGACGTCGCATCTCAGAGTTGCAACACTTAATGTTGGCACTCTCAGAGGTAGATCTGCTTAAATAGCGGAGATACTGGAGAGAAGGCAGGTGGATGTGTGCTGCGTGCAAGAGGTGAGATGGAGAGGTGCCTCTGCGAGACTAGTCGTAGGCAAGCGTCTTAGCTATAAGCTATTCTGGGTAGGTAAGGATGATGGATTAGGGGGAGTAGGCATTTTCCTGGCTGAGAAATGGATCAATAAGACAATAGAGGTAGTTCGAGTTAGTAATCGAATAATTAAGCTTAGATTAGTTGTAGGTAGGAGACTACTGACAATCATCTCGGTCTATGCTCCCCAAGCAGGCCTAGGCAAAGATGAGAAAGACTGCTTTTATGAGCAACTTTTGCAAACAACCACAATGACAGAGGACGGAGACATCGTTATGCTAGCAGGAGACTTCAATGGTCATGTTGGACAGCTCCAGTATGGTTACACTGGGGTACATGGTGGGCACGGTTACGGTTCAAGAAATGAAGAAGGAGTGAGACTTCTTGAATTTTGTGATGCAAGTACATTGACTATTTGCAACACAAACTTCCAGAAACCTGCCAATCACCTAATAACCTACAAATCTGGTGAGCACATAAGCCAGATTGACTTCCTGCTAGTTAGGCAGCGGGACAGGCAGATAGTGTCTAATACCAAGGCATACCCTAGGGAAGAATGTACCCCACAGCATAGGTTAGTTGTTAGTGATATCTCAGTAAGCAAGAGATGGAATGAGACATATAGGAAGGTGTGGAGAAGAAAGGTCTGGAAGCTAAAAGACCTTTCACTAAAATTCAAATTTAGGAAAGCCCTTCAAGATGTATATGACGAAAAAGAAGACGATTTAGAGACGTATGACATAGATAATAACTGGAAGTTCTTACGTGACAACTTGCTGCAGGCTACTGATGAAACTTGTGGCTGGAGCAGAGCTCCAACCAGACAGAGAGTGACCTGGTGGTGGAACAGCACAGTAGATAAGGCTATTAGAGACAAAAGACTAGCATGGAAGGCTTGGAAAAAGGGTGGGAGTAGGGAAGAATATACAGCCACTAAGAGAGAAGCTAGACGTCAGGTGTACTTAGCACGCAGGGAGGCAGAGAGTAGGAGGTTTGCCAATGTTCTGCGACGGGAAGATCAGCGGCGTGCGGTGTTCCACATTGCAAGGCAGTGTGTCAATGCAAATCAGGATGTTGTTGGTGATAAATGTGTCCGGGATGATGCCGGTGTACTTAGTGTCACGAATGACCAGAAAAAGGAGGCCTGGAAATGTCATTATGAGAGACTGATGAATGTGGAGAACGAATGGGAGAGAGAGAAATTACCCTTGGTAGATGCGACAGAGGGACCAGCTATTGAGATTGACGAATATAGGGTCCAAGAGGCGATTAGGGAAATGAAAAATGGTAAGGCGGCCGGACCATC
>OZ024743.1:378369276-378376776 GCA_964016885.1 Eledone cirrhosa
AGATTACTAAATGAGGAGAATGCATGGGAAGAAGAGACCCTACCCCACGTAGACCCTATAGAGGGACCAGCAGTACAAGTCAGCGGCAGCGTAGTAAGTAAGGCAATCAGAGATATGAAGATAGGGAAGGCAACCGGTCCATCGGGTATAGCTGCCGAGATGCTGAAGGCATCTGGGTCTGTAGGTCACACTATAACCACACGTATCGTTAACCAGGTAATACTAGAGGGGGCCATACCAAAAGATTGGTGCAGTAGCATCATTGTCAACTGCTACAAAGGTAAAGGCGATGCACTAGATAGAGGAAACTATAGAGGTATAAAGTTGAGGGACCAGGTCATGAAAGTAACAGAAAGAGTTATAGCACAGCTGATTAGGGACCGGGTGAATATAGACGAGATGCAATTTGGGTTTGTACCAGGGAAAGGCACCACTGATGCCCTCTTCCTTGTGAGGCAATTACAAGGAAAGTACCTAGCTAAAAGTAAGCCACTCTACTTGGCATTTGTCGACCTTGAGAAAGCCTTTGACAGAGTTCCACGTGCAGTAATCTGGTGGGCTCTTAGAAAACTAGGAGTAGATGAATGGCTTGTGAAAGCAGTACAAGCCATGTATAGGGGAGCAGTCAGCAAAGTTAGGATTGGCAATGAGTATAGCGAGGAATTTAGCGTACAGGTTGGGGTCCACCAGGGCTCTGTTCTTAGCCCTCTCCTGTTCATCATAGTCCTGCAGGCAATAACGGAGGAGTTTAAGACCGGATGCCCATGGGAACTCCTGTATGCTGATGATCTCGCACTCATAGCTGAATCTATGGTAGAACTAGAGAATAAATTCCAAACCTGGAAGCAGGGACTAGAGAGAAAGGGCCTCAAAGTCAACATGACAAAGACTAAGGTCCTTATAAGTAGACGAGAAAACAGAACCCAGATCCCCTCAGGGAAATGGCCTTGCTCAGTATGTAGGAAAGGTGTAGGTAGGAACTCCATTCTCTGCCCCAATGCAAACAATGGGTACACAAGAGATGTAGCGGGATCTCAGGAAGCTTAATTAAGAATGTAGGATTCACATGCAGCAGCTGTGCTGAAACAGCAAGCAAACAGCCACAGGAAACAAGTACCACCAATCTCTGGGAGGGCCTTGTAGAAACAGTAGACAGCTTCTGCTACCTAGGTGACCGAATTAGCAACGGAGGTGGGTGCTCAGAAAGTACAATAACTAGGGTAAGAACGGGATGGAAGAAGTTTAGGGAACTACTACCACTGCTAGCTGCAAAAGGCTTCTCCCTCAGAATGAAAGGCAGACTGTATGATGCGTGTATCCGAACAGCGATGTTGCATGGTAGTGAGACCTGGGCGCTGAAGGTGGAAAACTTACGAAGATTAGAGAGAAACGAAGCTTGCATGCTCCGATGGATGTGTAACAGTAATATACGTGAACGACAAAGCATAAAGGAATTGAGAGAGAGACTGAGCATAAGAGGAATCAAATGCTGCGTGCAGGAGAGGCGGTTACGCTGGTATGGACATGTGATGCGTATGAAGGATGACAGCTGCATAAAAAGGTGCAGAGCACTAGAAGTTGATGGAAACCGCGGAGTGGGGAGACCCAAGATGACTTGGGATGAGGTGATAAAAGCCGACCTTACCCAACTACACCTCTCAAAGTCAATGACACATGACCGTGACTTCTGGCCTCACGCAGTAATACAGGGTACCTGACCTCCCATGGGTACATGCTGAAGCATATAAACAATATGCCCCCACTCCCCCCACCGCAAGGTGGTCGTGGAGGTGCCACGGCAAAAAAGCACCCAGCCCACACTGTAAAGTGGACGTGTAGGCGCCACGAAAAAGCACCCAGCACTCACTGTAAATGAGGTTGGTGTTAGGAAGGGCATCCAGCTGTAGAAATCAAGCCAGATCAGTTCCTGTATGAGCAAGGCATGGTCAGCCGACCAGACACTGCCCACAACAGGACAACCCGTCTAACCCATGCTAGCGTGGAAGAACGGACGTAAAACGGTGATGATGATGATGATGATGATGATGTATATATCTGTATATATGTGTATATATGTATATATGTATAAATGTATATATATATATATGTATATATATATGTATATATATGTAACGGAATATTATGTGTGGTTGCAACGACAAGTGGTTGGCTGTAACTGTTGGTATGGTGGTTTCGGTGTAAATAAAAATACCAGGATTGTTGTTACAAAGTTTATTTTATTACAACAATATTCAATTTGAATATTGAATGATAAAATAATTGACACAAAATATTCATACAATAATTTGATGGCTCTTCGAGCCACGTAAATTCAAATATCACAGAATACGATTATAATATGTGTAAACAGAAATGAATGGTGTGTGTACAAATGTTGGACTCACTATGAATTGCGTGTGTGCAGCGTATCAGTATATTTACTTATTTGTATTGCAGGAGTCAGCGATCTGCCAGGAAGGTGAGAATAGATGGCAGACTGGTTTTTCGTGACGAGAGCCTGTAAAAACGTCTCGTCTTGTCTGTATCCACTTCTTTTCTATTTTTGGCGTAAACAATCCCTGTCTTTATAAGAGTTGAAGTTAGAAGGATAGATATATCCTCTGAACTTTGGTTAGTCTCCCAAGGGATTAGTTTGCCAAGCGTAAATAAGTCAGAAAGATGGATATATCCTCTGACCTATTTTCTGTCAGGCGTAAACACCTCTGACCTGTGTTTAGCCTCTCCCAAGGGGTTAGTCTCCTGAGCGTAAACAAGTTACCATGGCTTGTCCCAGAGGCGGGAAAGCTCAGATTCGGTTTCGAATCTTCGCCGCCGTTATAGTACCCCCCCTTCCAGTGAGAAAGCTAAGATTGAACAATCTAGGTGCATGTGAAATGAAGATAGATATGACTAGGTGTGTTGTTGAAGAAAATCAGTAAAAATAAAAAAAACATATGAAAGTCATTTACAAACAGGAGACATGAAAGAAAACATGCAAAGCAAAAGAAATTTACATGCATGAAAATGTACTGTGATGTTACATAAAATTGAAAATGTTCGTACAGAAATTTGTTGATTAAAAGTTCGTTCATTTCATAGAAACGGAAAAATGTTCTTTTGTCTGTTCTTTTGATGTGGGTGATGCACAGAGTTAATTGATTTGTGTGTAGCAATAGTTCATGACCACAGAAATTGGCCGATTCGTTGACACGTACAAATTAGCCGAAATGTCGACCAGATGCATAATTTGTACTTATCCGATAAACTTGTACGTATCCCATGGCGTGGGCCATCGGACTGTTCTTCCGGATTTGGTGTGTCGAGGTTGTGCAGAATTTGTCGTGTTTGTGTTGGACAAAGTTGTTGGTGAGTCTGCTGGAGAAACGGTGGGTACTGGTGGCAATTCCTGTTCTATGAACGCTTTTTTTAAACGATCAATGGAGACGGTATTTCGTTTCGCGTTCAAGTCGAGGACGAAATACTTAGGGCATTTCTGTATCACCTTATAGGGCCCGGAATACGGCGGACGAAGTTGCAATGGAATACCGTCATTTCTAACGAAAACATGCGTCCATGTATCGATGTCTTTTGCTATGTGTGAAGTAACGTGCTGTTGTTTAGGGGCTGAAGGAGACAGATGCGACATTGATGACCGTAAACGGTGCACAAATTTTGTAGGGTCTGGAAGTTCTTGTGGCGAAACAGGAGCAATCATTTGTCCGGGTAGAGTGAGTACGGTGCCATACACCATTTCAGCCGGAGAATGTCCGACTCCCTCTTTAACAGTGGACGAATACCAAGAAGAATGAGTCGGAGGTGTTCGAACCAGTTAGTGGAGTCTTCGTAAGCCTTGATAGATGATTTTAGCTGGTGGTGTAAGCGTTCTACCATGCCGTTAGCGGCAGGGTGATACGCTGTTGTACGGATGTGTTGGTACCGAGGAGATGAGTCAGCTCGGTAAATAGGTGCGAATCGAACTGACGTCCTCTATCCGTAGTGATGGTCACGGGTGTGCCGAAACGCGAAACCCAGTGAAACACTAACGTTTTGGCGACAGTTTCCGCAGTAATATCCGTCAGAGGAAAAGCTTCTGGCCAGCGAGAAAATTGGTCGACACAGGTGAGAAAATGAGTGTAGTTGTGAGAAGGAGGCAAAGGTCCAACAATGTCTATATGCACATGTTGGAACCGTGCATCAGGTGTTGCGAAAGAGCCGATCGGGGCTTTGATGTGCCGGTGAATTTTCGCCTTCTGGCACACGATGCAGTTCCTAGCCCATTCGCGGGTGTCCTTGTGGTCGGTGTATATAGAGAACACACGACCTTCTAGCATGTGTCGAAAATGCTTGACAGCAAGGTATGCTGCCAATAATTCACGACTAAATGTGCTGTACTTAGTTTCGGCGGGTTTTAATCGCTTAGAGAAAAAAGATACAGGTCGCCAAATATCGCCAGAGAGTTGTTGAAGCACACCTCCAACTCCGAAATCGGATGCATCAGTCAATAAACACATTGGGGCGTCAGGTTTGGGGGTAACTCAGCATTGTAGCCTCGGACAACATTTTCTTCAACTCAGCGAAAGCGGTATATTCTTTTTCGCTGAGCTTGATGTTTGCGTTTTTGGTTGTACGCTGCCGCAGCAAATCTGTGAGTGGTTGGGCTGTCTCTGCACAGTGGGGTATAAATCTTCTGTAGAAGTTTATCAGGCCAAGAAATTCTCGCAGTTTGCGGAGAGATATAGGTTGTGGAAAATCAATGCTCAGTATGTAGGAAAGGTGTAGGTAGGAACTGCATTCTCTGCCCCAATGCAAACAATGGGTACACAAGAGATGTAGCGGGATCTCAGGAAGCTTAATTAAGAATGTAGGATTCACATGCAGCAGCTGTGCTGAAACAGCAAGCAAACAGCCACAGGAAACAAGTACCACCAATCTCTGGGAGGGCCTTGTAGAAACAGTAGACAGCTTCTGCTACCTAGGTGACCGAATTAGCAACGGAGGTGGGTGCTCAGAAAGTACAATAACTAGGGTAAGAACGGGATGGAAGAAGTTTAGGGAACTACTACCACTGCTAGCTGCAAAAGGCTTCTCCCTCAGAATGAAAGGCAGACTGTATGATGCGTGTATCCGAACAGCGATGTTGCATGGTAGTGAGACCTGGGCGCTGAAGGTGGAAGACTTACGTAGATTAGAGAGAAACGAAGCCTGCATGCTCCGATGGATGTGTAACAGTAATATACGTGAACGACAAAGCATAAAGGAATTGAGAGAGAGACTGAGCATAAGAGGAATCAAATGCTGCGTGCAGGAGAGGCGGTTACGCTGGTATGGACATGTGATGCGTATGAAGGATGACAGCTGCATAAAAAGGTGCAGAGCACTAGAAGTTGATGGAAACCGCGGAGTGGGGAGACCCAAGATGACTTGGGATGAGGTGATAAAAGCCGACCTTACCCAACTACACCTCTCAAAGTCAATGACACACGACCGTGACTTCTGGCGTCACGCAGTAATACAGGGTACCCGACCTCCCATGGGTACATGCTGAAGCATATAAACAATATGCCCCCACTCCCCCCACCGCAAGGTGGTCGTGGAGGTGCCACGGCAAAAAAGCACCCAGCCCACACTGTAAAGTGGACGTATAGGCGCCACGAAAAAGCACCCAGCACTCACTGTAAATGAGGTTGGTGTTAGGAAGGGCATCCAGCTGTAGAAATCAAGCCAGATCAGTTCCTGTATGAGCAAGGCATGGTCAGCCGACCAGACACTGCCCACAACAGGACAACCCGTCTAACCCATGCTAGCGTGGAAGAACGGACGTAAAACGGTGATGATGATGATGATGATGATGATGAATCGACTTTCTCCTTAAGTGGGCGAATACCATCTTTATCAATGATGTGTCCCAGAAAATGAAGGGACGCAACTCCGAACTCACATTTGCTGGGGTTGATAACGATTCTGTATTCACGCAAACATGTGAATAGGAGATCCAGGTGTTTCTCATCTGCTTCATCGGAGCTGCTGGCCACCAGCAAGTCGTCAATGTATGCGTATACAAAAGGTAGACCCCTGGTGACTGTATCGATGAATCGCTGGAATGTCTGCGCTGCATTTCGCAAACCGAAAGGCATACACAGAAATTCGAACATTCCAAAGGGTGTTGTGACTGCGGTCTTTGGAATATCTGCGGGCTCAACGGGTATCTGATTGTAAGCTCGCACAAGATCGATCTTCGAAAATATGCAAGCTAGAGAAGTCCTGTAGATGAGGCACTGGATAAGAATCAGGAACGGTGCAGTTGTTTAGTGCACGGTAGTCACCACAGATTCGCCAGTCGTTCGACGACTTCTTGGGTACACAGTGTATGGGTGAGGACCAGTTGCTGCTGGACGGACGTATGATGCCGAGATCCAGCATGTGCTGAAATTCTTGTTTGACGGACTTCAGCCGGTCTGGTGGTAGCCTTCTAGGTCGTGCAGCGACAGGTGGGCCGTGAGTTTTTTATGTGGTGTGTGACATCATGTTTTACAGGGCAAGCGTTGAATAGTGGTCGAGCTACGTCTGGGTATTTGTTGATGATGTGGTTGTGCCGGGTTGTTGTCGATCTTGAAATGACTGGACTGTGGCTGTCCTAACGGCTATGCCGCGCACAACGAGACCAGTGGAGTTGTCAACGAGTCGTTGGTTTTTCAGATCCACTAGAAGCGAGAAGTGCTGAAGAAAATCAGCTCCTAAAATAAGGGTCGGCAGCTTAGCCACAACGAATACCCACTGGAAAGTGTGGCATAGTCCCAAATTTAGTGTCAGGGACTGTTCTCCGTAGGTCGGAATATGTGAGTGATTCACCGCTTGGAGCCAGGCTGGTGTCTCTCTCCTTTTTCCAGGAACGCAGGAAACCGGGATGATGCTCACTTCAGCACCAGTGTCGACAAGGAAACGCGTGCCTGTGACGCGATCCTGTATGAAAAATAGGCGACTTTGGTTATGAGGGCCAGAAACGTCTGTCGCATTCAGTTTCTGGCTGTGTCGTTTCCCTGATTTGTTTTCGAAACAAATGAACAGGGATGGCTGCACTTTTGCGCTCGTCTCCCGAATCTTTGGTGGTATCAACACATTTCTGGTGAATCTCAAGATGCGCTGGGACTTCTTGAGTGACCACCAAATCGGCGAGTTCGGCTGTTGGACCGACGTGTGGCAGGGTTGCCCAGTGACAAGGCCTGAATTTGTTGCGTCAAGGCCTGTATCTGTGTTGCTTGCTGTGCCAGTAACTGGTGTAGATCGGGCATCTCTGTGGCACTGGAGGGCTGAAGGAAAGGATTGGTGGAAGGCACGGCTGGCGTCACATTCGCTAAAGTTGAGTGCAGATGTGGTACCTCCATGATCTTATCTGCCAGCTCGGCAAGTTCTTCTATGGTGGTGGACTCCCTGGTGGATGCTAGTAAAACTTGTGTGGCAGAAGGTAAACGCTGGAGGAAGAGTTGCTCGAAAATTTCATCC
>OZ024743.1:378381776-378539400 GCA_964016885.1 Eledone cirrhosa
ATATATATATGTATATGTATATATATGTATATGTATATATATATATATATATATGTATATGTATGTATATGTATATATGTATATATATATATAGGCATATAGGTATATGTATATATATATATATATATATATATATATATATATATATATATGTATATATATACGAGGGGGTATCAAAAAGTTCGCAGAATTTTATCGTAGTAAGAAAAAAATAGATTAAAACAATATTAAACATGTCAGAACATTGTCACTGGGTGTTTACCTTGCTATTAGTCACTTGCAGTCAGTTATGTGCGGACTATTGTACAGTACTGACACTCTTTAAAAAACCTCTTTTTGGAACAATGGAAAATAGTTATTTTGAGATAAGATCGAATATCAAGTTTCTGGTGAAACTCAAATGGAAAGGGACACAGATTATGGAGGTTTTAGTTAAAGTTTACAGTACTACTGCTCCAAAGAAAACTGCTGTCTACAAGTGGATTCAGCGATTCAAACAAGGGAGAGACGACCTTGAAGACGACCATCACAGTGGAAGACTAGGAACATAAAAAAATGACCAAAACCTTGAGGCTGCTCAGACTTTAATTGAAGAAGATCGAAGAATAACAGTAAATCAGTTAGCTAAATCCTTAGACATTTCATATGGTTCGGCAAATTCAATTCTGCACGATAATTTGGGACTAAGCAAGCTTTCAGCGCGATGGGTCCCAAAAGCGTTGCGCCCTGATCAGCTGATTCTTCGAAGTGATCTGTCTTTGACGATATTAAACAAAATTGAAGTTGATGAGCATTTCCTGACCAGAATCATCACCGGAGATGAAACCTGGATCTACCAGTATGATGCTGAATCCAAACAGCAGTCAAAACAGTGGCTTCCACGTGGATCATCAGGGCCAATCAAGTTCAAATCTCAAAAGTCGGATCAAAAAGTGATGGCCACCATTTTCTGGGATTCAGATGGGGTGATACTAACAGATTATCTTGAAGGTCAAAGAACTGTGACAGGAGCTTACTATGCAAATGTTTTAAGGAAGCTGAAAGAGGCTTTAGTCAAGAAACGAAAAGGGAAACTTCATGGTGGGATCTTGTTTCACCATGACAATGCACCAGCGCATTCTGCATGGGTTGCAAAAGAAGTTCTTCGAGAATTTCGATGGGAAGTGCTTCCTCACCCGCCTTATAGTCCAAATTTAGCCCCATCAGACTTTTTCCTCTTTCCAAAACTCAAAGAAATGCTGAAAGGAACCCGTTTTAGTGGTGTTGAAGAAGCTAAAAACACTGCCAACACATGGCTTCGAACAAGGCCTTCAACTTTCTTTAGAGACGGCTTACGAAGCTGGAAGCATCGCCTTCTCAAGTGTATTGACCTGGATGGCAACTATGTAGAAAAATAAATTGATGGTAAATCATATTTTTTGAAAAATAGAATATTTTCTGAAAAATTCCGCGAACTTTTTGATCCCCCCTCGTATATATATATATCATCATCATCATCGTCATCAACGTTTAACGTCCGTGTTCCACGCTTGCATGGGTTTGGACGGGGGTTTTCCCACTTGAGGCAAGAGTGATTATCTTGCTCGCATAGGACTATCTGGCGGGTTTTCTACAGCTGGATGCCCTTCCTAACACCAACCACATTTACAGTGTGGGGCTGGGAGGTTTTTACCGTGTTGCCTACACGGCCACATTACAGCGTGGACTATCTGGCGGATTTTCTACAGCTGGATGCCCTTCCTAACACCAACCACATTTACAGTGTGGGGCTGGGAGGTTTTTACCGTGTTGCTTACACGGCCACATTACAGCGTGGACTGTGTGTTTTTTTGTCATGATACCTACACGATCTCATTTGTTTCGGCCTGGATGTTGTGGCACCAACATAACTTTACATTGAAAGGGGCGGTGTGGATGGGGTGGGGGTGGTGGGACGGGGGTGTGTTTTGATAGAGATGTCTACTGACTGTAGTAGGTTTTACTTTGTATTTAGGTAAGGCGGGTCTTCTCTATTACTGAGTACCGCCAAAGGTCTCGGTCCAGTGACATTGTCTTGGAGAGGTGTAAGTGTGTGAGGTCGGAATTTATCAGCTTGTCCCAGGTTTTTCTGGGTCTGCTTATTCCGTGGCTACCGTCTATCTTTATTGCCCTGCACTTTGTTATACAGCTATCGTTTTTCATGCGCATCACGTGACCATACCAACGTAGCCTTCTCTCGAGTAAACAACATCTGATCCCTCTTATTTCTAATTTTTTCCTTAGTTCGTTTATGCTTTGCCGTTCACGTATATTACTATTACACATCCAGCAGAGCATGCAAGCTTCGTTCCTCTCTAGTCTGCGTATATCCTCTGCACACAATGCCCAGGTCTCACTACCATGCAACATTGCTGTTCGTATGCAGACATCATACAACCTGCCTTTCATTTTTAGGGAGAACCCTTTAGCGGCTAATAGTGGTATAAGCTCTCTGAACTTTTTCCATCCAGTTCTGACTCTAGCTACTGTACTTTCAGAGCACCTCGCCCACTGCTGATTTTGTCACCCAGGTAACGGAAGCTGTCCACTATTTCTATAGAACCCTCTGCGCAGTTGAAAGAGCTAGTATTTTGTGGGCACTTGCTGCTACTTATTGCACCAGAGCACCGGCCACATGTAAAATCTATGTTCTTAGTTAGCTTACCTGTGATCCCACTACATCTTTTATGCACCCATACTTTGCATTTAGGACACAAAATGGAGTTTCTACCTACGCCTTTCCTACACACTGAGCATGGCCACATCCCGGAAGGGACCGCCGCCTTATTTTCTTTCTTACAAACTAGAACTTTAGTCTTAGCCAGGTTAATTTTAAGGCCTTTTGATTCTAGGCCGTGCTTCCATGTTTGGAATTTCTTCTCTAGCTCGGCCATTGATTCAGCTATGAGTGTTAGGTCATCTGCGTATAGGAGTTCCCATGGGCAACCGGTCTTGAACTCCTCTGTTATAGCCTGAAGGGCAATAATAAATAGTAGGGGGCTGAGAACAGAGCCCTGATGGATGCCAACTTTTACGCTAAACTCTTCACTATATTCGTTGTTAATTCTAACCTTGCTGACTGTTTCTTTATACATGGCTTGTATAGCTCTCACAAGCCATTCGTCAACACCTAGTTTTCTAAGAGCCCACCAGATAATGGAACGGGGCACTCTGTCGAAGGCTTTCTCCAAGTCGACAAAAGCTAAGTATAGGGGTTTACTTTTAGCTAGGTACTTCTCCTGTAGTTGTCGTACAATGAAAAGAGCGTCTCTGGTACTTTTGCCTGACACAAACCCGAACTGCATTTCATCTAGATCAATTCTCTCTCTGATTAGTTGCGTTATTACTTTTTCCGTGACCTTCATGACCTGGTCGATTAATTTAATGCCTCTATAGTTACTCCTATCTAGGGCTTCTCCTTTACCCTAATAACAGTTAACGATGATGCTGCTACGCCAGTCCTTCGGAACAACCCCATTCTGTACGACTTGGTTAACTATCCGGGTGACCATGGTGTGTCCCACCGTACCAGATGCCTTCAGCATCTCGGCAACTATTTCCGAAGGCCCAGCCGCCTTACCTGTCTTCATATCTTTGATTGCCTTACTTATTATACTACCCTCGACTAACACTGCTGGTCCCTCTATTGGGTCGATGTGGGGGAGACTGTCTTTCTTCCATTTATTCTCCTCATTTAGTAGCCTTTCATAGTGACACTTCCAAGCTACCTTCTTATCAGCATCGGTGATGGCAAGTACGCCGCCATCATTAAGTACACACTTCTCCCCGACAATATCACGGTTTTTCTTGACACATTGCCTAGCAATCCTGAACACCTCACGTTTTTGGTCCTCGCGTTGTAGAACATGCTTGAACTTTCTTTCCTCTGCTTCCCTTCTTGCTAAGTACACTTCTCTCCTAGCTTCCCTCCTGGCCACTTGATAGTCTACTCTACTTCCCCCATCCCGCCATACTTTCCAAGCCTGCTTTTTGGCCTTAATTGACCCCTCCACCTTACTGTTCCACCACCATGTTACTCTCCTCCTGCCTACAGGCCTGCTCCAGCCACAGACTTTGTCTGCCGCCATCAGCAGGTTTGCTTTCAGGAATTCCCACTGCTCCTCTATATTGTACGACTCTAATTGCTCTTCCTTACTGTCGAAAGCATCAAGTAGTATGCTTTTAAATTTATTTCTGGCTGTGGGGTTCTTTAGCTTCCATATTTTTCTCCTGAGGATAGTCCTCTTCTGTTGTCTAGCACGTCTCGTCCTGACTATTAGGTCGCTAATTATCAGTCTATGTTGGGAGGTGCATTCTTCATGGGGGAGGGATTTAGTGTTTATAACAGACACTCTGTCACGTCTTCTGGTAAGGATATAATCTAGATGTGTCTTCCCCCGATCTATAGGTGATCATATACACACACTTATATATATGTTAGAACACCATATCTAGTAAATGTTTTCTGTCACTAGGTATGTCATTGTTGGAAGGAAAAGGCTGGAATGTTGCTAAAGCAGAATGGAAAGAGAAATTTTTAACAATCTACATGGTAAGATCAATATCTATTTAGTATCTGTGTCTGTCTTCTTCTTTGCCCACTTATTCCTGAGAGGGTCTTGTGGGCAGAATCTTCAAACACTCCTTCCAGCAGACCCTGTCAGAAGCAACTGTCTCCAACTGATCCAGTTGGATCTCCAAGCATGACCAACCGAGCTCATGGATGTTATCCAACCATCTTGCTTGGGGTCTACCCCTGGGTCTCCTGCTGGTTGGTTTTCCCCATAAAATAGTATTAGAGCTGTGATCTCTCAATTCGGAGTAGCAGTTCTACCTGGAATGACACTCTGATCTCCAAGCTATGCACTCAATTGAGTAATGTTACTCCAAAGACCCTTCAGAGGAACCCCATTTTGGCCTCTTGTATCCATAATCGTATTCTTTCGGTCATTACCCAAGATTCATGACCATAGATAAGGGTTGGCATGAATACCGAATTGAAGCAAGTTTGGCTTTTACACCTACCTCTGTTCTTCTGATTACTGAATGCTGAAGTTGGTGCATTACTGCACCAGCTCCTGAAATTCTTGCACTTAATTTAGCCTCCTGCCTTCCATACACTCATGAACACAGCCCCAAGATACTTGAATTGGCTGTAGCAATTTAATTTTAGTTTTAGGATGGTTAGAAGTTTTGAATTTAATACCTGTATGTATAATTTCTCAATTCCAATTACTTGCGCCAAGCTAACTTTGATATATAAAATTGGGGTGGGGGTCTGCTACGTATTCTATTTTTTTGCGTATGAGGGGTCCCTCAAGATCTAAATCCAACCATGCCAAGAGTATGCTATGAAATATGTGTTAGACCTAGTAGTTCTATTTTCTGTATGTTGTGTTTATGTATAAGTCCTGAGGTATGCTATGTAAAATGTGTATTGGACCTAGTATGGTTTTTTTTCTATATGTTGTGTTTAAGTGTAATTCTACAAATATAAACCATTTTCCATTGATCTGTGTGGATTGGCAGTATTGGTAGAGAGTTGGACGCCATGCTTTCCAGCATAGTTATGTCCTTTTACAGACTGAGTTCAAATCCTGCCGAGGTTAACTTTGCCTTTCATCCTTACGGGGTCGATAAAATAAAGTACCAGTAATGTACTGGGATAATTACTGGCCTTGTGCCAAATGTAGAAACAATTATATTGTAATTTTATGACTATATGCCATTTTCCCTATATTTTAGATGGATTGGTTGATCTGGCCTCCTTCACAGTTCATCAACTTCTATTTCTTACCTCCCAAGTTCCGTGTTGTCTATGTTTGTTTTATAACTCTGGTTTGGGATGCTCTCTTGTCTTACATAAAACATAAGGTAAGATACATCTATTCCTTTTGCCTACAGCTACTATTATATTTCACATATTGCTATTATATTCTCTGTCTCATATTCACTTACAAATGTTTTTGGTGCATAAATGTGTTGAGTTAGCAATTCAAATTCAATTTAATTTTCCATGCTTTCTATGCTCACATGGGTTGTCACATACTGAGGCTTGACTGGTTAGGTTACTACATCTTGTATGTATATTCTATTTTTGGCTTGGGTTCTATGGCTGGATGTCTTTCCTAATGTCAACCACTTTACAGCTTGTAGTGGGAACATGTTGTCTTGACTTCAACATTATCACCTTACAGGGTGAACTAAGTGCTTTCCATCGTGGCACCAACGCTAACACCTTACAGGGTGGACTGGGTACATTTTGTTATGGTAAAGGCAAGACAAAACAAATAAATTTTTCCAATCGTCAGCTACTCATACCTAGTGACCTCAGTTGTTTGGAGGTGAGAGTAAAAAGACCTTCACTTAGATCTCTACGACAGCAATAGGCTGGTTGCTGTACAGAAATTGTGAACAGAGTTGATAAAGAACAAAAACAATTAGTTTTTAAATACAGGATATAAACTCGTTTCTTTTTCTTCCTCTTCCTCTAGTATAGCCTTGAATTATTATTATTGTATCAAAAACTTTTTAATACTTCTGCTAAGCATAGCCTAATATGTTAATATTACCTAGATCAGGCATGTCAAACTAAGGATCCCCCAAGATCCACAAGGGTCTCATGTGTTGTCTGACGACCACACATGACAACTAATTGCACACATTAGAACTAATTTTACGAAGATAAAGCATGCTTGCACTGTAAAAACCTTTGTGCGAGCCGCCGCAGGTGTGCTTGTAAAGGGCTACATGTCTGACATACCTGACCAAGATAGTTACTTGAAAAAAGCAGACTTCTTACTGAAGAAATAATATTATGTGGATTGGCAGTATCGGTAGAGGGTCGGACGCCATGCTTTCTAGCATAGAGTTACGGCCCTTTCCATTGTGAGTTCAAATCCTGCCGAGGTTAACTTTGCCTTTCATCCTTATGGGGTCGATAAAATAAAGTACCATTAATGCACTGGGTAATTGCTGGCCTTGTGCCAAAAAGTAGAAACAATTATTATATTTAATTGGACTTTTACTGTGTAGAAAATGTGTCTTTGCAGTTCATTTCCTGACATAACAGATTTCGAACCTTCTATATACTCTTACAAAATGGGTATAAATTTTCACATGCTATATTTCTTGGCTACTCTAGCTATTAGTGCCATCTTACACACATACTTGAAGCTTTGTCAAACTATAATATGATATACACACAGACACACACACCCATGTGTGTGTGTTTATGGAGGGGGAATATCCAGTGTAGTGTTGGTGAATTTCAGGAAGCATGGAAGTTTTGAAGGATGCAGTGTCCCGACAGCTAACATCTGATGCAGGTAATTTGTTCCATCTTCAGCAACTCTGAGCGTGAAAAGATGTTTCCGAAAGTCATAGAGGCTGTACTGTTTTCTGATTTTGTAAGCATGTGAGAGAACCCCCTGAGTAGGATTCTACCGACCAGCAAAAGTATGTAGCTAACAATCTTCTAGATTTAAAACTAAATTTTATTGTGTAATCTTATTTTATAGATCTTAGCAGCCAAACAGAATATAGACTCAATCATTATTGTCTAAAACTTGTTTCTCTTTCTTCCTCTAGCATAACCTAGAATTATTATTATTATTTCTAAAACTTGCTAATATTTCTCCTAAGCAAAGCCTAAAATGTTACTGTCACCTAGATAGTTACATATAAAAACGGAATTATTATTATTTGTGTCTAAAACTTGTATGTACTTCTCCTTTTAAACATAGCCTATGTGGACTCTGACTCTGTAGAGCATTCTAGACACCATTTAGCGCCCTCCATCCCCCACCAGCACACCTTGTGATGTTGACTGGGCAGGTGGGTGTTAGCATTTTTGTGAAACAAGCCCTCCACTAACAAACACTTTTACACTATAGAATATATTATATATATTATACCAGAAACATGAGAAATAAATTTAATAACAGGTTGTGGCTTCAATTGATGCTGGCACTGATGGTAACTACAAACATCTAAGTGACAAACAATACAAAACACAAAAGAACCTGACATGCATGTAAATATCCTTTAATTTCTATATTTTATAGGATCAATCACTTGAAAAAGCAGAAATCTTGAAGGAAAAGGACCCAGTGAAAATGTCTTGAAGTTTGATGCATGTTTTTTGACATGAAAATGTTTTTTTATTAGTTTTTTGAAATGAAACAATATTTTGATAAAATTACTGAATCTCAATATTGATCCTAGCGATCCTAACCTGTCAATCTCAATATTGATCCTAGCGATCCTAACCTGTCAATCTCAATATTGATCCTAGCGATCCTAACCTGTCAATCTCAATATTGATCCTAGCGATCCTAACCTGTCAATCTCAATATTGATCCTAGCCTGTCAATCTCAATATTGATCCTAGCGATCCTAACCTGTCAATCTCAACTTCACACAATACTCATATTTTATTAAAAGAAGTTTTTGATTTTTCTTTTTTTCTTTCCTTTTCTTTTATTGGTTTCACTCATTGGACTGTGGTTATGCTGGGGCTTGTGCTTCAAGGTTTTAGTTGATCATATCACCCCACCTATTACTAATGGGAGGAGCAACTATGTTGATCATATCACCCCTATCCCCAATTTCGGGTGGGCGGAGTAACTATATTGATCATATCGCATCCCATTGTCTAGTTCTGGTGGGAGGAGCTACCATGTTGATCATATCACCCCCATTCCTTATTTCTGGTGGGAGGAGCAACTATATTGATCATATCACACTCCACCTCCTATTTCTAGTGGGAGGAGTAACTATATTGGTCATACCACCCCATCCCCTATTTCTAGCAGGAGGAGCTACCATGTTGATCATATCACACTCCACCTCCTATTTCTAGTGGGATGAGTAACTTTGTTCATCATATCACCCCCGCCTATTTCTAGTGGGAGGAGCTGCCATGTTGATCATATCACCCACCATCCCTTATTTCTGGTGGGAGGAGCAACTATATTAATCATATCAACCCTATCACCTATTTCTAGTGGGAGGAGCAACAGCCATGAAGAAACTCCCTTACAAGATCATACATTAGGGCAACACAAGATGACAAGGCAGCAGAAAGCTGGTCTGGCTGATGGTTTCCACTAAATTCTTGAGATATCCTGCCGAGGTTAACTTTGCCTTTCATCCTTACGGGGTCAATAAAATAAAAGTACCAGTAATGCACTGGCATAATTACTGACCTTGTGTCAAATGTAGAAACAATTATTACAAGGATGGTGGTGGAGTGGAGTAATTTCTGGATTTGTTAAGAAAGTTGTTTGTTATAGTTTAAATACATCACTAGAGTAGCTAGGGTGGGGTGATTGAGCTAGTCTACCCTGGTCAATACTCTTGGATGCAAGGTGGCAGGAGAGAGGCTCTTTTAGTCAACTGCAATATACTTTTTGTGGCCAGTTGGGAGAGGACTTGGCCAACTCAAGGACTGCCCCAAATGACATAAACCCTCCTAACTATGTCTGTGGAATAGATTAATGTTGAGTATAAAAGGAAGTTATGGATATAGCTCTGCGGTTAAGAAGTTTGCTCAACAACCATGTGGTTTCAGGTTCGGTCCCACTGCATGTTACCTTAGACAAGTGTCTATAGCCATGACATAACTTTTTAGCATTTACATTACTCTATATATACTATTGTATTTTCACGGTAAACACTGTTTCACATAATTATCTCACATAATATCAAATCTACAAGATTTTGATATTATTTATTTTGAGAACAATACCCTAACATAAGTATGAACAGCCATTTTGAAGACCCTCTTCCTGCTATATCAAGCGTTAACCTAATATATACCTTCCATATACTGTACCGATTGTGTTGTTATTTCTGTTTACCTTTTACATATATATATATATATATATATATATATATCCATAAATCCTGTTTAAAGTCCGTCTCAAGCTAAGGGGCTTGTTTGGCCAGTGCTTATCCCAGTTTCGTGGCATGCAGTAACTGAGAGTACAAGACTTCTCATTGAACAAGATGCCAGTCCTTCGCAGGGTTTAAAGTTGCAGCTATTACTGGTACTCATTTTCAGTTGAGTATACTGGAGCAATGTGAAATGAAGTGTTTTACTCAAGAACACAACACGCAACCCAGCCCAGGAATAGAACCTATGACTTTATGATCATAAGTCCAACCACATTAGGTTTACCACAAGGCCATGCACCTCCACATTATATATATGCAAAAAGTAAACAGAAAATGATATAGTAAGAAAAGAGTCATATATATATATTTCTATATCCTATGCCAGCATGTGAAGGAGCATGGCTTAGTAGTTAGAGCATTAGGCTTGCGAGTTTGATTCTCAAACCAGGTGATGCAGTGTGTCCTTGAGCAAGACACATTACTTCACATTGCTCCAGTTTACTCAGCTGTAGAAATGAGTTGTGATGTCACTGGTGCCAAGCTGTATCGGCCATTGCCTTTCCCTTGGACATCACCGGTGGCATGGAGAAGGGAGGCTGGTATTCCACAAACAAATCTTGCCCGGGCTTGTGCCTTGGAGGGGAACTTTCTAGGTACAAATCCCATGGTCATTCTATGCCAGCATAAAAAATGATATGTGTGTTTGTATTTGTCCTGTAATTTGTACCCATGTTCCTAACCCATGCTGTGTCTGGCTGATAAAATAAGTACCAGACATGAAAAATAATACTGGGGTCAGTATGATGAACTAACCCTTTTGTGACAGTGCTCAAGACTGGTTCAAGTCGAATGAATAAAATAAGTATGTGATGGTAAATCTATAATAGAGTGGGTATCCCATTTTTTTTTTTTTAATAGGTACATCTCATCTCTGCATGTTGTAAGAGACAATTAGAAGAGTTTAGCATGAAGAAGGGCATCTGGCTGTAAACTGTAAAATATCACAAAATATCCGGTCCAACCCACGCCAGTCTGGAAAAGTGGACATGATGATGATGAGTAAAGCGATGGTTAAGTATTAAAGGAACATATGGGATGGGAAAGTCATGATGATGATGAGTAAAGTGATGGTTAAGTATTAAAGGAACATATGGGATGGGAAAGTCAGAGATAAACTTTTCAAGAGTTTTTACCACAACAAAGACTAAAAGAAACAGGATACTACATAAGTAGTAGTTTCATTTTTAACAGTTCATATTATCTTGGTGAAATAAGAGTGAGAGTGACTCCTCTAGTTTCAAGTGCTCTTTTGAATACTCCTGTAATTTCCAAAAATTTCGATGATTTAATAATGTACCTATTCTCATTATTAAGTTGATATCTAGGGTCGTGGATTAGTAGTAAGGGTAGAGCATTGGACACCCTGGCCCTTTACGTTCTGAGTTCAAGGTTAGCTTTGCCTTCCTTTCATCCTTACGGGGTTGATAAAATAAAGTACCAGTAATGCACTGAAGTCAATTCAATTGACTCCCCCCAAATTGCTGGCCTTGTGCCAGGGATCAAGTTGTGTTGATGTTAACCTAGACAATGTATTAAGTCTATGATCCTGAGATCAAGATATACTGAGTTTACCACCCAAAGACTGGCACTTTATTTATTACCTTCACCTCAGAAGGATGAATGACAAAGTTGACCTAGGCGGGACTTGACCTCAAAACAGAAAGGAATCAAAAGAATAACAAAGAAAAGAAAATGTGAAGAAAACCAACAAAATATGAAATTAAACGAACATTGGATTCTGTAACATATAATGTGTTAGCTGTATTGCAATACTGAGACAAACTGCTTTCTTTAAATTGCTTTCTGTACTTTTACAGTTAGCTAACAAACTCTCTCTCTCTCTCCAGTGAAGAAGCAGCTGTAGTATGGGTGAGAGGAGGGTAAATATTACAGCTATGAACACTCTCTCCAGTGAAGAAGAAGCTGTGGGATGGGGTGAGGGGGTAAACATTATAGCTATGGACACTCTCTCTCTTTCTCTTGTGAAAAAAAAACAGTTCAGAGGTGTAGTGGGTGTAACTACTACAGTTACAAACTCTCTCTCCAGTGAAGAAACAGGTCTGGGATGGGTGTATGTGGTGGTGGTGGGGGTTTAAATATTACAGCTATGAGATTTCTCTCTCTCTCTCCTTCTTTCCAGGATGGTGATGGTGGTGGTGTAACTGCTAGTTACAAACTTTCTGCCTATCTCCAGTGAAGAAGAAGTTCTGAAGTGTGTGAGTGTGTGGTGATGGTGGTAAATATTACTGTTGTAAACACTCTCTCTCTCTCTCTTCAGTGGAGAAGTTCTGGGATGTGTGGGTGGTTTTGGTGTTGGGGTAAATATTACTGTTATATAAACTCTCTCTCTCTCTCTCCAGTGAAAGAGAAGCAGCTGTGGAGTGTGTGGAGGTCGAGTGTAAAACTCTCTCACACTCACTCTCCCTCTCTCTAGTGTAGCTCTGGGGCAGTGGTTGGGTGTAAAACTCTCTCTCTCTCACTAGTGTAGCAGAAACTGGGGTAGTGGTGGGGTGTAAAACTCTCTCTCTCACTAGTGTAGCAGAAACTGGGGTAGTGGTGGGGTGTAAAACTCTCTCTCTCTCTCTTTAGTGTAGGAGAAACTGGGGTAGTGGTGGGGTGTAAAACTCTCTCTCTCTCTCTAGTGTAGGAGAAACTGGGGTAGTGGTGGGGTGTAAAACTCTCTCTCTCTCTCTAGTGTAGGAGAAACTGGGGTAGTGGTGGGGTGTAAAACTCTCTCTCTCTCTCTTTAGTGTAGGAGAAACTGGGGTAGTGGTGGGGTGTAAAACTCTCTCTCTCTCTCTCTTTAGTGTAGGAGAAACTGGGGTAGTGGTGGGGTGTAAAACTCTCTCTCTTTAGTGTAGGAGAAACTGGGGTAGTGGTTGGGTGTAAAACTCTCTCTCTCTCTCTTTAGTGTAGGAGAAACTGGGGTAGTGGTGGGGTGTAAAACTCTCTCTCTCTCTCTTTAGTGTAGGAGAAACTGGGGTAGTGGTGGGGTGTAAAACTCTCTCTCTCTCTCTTTAGTGTAGGAGAAACTGGGGTAGTGGTTGGGTGTAAAACTCTCTCTCTCTCTCTTTAGTGTAGGAGAAACTGGGGTAGTGGTGGGGTGTAAAACTCTCTCTCTCTCTCTTTAGTGTAGGAGAAACTGGGGTAGTGGTGGGGTGTAAAACTCTCTCTCTCTAGTGTATGAGAAACTGGGGTAGTGGTGGAGTGTAAAACTATCTCTCTCTCTCTTTAGTGTAGGAGAAACTGGGGTAGTGGTGGGGTGTAAAACTCTCTCTCTCTCTCTTTAGTGTAGGAGAAACTGGGGTAGTGGTGGGGTGTAAAACTCTCTCTCTCTCTCTTTAGTGTAGGAGAAACTGGGGTAGTGGTTGGGTGTAAAACTCTCTCTCTCTCTCTTTAGTGTAGGAGAAACTGGGGTAGTGGTGGGGTGTAAAACTCTCTCTCTCTCTCTTTAGTGTAGGAGAAACTGGGGTAGTGGTGGGGTGTAAAACTCTCTCTCTTTTAGTGTAGGAGAAACTGGGGTAGTGGTGGGGTGTAAAACTCTCTCTCTCTCTCTTTAGTGTAGGAGAAACTGGGGTAGTGGTGGGGTGTAAAACTCTCTCTCTCTTTAGTGTAGGAGAAACTGGGGTAGTGGTGGGGTGTAAAACTCTCTCTCTCTCTAGTGTAGGAGAAACTGGGGTAGTGGTTGGGTGTAAAACTCTCTCTCTCTATTTAGTGTAGGAGAAACTGGGGTAGTGGTGGGGTGTAAAACTCTCTCTCTCTCTCTCTCTAGTGTAGGAGAAACTGGGGTAGTGGTGGGGTGTAAAAGTCTCTCTCTCTCTCTCTAGTGTAGGAGAAACTGTAGTAGTGGTGGGGTGTAAAAGTCTCTCTCTCTCTCTCTCTAGTGTAGGAGAAACTGGGGTAGTGGTGGGGTGTAAAAGTCTCTCTCTCTCTCTCTAGTGTAGGAGAAACTGGGGTAGTGGTGGGGTGTAAAAGTCTCTCTCTCTCTCTCTAGTGTAGGAGAAACTGGGGTAGTGGTGGGGTGTAAAAGTCTCTCTCTCTCTCTCTAGTGTAGGAGAAACTGGGGTAGTGGTGGGGTGTAAAACTCTCTCTCTCTCTCTTTAGTGTAGGAGAAACTGGGGTAGTGGTGGGGTGTAAAACTCTATCTCTCTCTCTTTAGTGTAGGAGAAACTGGGGTAGTGGTGGGGTGTAAAACTCTCTCTCTCTCTCTTTAGTGTAGGAGAAACTGGGGTAGTGGTGGGGTGTAAAACTCTCTCTCTCTCTCTTTAGTGTAGGAGAAACTGGGGTAGTGATGAGGTGTAAAACTCTCTCTCTCTCTCTCTCTCTAGTGTAGGAGAAACTGGGGTAGTGGTGGGGTGTAAAACTCTCTCTCTCTCTCTCTCTAGTGTAGGAGAAACTGGGGTAGTGGTGGGGTGTAAAACTCTCTCTCTTTAGTGTAGGAGAAACTGGGGTAGTGGTGGGGTGTAAAACTCTCTCTCTCTTTAGTGTAGGAGAAACTGGGGTAGTGATGGGGTGTAAAACTCTCTCTCTCTCTAGTGTAGGAGAAACTGGGGTAGTGGTGGGGTGTAAAACTCTCTCTCTCTCTCTTTAGTGTAGGAGAAACTGGGGTAGTGGTGGGGTGTAAAACTCTCTCTCTCTCTTTAGTGTAGGAGAAACTGGGGTAGTGGTGGGGTGAAAAACTCTCTCTCTCTCTCTTTAGTGTAGGAGAAACTGGGGTAGTGGTGGGGTGTAAAACTCTCTCTCTCTCTTTAGTGTAGGAGAAACTGGGGTAGTGGTGGGGTGTAAAACTCTCTCTCTTTAGTGTAGGAGAAACTGGGGTAGTGGTGGGGTGTAAAACTCTCTCTAGTGTAGGAGAAACTGGGGTAGTGGTGGGGTGTAAAACTCTCTCTCTTTAGTGTAGGAGAAACTGGGGTAGTGGTGGGGTGTAAAACTCTCTCTAGTGTAGGAAAAACTGGGGTAGTGGTGGGGTGTAAAACTCTCTCTCTCTCTCTAGTGTAGGAGAAACTGGGGTAGTGGTGGGGTGTAAAACTCTCTCTCTCTCTAGTGTAGGAGAAACTGGGGTAGTGGTGGGGTGTAAAACTCTCTCTCTAGTGTAGGAGAAACTGGGGTAGTGGTGGGGTGTAAAACTCTCTCTCTCCCTAATGTAGGAGAAACTGGGGTAGTGGTGGGGTGTAAAACTCTCTCTAGTGTAGGAAAAACTGGGGTAGTGGTGGGGTGTAAAACTCTCTCTCTCTAGTGTAGGAGAAACTGGGGTAGTGGTGGGGTGTAAAACTCTCTCTCTCTAGTGTAGGAGAAACTGGGGTAGTGGTGGGGTGTAAAACTCTCTCTCTCTCTCTAGTGTAGGAGAAACTGGGGTAGTGGTGGGGTGTAAAACTCTCTCTCTCTCTCTCTAGTGTAGGAGAAACAGGGGTAGTGGTTGGGTGTAAAACTCTCTCTCTCTCTCTAGTGTAGGAGAAACAGGGGTAGTGGTTGGGTGTAAAACTCTCTCTCTCTCTCTAGTGTAGGAGAAACTGGGGTAGTGGTTCGGTGTAAAACTCTCTCTCTCTCTCTAGTGTAGGAGAAACAGGGGTAGTGGTGGGGTGTAAAACTCTCTCTCTCTCTCTAGTGTAGGAGAAACTGGGGTAGTGGTGGGGTGTAAATCTCTCTCTCTCTAGTGTAGGAGAAACAGGGGTAGTGGTTGGGTGTAAAACTCTCTCTCTCTCTCTAGTGTAGGAGAAACTGGGGTAGTGGTTGGGTGTAAAACTCTCTCTCTCTCTCTAGTGTAGGAGAAACTGGGGTAGGGGTGGGGTGTAAAACTCTCTCTCTCTCTAGTGTAGGAGAAACTGGGTTAGTGGTTGGGTGTAAAACTCTCTCTCTCTAGTGTAGGAGAAACTGGGGTAGGGGTGGGGTGTAAAACTCTCATTCTAGTGTAGGAAAACTGGGGTAGTGGTGGGGTGTAAAACTCGCTCTCTCTCTAGTGTAGGAGAAACTGGGGTAGTGGTGGGGTGTAAAACTCTCTCTCTTTCTAGTATAGGAAAACTGGGGTAGTGGTGGGGTGTAAAACTCGCTCTCTCTCTAGTGTAGGAGAAACTGGGGTAGTGGTGGGTTGTAAAACTCTCTCTCTCTACTGTAGGAGAAACTGGGGTAGTGGTGGGGTGTAAAACTCTCTCTCTAGTGTAGGAGAAACTGGGGTAGTGGTGGGGTGTAAAACTCTCTCTCTCTAGTGTAGGAGAAACTGGGGTAGTGGTGGGGTGTAAAACTCTCTTTCTAGTGTAGGAGAAACTGGGGTAGTGGTGGGGTGTAAAACTCTCTCTCTCTCTAGTGTAGGAGAAACTGGGGTAGTGGTGGGGTGTAAAACTCTCTCTCTCTCTCTAGTGTAGGAAAAACTGGGGTAGTGGTGGGGTGTAAAACTCTCTCTCTCTCTAGTGTAGGAGAAACTGGGGTAGTGGTGGGGTGTAAAACTCTCTCTCTAGTGTAGGAGAAACTGGGGTAGTGGTGGGGTGTAAAACTCTCTCTCTCTAGTGTAGGAGAAACTGGGGTAGTGGTGGGGTGTAAAACTCTCTCTCTAGTGTAGGAGAAACTGGGGTAGTGGTGGGGTGTAAAACTCTCTCTGTAGTGTAGGAGAAACTGGGGTAGGGGTGGGGTGTAAAACTCTCTCTAGTGTAGGAAAAACTGGGGTAGTGGTGGGGTGTAAAACTCTCTCTCTCCCTAATGTAGGAGAAACTGGGGTAGTGGTGGGGTGTAAAACTCTCTCTAGTGTAGGAAAAACTGGGGTAGTGGTGGGGTGTAAAACTCTCTCTCTAGTGTAGGAGAAACTGGGGTAGTGGTGGGGTGTAAAACTCTCTCTCTCTAGTGTAGGAGAAACTGGGGTAGTGGTGGGGTGTAAAACTCTCTCTCTAGTGTAAGAGAAACTGGGGTAGTGGTGGGGTGTAAAACTCTCTCTCTCTAGTGTAAGAGAAACTGGGGTAGTGGTGGGGTGTAAAACTCTCTCTCTCTAGTGTAAGAGAAATTGGGGTAGTGGTGGGGTGTAAAACTCTCTCTCTAGTGTAGGAGAAACTGGGGTAGTGGTGGGCTGTAAAACTCTCTCTCTCTCTCTAGTGTAGGAGAAACTGGGGTAGTGGTGGGGTGTAAAACTCTCTCTCTCTCTTTAGTGTAGGAGAAACTGGGGTAGTGATGGGGTGTAAAACTCTCTCTCTCTAGTGTAGGAGAAACTGGGGTAGTGGTGGGGTGTAAAACTCTCTCTCTCTCTCTTTAGTGTAGGAGAAACTGGGGTAGTGGTGGGGTGTAAAACTCTCTCTCTCTCTTTAGTGTAGGAGAAACTGGGGTAGTGGTGGGGTGTAAAACTCTCTCTCTCTCTTTTTAGTGGAGGAGAAACTGGGGTAGTGGTGGGGTGTAAAACTCTCTCTCTCTCTTTAGTGTAGGAGAAACTGGGGTAGTGGTGGGGTGTAAAACTCTCTCTCTTTAGTGTAGGAGAAACTGGGGTAGTGGTGGGGTGTAAAACTCTCTCTCTCTCTAGTGTAGAAGAAACTGGGGTAGTGGAGGGGTGTAAAACTCTCTCTTTAGTGTAGGAGAAACTGGGGTAGTGGTGGGGTGTAAAACTCTCTCTAGTGTAGGAAAAACTGGGGTAGTGGTGGGGTGTAAAACTCTCTCTCTCTCCCTAGTGTAGGAGAAACTGGGGTAGTGGTGGGGTGTAAAACTCTCTCTCTCTCTAGTGTAGGAGAAACTGGGGTAGTGGTGGGGTGTAAAACTCTCTCTCTAGTGTAGGAGAAACTGGGGTAGTGGTGGGGTGTAAAACTCTCTCTCTCCCTAATGTAGGAGAAACTGGGGTAGTGGTGGGGTGTAAAACTCTCTCTAGTGTAGGAAAAACTGGGGTAGTGGTGGGGTGTAAAACTCTCTCTCTCTCTCTAGTGTAGGAGAAACTGGGGTAGTGGTGGGGTGTAAAACTCTCTCTCTCTAGTGTAGGAGAAACTGGGGTAGTGGTGGGGTGTAAAACTCTCTCTCTCTCTCTAGTGTAGGAGAAACTGGGGTAGTGGTGGGGTGTAAAACTCTCTCTCTCTCTCTAGTGTAGGAGAAACAGGGGTAGTGGTTGGGTGTAAAACTCTCTCTCTCTCTCTAGTGTAGGAGAAACAGGGGTAGTGGTTGGGTGTAAAACTCTCTCTCTCTCTCTAGTGTAGGAGAAACTGGGGTAGTGGTTCGGTGTAAAACTCTCTCTCTCTCTCTAGTGTAGGAGAAAACAGGGGTAGTGGTGGGGTGTAAAACTCTCTCTCTCTCTCTAGTGTAGGAGAAACTGGGGTAGTGGTGGGGTGTAAAACTCTCTCTCTCTAGTGTAGGAGAAACTGGGGTAGTGGTGGGGTGTAAAACTCTCTCTCTCTCTCTAGTGTAGAAGAAACTGGGGTAGTGGTTGGGTGTAAAACTCTCTCTCTCTCTCTAGTGTAGGAGAAACTGGGGTAGGGGTGGGGTGTAAAACTCTCTCTCTCTCTAGTGTAGGAGAAACTGGGTTAGTGGTTGGGTGTAAAACTCTCTCTCTCTCTCTAGTGTAGGAGAAACTGGGGTAGGGGTGGGGTGTAAAACTCTCTCTCTTTCTAGTGTAGGAAAACTGGGGTAGTGGTGGGGGTGTAAAACTCGCTCTCTCTCTAGTGTAGGAGAAACTGGGGTAGTGGTGGGGTGTAAAACTCTCTCTCTTTCTAGTGTAGGAAAACTGGGGTTGTGGTGGGGTGTAAAACTCGCTCTCTCTCTAGTGTAGGAGAAACTGGGGTAGTGGTGGGGTGTAAAACTCTCTTTCTCTCTCTAGTGTAGGAAAAACTGGGGTAGTGGTGGGGTGTAAAACTCTCTCTCTCTCTAGTGTAGGAGAAACTGGGGTAGTGGTGGGGTGTAAAACTCTCTCTCTAGTGTAGGAGAAACTGGGGTAGTGGTGGGGTGTAAAACTCTCTCTTTCTAGTGTAGGAAAACTGGGGTAGTGGTGGGGTGTAAAACTCGCTCTCTCTCTCTAGTGTAGGAGAAACTGGGGTAGTGGTGGGGTGTAAAACTCTCTCTCTTTCTAGTGTAGGAAAACTGGGGTAGTGGTGGGGTGTAAAACTCGCTCTCTCTCTAGTGTAGGAGAAACTGGGGTAGTGGTGGGTTGTAAAACTCTCTCTCTCTACTGTAGGAGAAACTGGGGGAGTGGTGGGGAGTAAAACTCTCTCTCTCTCTAGTGTAGGAGAAACTGGGGTAGTGGTTGGCTGTAAAACTCTCTCTCTCTCTAGTGTAGGAGAAACTGGGGTAGTGGTGGGGTGTAAAACTCTCTCTCTAGTGTAGGAGAAACTGGGGTAGTGGTGGGGTGTAAAACTCTCTCTCTCTAGTGTAGGAGAAACTGGGGTAGTGGTGGGGTGTAAAACTCTCTTTCTAGTGTAGGAGAAACTGGGGTAGTGGTGGGGTGTAAAACTCTCTCTCTCTCTAGTGTAGGAGAAACTGGGGTAGTGGTGGGGTGTAAAACTCTCTCTCTCTCTCTAGTGTAGGAAAAACTGGGGTAGTGGTGGGGTGTAAAACTCTCTCTCTCTCTAGTGTAGGAGAAACTGGGGTAGTGGTGGGGTGTAAAACTCTCTCTCTAGTGTAGGAGAAACTGGGGTAGTGGTGGGGTGTAAAACTCTCTCTCTCTAGTGTAGGAGAAACTGGTGTAGTGGTGGGGTGTAAAACTCTCTCTCTCTCTAGTGTAGGAGAAACTGGGGTAGTGGTTGGGTGTAAAACTCTCTCTCTAGTGTAGGAGAAACTGGGGTAGTGGTGGGGTGTAAAACTCTCTCTCTAGTGTAGGAGAAACTGGGGTAGTGGTGGGGTGTAACACTCTCTCTCTAGTGTAGGAGAAACTGGGGTAGTGGTGGGGTGTAAAACTCTCTCTCTCCCTAATGTAGGAGAAACTGGGGTAGTGGTGGGGTGTAAAACTCTCTCTAGGGTAGGAAAAACTGGGGTAGTGGTGGGGTGTAAAACTCTCTCTCTCCCTAATGTAGGAGAAACTGGGGTAGTGGTGGGGTGTAAAACTCTCTCAAGTGTAGGAAAAACTGGGGTAGTGGTGGGGTGTAAAACTCTCTCTCTAGTGTAGGAGAAACTGGGGTAGTGGTGGGGTGTAAAACTCTCTCTCTCTAGTGTAGGAGAAACTGGGGTAGTGGTGGGGTGTAAAACTCTCTCTCTAGTGTAAGAGAAACTGGGGTAGTGGTGGGGTGTAAAACTCTCTCTCTAGTGTAAGAGAAACTGGGGTAGTAGTGGGGTGTAAAACTCTCTCTCTCTAGTGTAAGAGAAACTGGGGTAGTGGTGGGGTGTAAAACTCTCTCTCTAGTGTAGGAGAAACTGGGGTAGTGGTGGGGTGTAAAACTCTCTCTCTCTCTAGTGTAGGATAAACTGGGGTAGTGGTGGGGTGTAAAACTCTCTCTCTCTAGTGTAAGAGAAACTGGGGTAGTGGTGGGGTGTAAAACTCTCTCTCTAGTGTAGGAGAAACTGGGGTAGTGGTGGGGTGTAAAACTCTCCCTAGTGTAGGAGAAACTGGGGTAGTGGTGGGGTGTAAAACTCTCTCTCTCTAGTGTAAGAGAAACTGGGGTAGTGGTGGGGTGTAAAACTCTCTCTCTCTATTGTAGGAGAAACTGGGGTAGTGGTGGGGTGTAAAACTCTCTCTCTAGTGTAGGAGAAACTGGGGTAGTGGTGGGGTGTAAAACTCTCTCTCTCTCTCTCTCTCTAGTGTAGGAGAAACTGGGGTAGTGGTGGGGTGTAAAACTCTCTCTCTCTAGCGTAAGAGAAACTGGGGTAGTGGTGGGGTGTAAAACTCTCTCTCTCTCTCTCTCTCTAGTGTAAGAGAAACTGGGGTAGTGGTGGGGTGTAAAACTCTCTCTCTCTCTCTCTCTCTCTCTAGTGTAGGAGAAACTGGGGTAGTGGTGGGGTGTAAAACTCTCTCTCTAGTGTAGGAGAAACTGGGGCAGTGGTGGGGTGTAAAACTCTCTCGCTAGTGTAGGAGAAACTGGGGCAGTGGTGGGGTGTAAAACTCTCTCTCTCTATTGTAGGAGAAACTGGGGTAGTGGTGGGGTGTAAAACTCTCTCTCTAGTGTAAGAGAAACTGGGGTAGTGGTGGGGTGTAAAACTCTCTCTCTCTAGTGTAGGAGAAACTGGGGTAGGGGTGGGGTGTAAAACTCTCTGTCTCTCTCTAGTGTAGGAGAAACTGGGGTAGTGGTGGGGTGTAAAACTCTCTCTCTCTAGTGTAGGAGAAACTGGGGTAGGGGTGGGGTGTAAAACTCTCTCTCTCTCTCTCTCTCTAGTGTAGGAGAAACTGGGGTAGTGGTGGGGTGTAAAACTCTCTCTCTAGTGTAGGAGAAACTGGGGTAGTGGTGGGGTGTAAAACTCTCTCTCTAGTGTAGGAGAAACTGGGGTAGTGGTGGGGTGTAAAACTCTCTCTCTATTGTAGGAGAAACTGGGGTAGTGGTGGGGTGTAAAACTCTCTCTCTAGTGTAGGAGAAACTGGGGTAGTGGTGGGGTGTAAAACTCTCTCTATTGTAGGAGAAACTGGGGTAGTGGTGGGGTGTAAAACTCTCTCTCTAGTGTAGGAGAAACTGGGGTAGTGGTGGGGTGTAAAACTCTCTCTCTATTGTAGGAGAAACTGGGGTAGTGGTGGGGTGTAAAACTCTCTCTCTAGTGTAGGAGAAACTGGGGTAGTGGTGGGGTGTAAAACTCTCTCTCTAGTGTAGGAGAAACTGGGGCAGTGGTGGGGTGTAAAACTCTCTCTCTAGTGTAGGAGAAACTGGGGCAGTGGTGGGGTGTAAAACTCTCTCTCTAGTGTAGGAGAAACTGGGGCAGTGGTGGGGTGTAAAACTCTCTCTCTATTGTAGGAGAAACTGGGGTAGTGGTGGGGTGTAAAACTCTCTCTCTAGTGTAGGAGAAACTGGGGTAGTGGTGGGGTGTAAAACTCTCTCTATTGTAGGAGAAACTGGGGTAGTGGTGGGGTGTAAAACTCTCTCTCTAGTGTAGGAGAAACTGGGGTAGTGGTGGGGTGTAAAACTCTCTCTCTATTGTAGGAGAAACTGGGGTAGTGGTGGGGTGTAAAACTCTCTCTCTAGTGTAGAAGAAACTGGGGTAGTGGTGGGGTGTAAAACTCTCTCTCTAGTGTAGGAGAAACTGGGGCAGTGGAGGGGTGTAAAACTCTCTCTCTAGTGTAGGAGAAACTGGGGCAGTGGTGGGGTGTAAAACTCTCTCTCTAGTGTAGGAGAATCTGGGGCAGTGGTGGGGTGTAAAACTCTCTCTCTAGTGTAGGAGAAACTGGGGCAGTGGTGGGGTGTAAAACTCTCTCTCTCTCTCTCTAGTGTAGGAGAAACTGGGGTAGTGGTGGGGTGTAAAACTCTCTCTCTAGTGTAGGAGAAACTGGGGCAGTGGTGGGGTGTAAAACTCTCTCTCTCTCTAGTGTAGGAGAAACTGGGGTAGTGGTGGGGTGTAAAACTCTCTCTCTAGTGTAGGAGAAACTGGGGCAGTGGTGGGGTGTAAAACTCTCTCTCTAGTGTAGGAGAAACTGGGGCAGTGGTGGGGTGTAAAACTCTCTCTCTAGTGTAGGAGAAACTGGGGCAGTGGTGGGGTGTAAAACTCTCTCTCTAGTGTAGGAGAAACTGGGGCAGTGGTGGGGTGTAAAACTCTCTCTCTCTCTCTCTAGTGTAGGAGAAACTGGGGTAGTGGTGGGGTGTAAAACTCTCTCTCTAGTGTAGGAGAAACTGGGGCAGTGGTGGGGTGTAAAACTCTCTAGTGTAGGAGAAACTGGGGCAGTGGTGGGGTGTAAAACGCTCTCTCTCTAGTGTAAGAGAAACTGGGGTAGTGGTGGGGTGTAAAACTCTCTCTCTAGTGTAAGAGAAACTGGGGTAGTGGTGGGGTGTAAAACTCTCTCTCTCTAGTGTAAGAGAAACTGGGGTAGTGGTGGGGTGTAAAACTCTCTCTCTAGTGTAAGAGAAACTGGGGTAGTGGTGGGGTGTAAAACTCTCTCTCTAGTGTAAGAGAAACTGGGGTAGTGGTGGGGTGTAAAAGTCTCTCTCTCTAGTTTAAGAGAAACTGGGGTAGTGGTGGGGTGTAAAACTCTCTGTCTCTCTCTAGTGTAGGAGAAACTGGGGTAGTGGTGGGGTGTAAAACTCTCTGTCTCTAGTGTAGGAGAAACTGGGGTAGTGGTGGGGTGTAAAACTCTCTCTCTCTCTCTAGTGTAGGAGAAACTGGGGTAGTGGTGGGGTGTAAAACTCTCTCCCTCTCTCTAGTGTAGGAGAAACTGGGGTAGTGGTGGGCTGTAAAACTCTCTCTCTCTATTGTAAGAGAAACTGGGGTAGTGGTGTGGTGTAAAACTCTCTGTCTCTCTCTAGTGTAGGAGAAACTGGGGTAGTGGTGGGCTGTAAAACTCTCTCTCTCTATTGTAAGAGAAACTGGGGTAGTGGTGGGGTGTAAAACTCTCTGTCTCTCTCTAGTGTAGGAGAAACTGGGGTAGTGGTGGGCTGTAAAACTCTCTCTCTCTATTGTAAGAGAAACTGGGGTAGTGGTGGGGTGTAAAACTCTCTGTCTCTCTCTAGTGTAGGAGAAACTGGGGTAGTGGTGAGGTGTAAAACTCTCTCTCTCTAGTGTAGGAGAAACTGGGGTAGTGGTGGGGTGTAAAACTCTCTCTCTGTAGTGTAAGAGAAACTGGGGTAGTGGTGGGGTGTAAAACTCTCTGTCTCTCTCTAGTGTAGGAGAAACTGGGGTAGTGGTGGGGTGTAAAACTCTCTCTCTCTAGTGTAGGAGAAACTGGGGTAGTGGTGGGGTGTAAAACTCTCTCTCTAGTGTAGGAGAAACTGGGGTAGTGGTGGGGTGTAAAACTCTCTCTCTCTAGTGTAGGAGAAACTGGGGTAGTGGTGGGGTGTAAAACTCTCTCTCTCTAGTGTAAGAGAAACTGGGGTAGTGGTGGGGTGTAAAACTCTCTCTAGTGTAGGAGAAACTGGGGTAGTGGTGGGGTGTAAAACTCTCTCCCTAGTGTAGGAGAAACTGGGGTAGTGGTGGGGTGTAAAACTCTCTCTCTAGTGTAGGAGAAACTGGGGTAGTGGTGGGGTGTAACACTCTCTCTCTCTCTCTCTCTCTCTAGTGTAGGAGAAACTGGGGTAGTGGTGGGGTGTAAAACTCTCTCTCTAGTGTAGGAGAAACTGGGGTAGTGGTGGGGTGTAAAACTCTCTCTCTCTAGTGTAGGAGAAACTGGGGTAGTGGTGGGGTGTAAAACTCTCTCTCTCTAGTGTAAGAGAAACTGGGGTAGTGGTGGGGTGTAAAACTCTCTCTAGTGTAGGAGAAACTGGGGTAGTGGTGGGGTGTAAAACTCTCTCTCTCTAGTGTAAGAGAAACTGGGGTAGTGGTGGGGTGTAAAACTCTCTCTAGTGTAGGAGAAACTGGGGTAGTGGTGGGGTGTAAAACTCTCTCTCTAGTGTAGGAGAAACTGGGGTAGTGGTGGGGTGTAAAACTCTCTCTCTAGTGTAGGAGAAACTGGGGTAGTGGTGGGGTGTAAAACTCTCTCTCTAGTGTAGGAGAAACTGGGGTAGTGGTGGGGTGTAAAACTCTCTCTCTCTCTCTAGTGTAGGAGAAACTGGGGTAGTGGTGGGGTGTAAAACTCTCTCTCTCTAGTGTAGGAGAAACTGGGGTAGTGGTGGGGTGTAAAACTCTCTCTCTCTCTTTAGTGTAGGAGAAACTGGGGTAGTGGTGGGGTGTAAAACTCTCTCTCTCTCTCTAATGTAGGAGAAACAGGGGTAGTGGTTGGGTGTAAAACTCTCTCTCTCTCTCTAGTGTAGGAGAAACAGGGGTAGTGGTTGGGTGTAAAACTCTCTCTCTCTCTCTAGTGTAGGAGAAACTGGGGTAGTGGTTCGGTGTAAAACTCTCTCTCTCTCTCTAGTGTAGGAGAAAACAGGGGTAGTGGTGGGGTGTAAAACTCTCTCTCTCTCTCTAGTGTAGGAGAAACTGGGGTAGTGGTGGGGGTGTAAAACTCTCTCTCTCTAGTGTAGGAGAAACTGGGGTAGTGGTGGGGTGTAAAACTCTCTCTCTCTCTCTAGTGTAGGAGAAACTGGGGTAGTGGTTGGGTGTAAAACTCTCTCTCTCTCTCTAGTGTAGGAGAAACTGGGGTAGGGGTGGGGTGTAAAACTCTCTCTCTCTCTAGTGTAGGAGAAACTGGGTTAGTGGTTGGGTGTAAAACTCTCTCTCTCTCTCTAGTGTAGGAGAAACTGGGGTAGGGGTGGGGTGTAAAACTCTCTCTCTTTCTAGTGTAGGAAAACTGGGGTAGTGGTGGGGTGTAAAACTCGCTCTCTTTCTAGTGTAGGAGAAACTGGGGTAGTGGTGGGCTGTAAAACTCTCTCTCTTTCTAGTGTAGGAAAACTGGGGTAGTGGTGGGGTGTAAAACTCGCTCTCTCTCTAGTGTAGGAGAAACTGGGGTAGTGGTGGGTTGTAAAACTCTCTCTCTCTACTGTAGGAGAAACTGGGGGAGTGGTGGGGAGTAAAACTCTCTCTCTCTCTAGTGTAGGAGAAACTGGGGTAGTGGTGGGGTGTAAAACTCTCTCTCTCTCTAGTGTAGGAGAAACTGGGGTAGTGGTGGGGTGTAAAACTCTCTCTCTAGTGTAGGAGAAACTGGGGTAGTGGTGGGGTGTAAAACTCTCTCTCTCTAGTGTAGGAGAAACTGGGGTAGTGGTGGGGTGTAAAACTCTCTTTCTAGTGTAGGAGAAACTGGGGTAGTGGTGGGGTGTAAAACTCTCTCTCTCTCTAGTGTAGGAGAAACTGGGGTAGTGGTGGGGTGTAAAACTCTCTCTCTCTCTCTAGTGTAGGAAAAACTGGGGTAGTGGTGGGGTGTAAAACTCTCTCTCTCTCTAGTGTAGGAGAAACTGGGGTAGTGGTGGGGTGTAAAACTCTCTCTCTAGTGTAGGAGAAACTGGGGTAGTGGTGGGGTGTAAAACTCTCTCTCTCTAGTGTAGGAGAAACTGGTGTAGTGGTGGGGTGTAAAACTCTCTCTCTCTCTAGTGTAGGAGAAACTGGGGTAGTGGTGGGGTGTAAAACTCTCTCTCTAGTGTAGGAGAAACTGGGGTAGTGGTGGGGTGTAAAACTCTCTCTCTAGTGTAGGAGAAACTGGGGTAGTGGTGGGGTGTAAAACTCTCTCTCTAGTGTAGGAGAAACTGGGGTAGTGGTGGGGTGTAAAACTCTCTCTCTCCCTAATGTAGGAGAAACTGGGGTAGTGGTGGGGTGTAAAACTCTCTCTAGTGTAGGAAAAACTGGGGTAGTGGTGCGGTGTAAAACTCTCTCTCTCCCTAATGTAGGAGAAACTGGGGTAGTGGTGGGGTGTAAAACTCTCTCAAGTGTAGGAAAAACTGGGGTAGTGGTGGGGTGTAAAACTCTCTCTCTAGTGTAGGAGAAACTGGGGTAGTGGTGGGGTGTAAAACTCTCTCTCTCTAGTGTAGGAGAAACTGGGGTAGTGGTGGGGTGTAAAACTCTCTCTCTAGTGTAAGAGAAACTGGGGTAGTGGTGGGGTGTAAAACTCTCTCTCTAGTGTAAGAGAAACTGGGGTAGTGGTGGGGTGTAAAACTCTCTCTCTCTAGTGTAAGAGAAACTGGGGTAGTGGTGGGGTGTAAAACTCTCTCTCTAGTGTAGGAGAAACTGGGGTAGTGGTGGGGTGTAAAACTCTCTCTCTCTCTAGTGTAGGAGAAACTGGGGTAGTGGTGGGGTGTAAAACTCTCTCTCTCTAGTGTAAGAGAAACTGGGGTAGTGGTGGGGTGTAAAACTCTCTCTCTAGTGTAGGAGAAACTGGGGTAGTGGTGGGGTGTAAAACTCTCTTTCTCTAGTGTAGGAGAAACTGGGGTAGTGGTGGGGTGTAAAACTCTCTCTCTCTAGTGTAAGAGAAACTGGGGTAGTGGTTGGGCGTAAAACTCTCTCTAGTGTAGGAGAAACTGGGGTAGTGGTGGGGTGTAAAACTCTCTCTCTAGTGTAGGAGAAACTGGGGTAGTGGTGGGGTGTAAAACTCTCTCTAGTGTAGGAGAAACTGGGGTAGTGGTGGGGTGTAAAACTCTCTCTCTAGTGTAGGAGAAACTGGGGTAGTGGTGGGGTGTAAAACTCTCTCTCTCTCTAGTGTAGGAGAAACTGGGGTAGTGGTGGGGTGTAAAACTCTCTCTCTCTCTAGCGTAAGAGAAACTGGGGCAGTGGTTGGGTGTAAAACTCTCTCTCTCTCTCTCTCTCTCTCTCTAGTGTAAGAGAAACTGGGGTAGTGGTGGGGTGTAAAACTCTCTCTCTCTCTCTCTCTCTAGTGTAGGAGAAACTGGGGTAGTGGTGGGGTGTAAAACTCTCTCTCTAGTGTAGGAGAAACTGGGGTAGTGGTAGGGTGTAAACGTCTCTCTCTACTGTAGTAGAAACTGGGGTAGTGGTGGGGTGTAAAACTCTCTCTCTCTCTCTCTCTCTCTAGTGTAGGAGAAACTGGGGTAGTGGTGGGGTGTAAAACTCTCTCTCTAGTGTAGGAGAAACTGGGGTAGTGGTGGGGTGTAAAACTCTCTCTCTAGTGTAGGAGAAACTGGGGTAGTGGTGGGGTGTAAAACTCTCTCTCTATTGTAGGAGAAACTGGGGTAGTGGTGGGGTGTAAAACTCTCTCTCTAGTGTAGGTGAAACTGGGGTAGTGGTGGGGTGTAAAACTCTCTCTATTGTAGGAGAAACTGGGGTAGTGGTGGGGTGTAAAACTCTCTCTCTAGTGTAGGAGAAACTGGGGTAGTGGTGGGGTGTAAAACTCTCTCTCTATTGTAGGAGAAACTGGGGTAGTGGTGGGGTGTAAAACTCTCTCTCTAGTGTAGAAGAAACTGGGGTAGTGGTGGGGTGTAAAACTCTCTCTCTAGTGTAGGAGAAACTGGGGCAGTGGTGGGGTGTAAAACTCTCTCTCTAGTGTAGGAGAAACTGGGGCAGTGGTGGGGTGTAAAACTCTCTCTCTAGTGTAGGAGAAACTGGGGCAGTGGTGGGGTGTAAAACTCTCTCTCTCTCTCTCTAGTGTAGGAGAAACTGGGGTAGTGGTGGGGTGTAAAACTCTCTCTCTAGTGTAGGAGAAACTGGGGCAGTGGTGGGGTGTAAAACTCTCTCTCTCTCTCTCAAGTGTAGGAGAAACTGGGGTAGTGGTGGGGTGTAAAACTCTCTCTCTAGTGTAGGAGAAACTGGGGCAGTGGTGGGGTGTAAAACTCTCTCTCTAGTGTAGGAGAAACTGGGGCAGTGGTGGGGTGTAAAACTCTCTCTCTAGTGTAGGAGAAACTGGGGCAGTGGTGGGGTGTAAAACTCTCTCTCTAGTGTAGGAGAAACTGGGGCAGTGGTGGGGTGTAAAACTCTCTCTCTCTAGTGTAAGAGAAACTGGGGTAGTGGTGGGGTGTAAAACTCTCTCTCTAGTGTAAGAGAAACTGGGGTAGTGGTGGGGTGTAAAACTCTCTCTCTCTAGTGTAAGAGAAACTGGGGTAGTGGTGGGGTGTAAAACTCTCTCTTTAGTGTAAGAGAAACTGGGGTAGTGGTGCGGTGTAAAACTCTCTCTCTAGTGTAAGAGAAACTGGGGTAGTGGTGGGGTGTAAAACTCTCTCTCTCTCTAGTGTAGGAGAAACTGGGGTAGTGGTGGGGTGTAAAACTCTCTCTCTAGTGTAGGAGAAACTGGGGTAGTGGTGGGGTGTAAAACTCTCTCTCTAGTGTAGGAGAAACTGGGGTAGTGGTGGGGTGTAAAACTCTCTCTCTAGTGTAGGAGAAACTGGGGTAGTGGTGGGGTGTAAAACTCTCTCTCTCCCTAATGTAGGAGAAACTGGGGTAGTGGTGGGGTGTAAAACTCTCTCTAGTGTAGGAAAAACTGGGGTAGTGGTGGGGTGTAAAACTCTCTCTCTCCCTAATGTAGGAGAAACTGGGGTAGTGGTGGGGTGTAAAACTCTCTCAAGTGTAGGAAAAACTGGGGTAGTGGTGGGGTGTAAAACTCTCTCTCTAGTGTAGGAGAAACTGGGGTAGTGGTGGGGTGTAAAACTCTCTCTCTCTAGTGTAGGAGAAACTGGGGTAGTGGTGGGGTGTAAAACTCTCTCTCTAGTGTAAGAGAAACTGGGGTAGTGTTGGGGTGTAAAACTCTCTCTCTAGTGTAAGAGAAACTGGGGTAGTGGTGGGGTGTAAAACTCTCTCTCTCTAGTGTAAGAGAAACTGGGGTAGTGGTGGGGTGTAAAACTCTCTCTCTAGTGTAGGAGAAACTGGGGTAGTGGTGGGGTGTAAAACTCTCTCTCTCTCTAGTGTAGGAGAAACTGGGGTAGTGGTGGGGTGTAAAACTCTCTCTCTCTAGTGTAAGAGAAACTGGGGTAGTGGTGGGGTGTAAAACTCTCTCTCTAGTGTAGGAGAAACTGGGGTAGTGGTGGGGTGTAAAACTCTCTCTCTCTAGTGTAGGAGAAACTGGGGTAGTGGTGGGGTGTAAAACTCTCTCTCTCTAGTGTAAGAGAAACTGGGGTAGTGGTTGGGCGTAAAACTCTCTCTAGTGTAGGAGAAACTGGGGTAGTGGTGGGGTGTAAAACTCTCTCTCTAGTGTAGGAGAAACTGGGGTAGTGGTGGGGTGTAAAACTCTCTCTCTAGTGTAGGAGAAACTGGGGTAGTGGTGGGGTGTAAAACTCTCTCTCTAGTGTAGGAGAAACTGGGGTAGTGGTGGGGTGTAAAACTCTCTCTCTCTCTCTCTCTCTAGTGTAGGAGAAACTGGGGTAGTGGTGGGGTGTAAAACTCTCTCTCTCTCTAGCGTAAGAGAAACTGGGGTAGTGGTTGGGTGTAAAACTCTCTCTCTCTCTCTCTCTCTCTCTAGTGTAAGAGAAACTGGGGTAGTGGTGGGGTGTAAAACTCTCTCTCTCTCTCTCTCTCTAGTGTAGGAGAAACTGGGGTAGTGGTGGGGTGTAAAACTCTCTCTCTAGTGTAGGAGAAACTGGGGTAGTGGTGGGGTGTAAACGTCTCTCTCTACTGTAGTAGAAACTGGGGTAGTGGTGGGGTGTAAAACTCTCTCTCTCTCTCTCTCTCTCTAGTGTAGGAGAAACTGGGGTAGTGGTGGGGTGTAAAACTCTCTCTCTAGTGTAGGAGAAACTGGGGTAGTGGTGGGGTGTAAAACTCTCTCTCTAGTGTAGGAGAAACTGGGGTAGTGGTGGGGTGTAAAACTCTCTCTCTATTGTAGGAGAAACTGGGGTAGTGGTGGGGTGTAAAACTCTCTCTCTAGTGTAGGTGAAACTGGGGTAGTGGTGGGGTGTAAAACTCTCTCTATTGTAGGAGAAACTGGGGTAGTGGTGGGGTGTAAAACTCTCTCTCTAGTGTAGGAGAAACTGGGGTAGTGGTGGGGTGTAAAACTCTCTCTCTATTGTAGGAGAAACTGGGGTAGTGGTGGGGTGTAAAACTCTCTCTCTAGTGTAGAAGAAACTGGGGTAGTGGTGGGGTGTAAAACTCTCTCTCTAGTGTAGGAGAAACTGGGGCAGTGGTGGGGTGTAAAACTCTCTCTCTAGTGTAGGAGAAACTGGGGCAGTGGTGGGGTGTAAAACTCTCTCTCTAGTGTAGGAGAAACTGGGGCAGTGGTGGGGTGTAAAACTCTCTCTCTAGTGTAGGAGAAACTGGGGCAGTGGTGGGGTGTAAAACTCTCTCTCTCTCTCTCTAGTGTAGGAGAAACTGGGGTAGTGGTGGGGTGTAAAACTCTCTCTCTAGTGTAGGAGAAATTGGGGCAGTGGTGGGGTGTAAAACTCTCTCTCTCTCTCTCAAGTGTAGGAGAAACTGGGGTAGTGGTGGGGTGTAAAACTCTCTCTCTAGTGTAGGAGAAACTGGGGCAGTGGTGGGGTGTAAAACTCTCTCTCTAGTGTAGGAGAAACTGGGGCAGTGGTGGGGTGTAAAACTCTCTCTCTCTAGTGTAAGAGAAACTGGGGTAGTGGTGGGGTGTAAAACTCTCTCTCTAGTGTAAGAGAAACTGGGGTAGTGGTGGGGTGTAAAACTCTCTCTCTCTAGTGTAAGAGAAACTGGGGTAGTGGTGGGGTGTAAAACTCTCTCTTTAGTGTAAGAGAAACTGGGGTAGTGGTGGGGTGTAAAACTCTCTCTCTAGTGTAAGAGAAACTGGGGTAGTGGTGGGGTGTAAAACTCTCTCTCTCTAGTGTAAGAGAAACTGGGGTAGTGGTGGGGTGTAAAACTCTCTCTCTAGTGTAAGAGAAACTGGGGTAGTGGTGCGGTGTAAAACTCTCTCTCTAGTGTAAGAGAAACTGGGGTAGTGGTGGGGTGTAAAACTCTCTCTCTCTAGTGTAAGAGAAACTGGGGTAGTGGTGGGGTGTAAAACTCTCTGTCTCTCTCTAGTGTAGGAGAAACTGGGGTAGTGGTGGGGTGTAAAACTCTCTGTCTCTAGTGTAGGAGAAACTGGGGTAGTGGTGGGGTGTAAAACTCTCTCTCTCTCTCTAGTGTAGGAGAAACTGGGGTAGTGGTGGGGTGTAAAACTCTCTCCCTCTCTCTAGTGTAGGAGAAACTGGGGTAGTGGTGGGCTGTAAAACTCTCTCTCTCTATTGTAAGAGAAACTGGGGTAGTGGTGTGGTGTAAAACTCTCTGTCTCTCTCTAGTGTAGGAGAAACTGGGGTAGTGGTGGGCTGTAAAACTCTCTCTCTCTATTGTAAGAGAAACTAGGGTAGTGGTGGGGTGTAAAACTCTCTGTCTGTCTCTAGTGTAGGAGAAACTGGGGTAGTGGTGGGGTGTAAAACTCTCTCTCTAGTGTAGAAGAAACTGGGGTAGTGGTGGGGTGTAAAACTCTCTCTCTAGTGTAGGAGAAACTGGGGCAGTGGTGGGGTGTAAAACTCTCTCTCTAGTGTAGGAGAAACTGGGGCAGTGGTGGGGTGTAAAACTCTCTCTCTAGTGTAGGAGAAACTGGGGCAGTGGTGGGGTGTAAAACTCTCTCTCTCTCTCTCTCTAGTGTAGGAGAAACTGGGGTAGTGGTGGGGTGTAAAACTCTCTCTCTAGTGTAGGAGAAACTGGGGCAGTGGTGGGGTGTAAAACTCTCTCTCTCTCTCTCAAGTGTAGGAGAAACTGGGGTAGTGGTGGGGTGTAAAACTCTCTCTCTAGTGTAGGAGAAACTGGGGCAGTGGTGGGGTGTAAAACTCTCTCTCTAGTGTAGGAGAAACTGGGGCAGTGGTGGGGTGTAAAACTCTCTCTCTAGTGTAGGAGAAACTGGGGCAGTGGTGGGGTGTAAAACTCTCTCTCTAGTGTAGGAGAAACTGGGGCAGTGGTGGGGTGTAAAACTCTCTCTCTCTAGTGTAAGAGAAACTGGGGTAGTGGTGGGGTGTAAAACTCTCTCTCTAGTGTAAGAGAAACTGGGGTAGTGGTGGGGTGTAAAACTCTCTCTCTCTAGTGTAAGAGAAACTGGGGTAGTGGTGGGGTGTAAAACTCTCTCTTTAGTGTAAGAGAAACTGGGGTAGTGGTGCGGTGTAAAACTCTCTCTCTAGTGTAAGAGAAACTGGGGTAGTGGTGGGGTGTAAAACTCTCTCTCTCTCTAGTGTAGGAGAAACTGGGGTAGTGGTGGGGTGTAAAACTCTCTCTCTAGTGTAGGAGAAACTGGGGTAGTGGTGGGGTGTAAAACTCTCTCTCTAGTGTAGGAGAAACTGGGGTAGTGGTGGGGTGTAAAACTCTCTCTCTAGTGTAGGAGAAACTGGGGTAGTGGTGGGGTGTAAAACTCTCTCTCTCCCTAATGTAGGAGAAACTGGGGTAGTGGTGGGGTGTAAAACTCTCTCTAGTGTAGGAAAAACTGGGGTAGTGGTGGGGTGTAAAACTCTCTCTCTCCCTAATGTAGGAGAAACTGGGGTAGTGGTGGGGTGTAAAACTCTCTCAAGTGTAGGAAAAACTGGGGTAGTGGTGGGGTGTAAAACTCTCTCTCTAGTGTAGGAGAAACTGGGGTAGTGGTGGGGTGTAAAACTCTCTCTCTCTAGTGTAGGAGAAACTGGGGTAGTGGTGGGGTGTAAAACTCTCTCTCTAGTGTAAGAGAAACTGGGGTAGTGTTGGGGTGTAAAACTCTCTCTCTAGTGTAAGAGAAACTGGGGTAGTGGTGGGGTGTAAAACTCTCTCTCTCTAGTGTAAGAGAAACTGGGGTAGTGGTGGGGTGTAAAACTCTCTCTCTAGTGTAGGAGAAACTGGGGTAGTGGTGGGGTGTAAAACTCTCTCTCTCTCTAGTGTAGGAGAAACTGGGGTAGTGGTGGGGTGTAAAACTCTCTCTCTCTAGTGTAAGAGAAACTGGGGTAGTGGTGGGGTGTAAAACTCTCTCTCTAGTGTAGGAGAAACTGGGGTAGTGGTGGGGTGTAAAACTCTCTCTCTCTAGTGTAGGAGAAACTGGGGTAGTGGTGGGGTGTAAAACTCTCTCTCTCTAGTGTAAGAGAAACTGGGGTAGTGGTTGGGCGTAAAACTCTCTCTAGTGTAGGAGAAACTGGGGTAGTGGTGGGGTGTAAAACTCTCTCTCTAGTGTAGGAGAAACTGGGGTAGTGGTGGGGTGTAAAACTCTCTCTCTAGTGTAGGAGAAACTGGGGTAGTGGTGGGGTGTAAAACTCTCTCTCTAGTGTAGGAGAAACTGGGGTAGTGGTGGGGTGTAAAACTCTCTCTCTCTCTCTCTCTCTAGTGTAGGAGAAACTGGGGTAGTGGTGGGGTGTAAAACTCTCTCTCTCTCTAGCGTAAGAGAAACTGGGGTAGTGGTTGGGTGTAAAACTCTCTCTCTCTCTCTCTCTCTCTCTCTAGTGTAAGAGAAACTGGGGTAGTGGTGGGGTGTAAAACTCTCTCTCTCTCTCTCTCTCTAGTGTAGGAGAAACTGGGGTAGTGGTGGGGTGTAAAACTCTCTCTCTAGTGTAGGAGAAACTGGGGTAGTGGTGGGGTGTAAACGTCTCTCTCTACTGTAGTAGAAACTGGGGTAGTGGTGGGGTGTAAAACTCTCTCTCTCTCTCTCTCTCTCTAGTGTAGGAGAAACTGGGGTAGTGGTGGGGTGTAAAACTCTCTCTCTAGTGTAGGAGAAACTGGGGTAGTGGTGGGGTGTAAAACTCTCTCTCTAGTGTAGGAGAAACTGGGGTAGTGGTGGGGTGTAAAACTCTCTCTCTATTGTAGGAGAAACTGGGGTAGTGGTGGGGTGTAAAACTCTCTCTCTAGTGTAGGTGAAACTGGGGTAGTGGTGGGGTGTAAAACTCTCTCTATTGTAGGAGAAACTGGGGTAGTGGTGGGGTGTAAAACTCTCTCTCTAGTGTAGGAGAAACTGGGGTAGTGGTGGGGTGTAAAACTCTCTCTCTATTGTAGGAGAAACTGGGGTAGTGGTGGGGTGTAAAACTCTCTCTCTAGTGTAGAAGAAACTGGGGTAGTGGTGGGGTGTAAAACTCTCTCTCTAGTGTAGGAGAAACTGGGGCAGTGGTGGGGTGTAAAACTCTCTCTCTAGTGTAGGAGAAACTGGGGCAGTGGTGGGGTGTAAAACTCTCTCTCTAGTGTAGGAGAAACTGGGGCAGTGGTGGGGTGTAAAACTCTCTCTCTAGTGTAGGAGAAACTGGGGCAGTGGTGGGGTGTAAAACTCTCTCTCTCTCTCTCTAGTGTAGGAGAAACTGGGGTAGTGGTGGGGTGTAAAACTCTCTCTCTAGTGTAGGAGAAATTGGGGCAGTGGTGGGGTGTAAAACTCTCTCTCTCTCTCTCAAGTGTAGGAGAAACTGGGGTAGTGGTGGGGTGTAAAACTCTCTCTCTAGTGTAGGAGAAACTGGGGCAGTGGTGGGGTGTAAAACTCTCTCTCTAGTGTAGGAGAAACTGGGGCAGTGGTGGGGTGTAAAACTCTCTCTAGTGTAGGAGAAATTGGGGCAGTGGTGGGGTGTAAAACTCTCTCTCTAGTGTAGGAGAAACTGGGGTAGTGGTGGGGTGTAAAACTCTCTCTCTCTAGTGTAAGAGAAACTGGGGTAGTGGTGGGGTGTAAAACTCTCTCTCTAGTGTAAGAGAAACTGGGGTAGTGGTGGGGTGTAAAACTCTCTCTCTCTAGTGTAAGAGAAACTGGGGTAGTGGTGGGGTGTAAAACTCTCTCTTTAGTGTAAGAGAAACTGGGGTAGTGGTGGGGTGTAAAACTCTCTCTCTAGTGTAAGAGAAACTGGGGTAGTGGTGGGGTGTAAAACTCTCTCTCTCTAGTGTAAGAGAAACTGGGGTAGTGGTGGGGTGTAAAACTCTCTCTCTAGTGTAAGAGAAACTGGGGTAGTGGTGCGGTGTAAAACTCTCTCTCTAGTGTAAGAGAAACTGGGGTAGTGGTGGGGTGTAAAACTCTCTCTCTCTAGTGTAAGAGAAACTGGGGTAGTGGTGGGGTGTAAAACTCTCTGTCTCTCTCTAGTGTAGGAGAAACTGGGGTAGTGGTGGGGTGTAAAACTCTCTGTCTCTAGTGTAGGAGAAACTGGGGTAGTGGTGGGGTGTAAAACTCTCTCTCTCTCTCTAGTGTAGGAGAAACTGGGGTAGTGGTGGGGTGTAAAACTCTCTCCCTCTCTCTAGTGTAGGAGAAACTGGGGTAGTGGTGGGCTGTAAAACTCTCTCTCTCTATTGTAAGAGAAACTGGGGTAGTGGTGTGGTGTAAAACTCTCTGTCTCTCTCTAGTGTAGGAGAAACTGGGGTAGTGGTGGGCTGTAAAACTCTCTCTCTCTATTGTAAGAGAAACTGGGGTAGTGGTGGGGTGTAAAACTCTCTGTCTCTCTCTAGTGTAGGAGAAACTGGGGTAGTGGTGGGCTGTAAAACTCTCTCTCTCTATTGTAAGAGAAACTGGGGTAGTGGTGGGGTGTAAAACTCTCTCTCTCTAGTGTAGGAGAAACTGGGGTAGTGGTGGGGTGTAAAACTCTCTCTCTCTAGTGTAAGAGAAACTGGGGTAGTGGTGGGGTGTAAAACTCTCTGTCTCTCTCTAGTGTAGGAGAAACTGGGGTAGTGGTGGGGTGTAAAACTCTCTCTCTCTAGTGTAGGAGAAACTGGGGTAGTGGTGGGGTGTAAAACTCTCTCTCTAGTGTAGGAGAAACTGGGGTAGTGGTGGGGTGTAAAACTCTCTCTCTCTAGTGTAGGAGAAACTGGGGTAGTGGTGGGGTGTAAAACTCTCTCTCTCTAGTGTAAGAGAAACTGGGGTAGTGGTGGGGTGTAAAACTCTCTCTAGTGTAGGAGAAACTGGGGTAGTGGTGGGGTGTAAAACTCTCTCCCTAGTGTAGGAGAAACTGGGGTAGTGGTGGGGTGTAAAACTCTCTCTCTAGTGTAGGAGAAACTGGGGTAGTGGTGGGGTGTAAAACTCTCTCTCTAGTGTAGGAGAAACTGGGGTAGTGGTGGGGTGTAAAACTCTCTCTCTCTCTCTCTCTCTCTAGTGTAGGAGAAACTGGGGTAGTGGTGGGGTGTAAAACTCTCTCTCTCTAGTGTAAGAGAAACTGGGGTAGTGGTGGGGTGTAAAACTCTCTCTAGTGTAGGAGAAACTGGGGTAGTGGTGGGGTGTAAAACTCTCTCTCTAGTGTAGGAGAAACTGGGGTAGTGGTGGGGTGTAAAACTCTCTCTCTAGTGTAGGAGAAACTGGGGTAGTGGTGGGGTGTAAAACTCGCTCTCTAGTGTAGGAGAGACTGGGGTAGTGGTGGGGTGTAAAACTCTCTCCCTCTCTCTCTCTCTAGTGTAGGAGAAACTGGGGCAGTGGTGGGGTGTAAAACTCTCTCTCTCTAGTGTAAGAGAAACTGGGGTAGTGGTGGGGTGTAAAACTCTCTCTCTAGTGTAAGAGAAACTGGGGTAGTGGTGGGGTGTAAAACTCTCTCTCTCTAGTGTAAGAGAAACTGGGGTAGTGGTGGGGTGTAAAACTCTCTCTCTAGTGTAAGAGAAACTGGGGTAGTGGTGGGGTGTAAAACTCTCTCTCTAGTGTAAGAGAAACTGGGGTAGTGGTGGGGTGTATAACTCTCTCTCTCTAGTGTAAGAGAAACTGGGGTAGTGGTGGGGTGTAAAACTCTCTGTCTCTCTCTAGTGTAGGAGAAACTGGGGTAGTGGTGGGGTGTAAAACTCTCTGTCTCTAGTGTAGGAGAAACTGGGGTAGTGGTGGGGTGTAAAACTCTCTCTCTCTCTCTAGTGTAGGAGAAACTGGGGTAGTGGTGGGGTGTAAAACTCTCTCCCTCTCTCTAGTGTAGGAGAAACTGGGGTAGTGGTGGGCTGTAAAACTCTCTCTCTCTATTGTAAGAGAAACTGGGGTAGTGGTGTGGTGTAAAACTCTCTGTCTCTCTCTAGTGTAGGAGAAACTGGGGTAGTGGTGGGCTGTAAAACTCTCTCTCTCTATTGTAAGAGAAACTGGGGTAGTGGTGGGGTGTAAAACTCTCTGTCTCTCTCTAGTGTAGGAGAAACTGGGGTAGTGGTGGGCTGTAAAACTCTCTCTCTCTATTGTAAGAGAAACTAGGGTAGTGGTGGGGTGTAAAACTCTCTGTCTGTCTCTAGTGTAGGAGAAACTGGGGTAGTGGTGAGGTGTAAAACTCTCTCTCTCTAGTGTAGGAGAAACTGGGGTAGTGGTGGGGTGTAAAACTCTCTCTCTCTAGTGTAAGAGAAACTGGGGTAGTGGTGGGGTGTAAAACTCTCTGTCTCTCTCTAGTGTAGGAGAAACTGGGGTAGTGGTGGGGTGTAAAACTCTCTGTCTCTCTCTAGTGTAGGAGAAACTGGGGTAGTGGTGGGGTGTAAAACTCTCTCTCTAGTGTAGGAGAAACTGGGGTAGTGGTGGGGTGTAAAACTCTCTCTCTCTAGTGTAGGAGAAACTGGGGTAGTGGTGGGGTGTAAAACTCTCTCTCTCTAGTGTAAGAGAAACTGGGGTAGTGGTGGGGTGTAAAACTCTCTCTAGTGTAGGAGAAACTGGGGTAGTGGTGGGGTGTAAAACTCTCTCTCTAGTGTAGGAGAAACTGGGGTAGTGGTGGGGTGTAAAACTCTCTCTCTAGTGTAGGAGAAACTGGGGTAGTGGTGGGGTGTAAAACTCTCTCTCTCTAGTGTAAGAGAAACTGGGGTAGTGGTGGGGTGTAAAACTCTCTCTAGTGTAGGAGAAACAGGGGTAGTGGTTGGGTGTAAAACTCTCTCTCTCTCTCTAGTGTAGGAGAAACAGGGGTAGTGGTTGGGTGTAAAACTCTCTCTCTCTCTCTCTAGTGTAGGAGAAACTGGGGTAGTGGTTCGGTGTAAAACTCTCTCTCTAGTGTAGGAGAAAACAGGGGTAGTGGTGGGGTGTAAAACTCTCTCTCTCTCTCTAGTGTAGGAGAAACTGGGGTAGTGGTGGGGTGTAAAACTCTCTCTCTCTAGTGTAGGAGAAACTGGGGTAGTGGTGGGGTGTAAAACTCTCTCTCTCTCTCTAGTGTAGGAGAAACTGGGGTAGTGGTTGGGTGTAAAACTCTCTCTCTCTCTCTAGTGTAGGAGAAACTGGGGTAGGGGTGGGGTGTAAAACTCTCTCTCTCTCTAGTGTAGGAGAAACTGGGTTAGTGGTTGGGTGTAAAACTCTCTCTCTCTCTCTAGTGTAGGAGAAACTGGGGTAGGGGTGGGGTGTAAAACTCTCTCTCTTTCTAGTGTAGGAAAACTGGGGTAGTGGTGGGGTGTAAAACTCGCTCTCTTTCTAGTGTAGGAGAAACTGGGGTAGTGGTGGGGTGTAAAACTCTCTCTCTCTCTAGTGTAGGAGAAACTGGGGTAGTGGTGGGTTGTAAAACTCTCTCTCTCTACTGTAGGAGAAACTGGGGGAGTGGTGGGGAGTAAAACTCTCTCTCTCTCTAGTGTAGGAGAAACTGGGGTAGTGGTTGGCTGTAAAACTCTCTCTCTCTCTAGTGTAGGAGAAACTGGGGTAGTGGTGGGGTGTAAAACTCTCTCTCTAGTGTAGGAGAAACTGGGGTAGTGGTGGGGTGTAAAACTCTCTCTCTCTAGTGTAGGAGAAACTGGGGTAGTGGTGGGGTGTAAAACTCTCTTTCTAGTGTAGGAGAAACTGGGGTAGTGGTGGGGTGTAAAACTCTCTCTCTCTCTAGTGTAGGAGAAACTGGGGTAGTGGTGGGGTGTAAAACTCTCTCTCTCTCTCTAGTGTAGGAAAAACTGGGGTAGTGGTGGGGTGTAAAACTCTCTCTCTCTCTAGTGTAGGAGAAACTGGGGTAGTGGTGGGGTGTAAAACTCTCTGTCTCTCTCTAGTGTAGGAGAAACTGGGGTAGTGGTGGGGTGTAAAACTCTCTCTCTCTAGTGTAGGAGAAACTGGTGTAGTGGTGGGGTGTAAAACTCTCTCTCTCTCTAGTGTAGGAGAAACTGGGGTAGTGGTAGGGTGTAAAACTCTCTCTCTAGTGTAGGAGAAACTGGGGTAGTGGTGGGGTGTAAAACTCTCTCTCTAGTGTAGGAGAAACTGGGGTAGTGGTGGGGTGTAAAACTCTCTCTCTAGTGTAGGAGAAACTGGGGTAGTGGTGGGGTGTAAAACTCTCTCTCTCCCTAATGTAGGAGAAACTGGGGTAGTGGTGGGGTGTAAAACTCTCTCTAGTGTAGGAAAAACTGGGGTAGTGGTGGGGTGTAAAACTCTCTCTCTCCCTAATGTAGGAGAAACTGGGGTAGTCGTGGGGTGTAAAACTCTCTCAAGTGTAGGAAAAACTGGGGTAGTGGTGGGGTGTAAAACTCTCTCTCTAGTGTAGGAGAAACTGGGGTAGTGGTGGGGTGTAAAACTCTCTCTCTCTAGTGTAGGAGAAACTGGGGTAGTGGTGGGGTGTAAAACTCTCTCTCTAGTGTAAGAGAAACTGGGGTAGTGGTGGGGTGTAAAACTCTCTCTCTAGTGTAAGAGAAACTGGGGTAGTGGTGGGGTGTAAAACTCTCTCTCTCTAGTGTAAGAGAAACTGGGGTAGTGGTGGGGTGTAAAACTCTCTCTCTAGTGTAGGAGAAACTGGGGTAGTGGTGGGGTGTAAAACTCTCTCTCTCTCTAGTGTAGGAGAAACTGGGGTAGTGGTGGGGTGTAAAACTCTCTCTCTCTAGTGTAAGAGAAACTGAGGTAGTGGTGGGGTGTAAAACTCTCTCTCTAGTGTAGGAGAAACTGGGGTAGTGGTGGGGTGTAAAACTCTCTCTCTCTAGTGTAGGAGAAACTGGGGTAGTGGTGGGGTGTAAAACTCTCTCTCTCTAGTGTAAGAGAAACTGGGGTAGTGGTTGGGCGTAAAACTCTCTCTAGTGTAGGAGAAACTGGGGTAGTGGTGGGGTGTAAAACTCTCTCTCTAGTGTAGGAGAAACTGGGGTAGTGGTGGGGTGTAAAACTCTCTCTCTAGTGTAGGAGAAACTGGGGTAGTGGTGGGGTGTAAAACTCTCTCTCTAGTGTAGGAGAAACTGGGGTAGTGGTGGGGTGTAAAACTCTCTCTCTCTCTCTCTCTAGTGTAGGAGAAACTGGGGTAGTGGTGGGGTGTAAAACTCTCTCTCTCTCTCTCTCTAGCGTAAGAGAAACTGGGGTAGTGGTTGGGTGTAAAACTCTCTCTCTCTCTCTCTCTCTAGTGTAAGAGAAACTGGGGTAGTGGTGGTGTGTAAAACTCTCTCTCTCTCTCTCTCTCTAGTGTAGGAGAAACTGGGGTAGTGGTGGGGTGTAAAACTCTCTCTCTAGTGTAGGAGAAACTGGGGTAGTGGTGGGGTGTAAAACTCTCTCTCTACTGTAGTAGAAACTGGGGTATGGTGGGGTGTAAAACTCTCTCTCTCTCTCTCTCTCTAGTGTAGGAGAAACTGGGGTAGTGGTGGGGTGTAAAACTCTCTCTCTAGTGTAGGAGAAACTGGGGTAGTGGTGGGGTGTAAAACTCTCTCTCTAGTGTAGGAGAAACTGGGGTAGTGGTGGGGTGTAAAACTCTCTCTCTATTGTAGGAGAAACTGGGGTAGTGGTGGGGTGTAAAACTCTCTCTCTAGTGTAGGAGAAACTGGGGTAGTGGTGGGGTGTAAAACTCTCTCTCTATTGTAGGAGAAACTGGGGTAGTGGTGGGGTGTAAAACTCTCTCTCTAGTGTAGGAGAAACTGGGGTAGTGGTGGGGTGTAAAACTCTCTCTCTATTGTAGGAGAAACTGGGGTAGTGGTGGGGTGTAAAACTCTCTCTCTAGTGTAGGAGAAACTGGGGTAGTGGTGGGGTGTAAAACTCTCTCTAGTGTAGGAGAAACTGGGGCAGTGGTGGGGTGTAAAACTCTCTCTCTAGTGTAGGAGAAACTGGGGCAGTGGTGGGGTGTAAAACTCTCTGTCTCTAGTGTAGGAGAAACTGGGGCAGTGGTGGGGTGTAAAACTCTCTCTCTATTGTAGGAGAAACTGGGGTAGTGGTGGGGTGTAAAACTCTCTCTCTAGTGTAGGTGAAACTGGGGTAGTGGTGGGGTGTAAAACTCTCTCTATTGTAGGAGAAACTGGGGTAGTGGTGGGGTGTAAAACTCTCTCTCTAGTGTAGGAGAAACTGGGGTAGTGGTGGGGTGTAAAACTCTCTCTCTATTGTAGGAGAAACTGGGGTAGTGGTGGGGTGTAAAACTCTCTCTCTAGTGTAGAAGAAACTGGGGTAGTGGTGGGGTGTAAAACTCTCTCTCTAGTGTAGGAGAAACTGGGGCAGTGGTGGGGTGTAAAACTCTCTCTCTAGTGTAGGAGAAACTGGGGCAGTGGTGGGGTGTAAAACTCTCTCTCTAGTGTAGGAGAAACTGGGGCAGTGGTGGGGTGTAAAACTCTCTCTCTAGTGTAGGAGAAACTGGGGCAGTGGTGGGGTGTAAAACTCTCTCTCTCTCTCTCTAGTGTAGGAGAAACTGGGGTAGTGGTGGGGTGTAAAACTCTCTCTCTAGTGTAGGAGAAACTGGGGCAGTGGTGGGGTGTAAAACTCTCTCTCTCTCTCTCAAGTGTAGGAGAAACTGGGGTAGTGGTGGGGTGTAAAACTCTCTCTCTAGTGTAGGAGAAACTGGGGCAGTGGTGGGGTGTAAAACTCTCTCTCTAGTGTAGGAGAAACTGGGGCAGTGGTGGGGTGTAAAACTCTCTCTCTAGTGTAGGAGAAACTGGGGCAGTGGTGGGGTGTAAAACTCTCTCTCTAGTGTAGGAGAAACTGGGGCAGTGGTGGGGTGTAAAACTCTCTCTCTCTCTCTCTAGTGTAGGAGAAACTGGGGTAGTGGTGGGGTGTAAAACTCTCTCTCTAGTGTAGGAGAAACTGGGGGAGTGGTGGGGTGTAAAACTCTCTCTCTAATGTAGGAGAAACTGGGGCAGTGGTGGGGTGTAAAACTCTCTCTCTCTAGTGTAAGAGAAACTGGGGTAGTGGTGGGGTGTAAAACTCTCTCTCTAGTGTAAGAGAAACTGGGGTAGTGGTGGGGTGTAAAACTCTCTCTCTCTAGTGTAAGAGAAACTGGGGTAGTGGTGGGGTGTAAAACTCTCTATTTAGTGTAAGAGAAACTGGGGTAGTGGTGCGGTGTAAAACTCTCTCTCTAGTGTAAGAGAAAGTGGGGTAGTGGTGGGGTGTAAAACTCTCTCTCTCTAGTGTAAGAGAAACTGGGGTAGTGGTGGGGTGTAAAACTCTCTGTCTCTCTGTAGTGTAGGAGAAACTGGGGTAGTGGTGGGGTGTAAAACTCTCTGTCTCTAGTGTAGGAGAAACTGGGGTAGTGGTGGGGTGTAAAACTCTCTCTCTCTCTCTAGTGTAGGAGAAACTGGGGTAGTGGTGGGGTGTAAAACTCTCTCCCTCTCTCTAGTGTAGGAGAAACTGGGGTAGTGGTGGGCTGTAAAACTCTCTCTCTCTATTGTAAGAGAAACTGGGGTAGTGGTGTGGTGTAAAACTCTCTGTCTCTCTCTAGTGTAGGAGAAACTGGGGTAGTGGTGGGCTGTAAAACTCTCTCTCTCTATTGTAAGAAAAACTGGGGTAGTGGTGGGGTGTAAAACTCTCTGTCTCTCTCTAGTGTAGGAGAAACTGGGGTAGTGGTGGGCTGTAAAACTCTCTCTCTCTATTGTAAGAGAAACTGGGGTAGTGGTGGGGTGTAAAACTCTCTCTCTCTAGTGTAGGAGAAACTGGGGTAGTGGTGGGGTGTAAAACTCTCTCTCTCTAGTGTAAGAGAAACTGGGGTAGTGGTGGGGTGTAAAACTCTCTGTCTCTCTCTAGTGTAGGAGAAACTGGGGTAGTGGTGGGGTGTAAAACTCTCTCTCTCTAGTGTAGGAGAAACTGGGGTAGTGGTGGGGTGTAAAACTCTCTCTCTAGTGTAGGAGAAACTGGGGTAGTGGTGGGGTGTAAAACTCTCTCTCTCTAGTGTAGGAGAAACTGGGGTAGTGGTGGGGTGTAAAACTATCTCTCTCTAGTGTAAGAGAAACTGGGGTAGTGGTGGGGTGTAAAACTCTCTCTAGTGTAGGAGAAACTGGGGTAGTGGTGGGGTGTAAAACTCTCACCCTAGTGTAGGAGAAACTGGGGTAGTGGTGGGGTGTAAAACTCTCTCTCTAGTGTAGGAGAAACTGGGGTAGTGGTGGGGTGTAAAACTCTCTCTCTAGTGTAGGAGAAACTGGGGTAGTGGTGGGGTGTAAAACTCTCTCTCTCTCTCTCTATCTAGTGTAGGAGAAACTGGGGTAGTGGTGGGGTGTAAAACTCTCTCTCTCTAGTGTAAGAGAAACTGGGGTAGTGGTGGGGTGTAAAACTCTCTCTAGTGTAGGAGAAACTGGGGTAGTGGTGGGGTGTAAAACTCTCTCTCTAGTGTAGGAGAAACTGGGGTAGTGGTGGGGTGTAAAACTCTCTCTCTAGTGTAGGAGAAACTGGGGTAGTGGTGGGGTGTAAAACTCGCTCTCTAGTGTAGGAGAAACTGGGGTAGTGGTGGGGTGTAAAACTCTCTCTCTCTCTCTCTCTCTAGTGTAGGAGAAACTGGGGTAGTGGTGGGGTGTAAAACTCTCTCTCTCTCTCTCTCTCTAGTGTAAGAGAAACTGGGGTAGTGGTGGGGTGTAAAACTCTCTCTCTCTCTCTCTCTCTAGTGTAAGAGAAACTGGGATAGTGGTGGGGTGTAAAACTCTCTCTCTCCCTAATGTAGGAGAAACTGGGGTAGTGGTGGGGTGTAAAACTCTCTCAAGTGTAGGAAAAACTGGGGTAGTGGTGGGGTGTAAAACTCTCTCTCTAGTGTAGGAGAAACTGGGGTAGTGGTGGGGTGTAAAACTCTCTCTCTCTAGTGTAGGAGAAACTGGGGTAGTGGTGGGGTGTAAAACTCTCTCTCTAGTGTAAGAGAAACTGGGGTAGTGGTGGGGTGTAAAACTCTCTCTCTAGTGTAAGAGAAACTGGGGTAGTGGTGGGGTGTAAAACTCTCTCTCTCTAGTGTAAGAGAAACTGGGGTAGTGGTGGGGTGTAAAACTCTCTCTCTAGTGTAGGAGAAACTGGGGTAGTGGTGGGGTGTAAAACTCTCTCTCTCTCTAGTGTAGGAGAAACTGGGGTAGTGGTGGGGTGTAAAACTCTCTCTCTCTAGTGTAAGAGAAACTGGGGTAGTGGTGGGGTGTAAAACTCTCTCTCTAGTGTAGGAGAAACTGGGGTAGTGGTGGGGTGTAAAACTCTCTCTCTCTAGTGTAGGAGAAACTGGGGTAGTGGTGGGGTGTAAAACTCTCTCTCTCTAGTGTAAGAGAAACTGGGGTAGTGGTTGGGCGTAAAACTCTCTCTAGTGTAGGAGAAACTGGGGTAGTGGTGGGGTGTAAAACTCTCTCTCTAGTGTAGGAGAAACTGGGGTAGTGGTGGGGTGTAAAACTCTCTCTCTAGTGTAGGAGAAACTGGGGTAGTGGTGGGGTGTAAAACTCTCTCTCTAGTGTAGGAGAAATTGGGGTAGTGGTGGGGTGTAAAACTCTCTCTCTCTCTCTCTCTCTAGTGTAGGAGAAACTGGGGTAGTGGTGGGGTGTAAAACTCTCTCTCTCTCTCTCCCTCTAGCGTAAGAGAAACTGGGGTAGTGGTGGGGTGTAAAACTCTCTCTCTCTCTCTCTCTCTAGTGTAAGAGAAACTGGGGTAGTGGTGGGGTGTAAAACTCTCTCTCTCTCTCTCTCTCTAGTGTAGGAGAAACTGGGGTAGTGGTGGGGTGTAAAACTCTCTCTCTAGTGTAGGAGAAACTGGGGTAGTGGTGGGGTGTAAAACTCTCTCTCTAGTGTAGGAGAAACTGGGGTAGTGGTGGGGTGTAAAACTCTCTCTAGTGTAGGAGAAACTGGGGCAGTGGTGGGGTGTAAAACTCTCTCTCTAGTGTAGGAGAAACTGGGGCAGTGGTGGGGTGTAAAACTCTCTGTCTCTAGTGTAGGAGAAACTGGGGCAGTGGTGGGGTGTAAAACTCTCTCTCTATTGTAGGAGAAACTGGGGTAGTGGTGGGGTGTAAAACTCTCTCTCTAGTGTAGGTGAAACTGGGGTAGTGGTGGGGTGTAAAACTCTCTCTATTGTAGGAGAAACTGGGGTAGTGGTGGGGTGTAAAACTCTCTCTCTAGTGTAGGAGAAACTGGGGTAGTGGTGGGGTGTAAAACTCTCTCTCTATTGTAGGAGAAACTGGGGTAGTGGTGGGGTGTAAAACTCTCTCTCTAGTGTAGAAGAAACTGGGGTAGTGGTGGGGTGTAAAACTCTCTCTCTAGTGTAGGAGAAACTGGGGCAGTGGTGGGGTGTAAAACTCTCTCTCTAGTGTAGTAGAAACTGGGGTATGGTGGGGTGTAAAACTCTCTCTCTCTCTCTCTCTCTCTAGTGTAGGAGAAACTGGAGTAGTGGTGGGGTGTAAAACTCTCTCTCTAGTGTAGGAGAAACTGGGGTAGTGGTGGGGTGTAAAACTCTCTCTCTAGTGTAGGAGAAACTGGGGTAGTGGTGGGGTGTAAAACTCTCTCTCTATTGTAGGAGAAACTGGGGTAGTGGTGGGGTGTAAAACTCTCTCTCTAGTGTAGGAGAAACTGGGGTAGTGGTGGGGTGTAAAACTCTCTTTCTATTGTAGGAGAAACTGGGGTAGTGGTGGGGTGTAAAACTCTCTCTCTAGTGTAGGAGAAACTGGGGTAGTGGTGGGGTGTAAAACTCTCTCTCTATTGTAGGAGAAACTGGGGTAGTGGTGGGGTGTAAAACTCTCTCTCTAGTGTAGGAGAAACTGGGGTAGTGGTGGGGTGTAAAACTCTCTCTAGTGTAGGAGAAATTGGGGCAGTGGTGGGGTGTAAAACTCTCTCTCTAGTGTAGGAGAAACTGGGGCAGTGGTGGGGTGTAAAACTCTCTGTCTCTAGTGTAGGAGAAACTGGGGCAGTGGTGGGGTGTAAAACTCTCTCTCTATTGTAGGAGAAACTGGGGTAGTGGTGGGGTGTAAAACTCTCTCTCTAGTGTAGGTGAAACTGGGGTAGTGGTGGGGTGTAAAACTCTCTCTATTGTAGGAGAAACTGGGGTAGTGGTGGGGTGTAAAACTCTCTCTCTAGTGTAGGAGAAACTGGGGTAGTGGTGGGGTGTAAAACTCTCTATTGTAGGAGAAACTGGGGTAGTGGTGGGGTGTAAAACTCTCTCTCTAGTGTAGAAGAAACTGGGGTAGTGGTGGGGTGTAAAACTCTCTCTCTAGTGTAGGAGAAACTGGGGCAGTGGTGGGGTGTAAAACTCTCTCTCTAGTGTAGGAGAAACTGGGGCAGTGGTGGGGTGTAAAACTCTCTCTCTAGTGTAGGAGAAACTGGGGCAGTGGTGGGGTGTAAAACTCTCTCTCTAGTGTAGGAGAAACTGGGGCAGTGGTGGGGTGTAAAACTCTCTCTCTCTCTCTCTAGTGTAGGAGAAACTGGGGTAGTGGTGGGGTGTAAAACTCTCTCTCTAGTGTAGGAGAAACTGGGGCAGTGGTGGGGTGTAAAACTCTCTCTCTCTCTCTCAAGTGTAGGAGAAACTGGGGTAGTGGTGGGGTGTAAAACTCTCTCTCTAGTGTAGGAGAAACTGGGGTAGTGGTGGGGTGTAAAACTCTCTCTCTAGTGTAGGAGAAACTGGGGCAGTGGTGGGGTGTAAAACTCTCTCTCTAGTGTAGGAGAAACTGGGGCAGTGGTGGGGTGTAAAACTCTCTCTCTAGTGTAGGAGAAACTGGGGCAGTGGTGGGGTGTAAAACTCTCTCTCTCTCTCTCTAGTGTAGGAGAAACTGGGGTAGTGGTGGGGTGTAAAACTCTCTCTCTAGTGTAGGAGAAACTGGGGCAGTGGTGGGGTGTAAAACTCTCTCTCTCTAGTGTAAGAGAAACTGGGGTAGTGGTGGGGTGTTTAAACTCTCTCTCTAGTGTAAGAGAAACTGGGGTAGTGGTGGGGTGTAAAACTCTCTCTCTCTAGTGTAAGAGAAACTGGGGTAGTGGTGGGGTGTAAAACTCTCTCTCTAGTGTAAGAGAAACTGGGGTAGTGGTGGGGTGTAAAACTCTCTCTCTAGTGTAAGAGAAGCTGGGGTAGTGGTGGGGTGTAAAACTCTCTCTCTCTAGTGTAAGAGAAACTGGGGTAGTGGTGGGGTGTAAAACTCTCTGTCTCTCTCTAGTGTAGGAGAAACTGGGGTAGTGGTGGGGTGTAAAACTCTCTGTCTCTAGTGTAGGAGAAACTGGGGTAGTGGTGGGGTGTAAAACTCTCTCTCTCTCTCTAGTGTAGGAGAAACTGGGGTAGTGGTGGGGTGTAAAACTCTCTCCCTCTCTCTAGTGTAGGAGAAACTGGGGTAGTGGTGGGCTGTAAAACTCTCTCTCTCTATTGTAAGAGAAACTGGGGTAGTGGTGTGGTGTAAAACTCTCTGTCTCTCTCTAGTGTAGGAGAAACTAGGGTAGTGGTGGGCTGTAAAACTCTCTCTCTCTATTGTAAGAGAAATTGGGGTAGTGGTGGGGTGTAAAACTCTCTGTCTCTCTCTAGTGTAGGAGAAACTGGGGTAGTGGTGGGCTGTAAAACTCTCTCTCTCTATTGTAAGAGAAACTGGGGTAGTGGTGGGGTGTAAAACTCTCTCTCTCTAGTGTAGGAGAAACTGGGGTAGTGGTGGGGTGTAAAACTCTCTCTCTCTAGTGTAAGAGAAACTGGGGTAGTGGTGGGGTGTAAAACTCTCTGTCTCTCTCTAGTGTAGGAGAAACTGGGGTAGTGGTGGGGTGTAAAACTCTCTCTCTCTAGTGTAGGAGAAACTGGGGTAGTGGTGGGGGGTAAAACTCTCTCTCTAGTGTAGGAGAAACTGGGGTAGTGGTGGGGTGTAAAACTCTCTCTCTCTAGTGTAGGAGAAACTGGGGTAGTGGTGGGGTGTAAAACTCTCTCTCTCTAGTGTAAGAGAAACTGGGGTAGTGGTGGGGTGTAAAACTCTCTCTAGTGTAGGAGAAACTGGGGTAGTGGTGGGGTGTAAAACTCTCTCCCTAGTGTAGGAGAAACTGGGGTAGTGGTGGGGTGTAAAACTCTCTCTCTAGTGTAGGAGAAACTGGGGTAGTGGTGGGGTGTAAAACTCTCTCTCTAGTGTAGGAGAAACTGGGGTAGTGGTGGGGTGTAAAACTCTCTGTCTCTCTCTCTCTCTCTGGTGTAGGAGAAACTGGGGTAGTGGTGGGGTGTAAAACTCTCTCTAGTGTAAGAGAAACTGGGGTAGTGGTGGGGTGTAAAACTCTCTGTCTCTCTCTCTCTCTCTGGTGTAGGAGAAACTGGGGTAGTGGTGGGGTGTAAAACTCTCTCTAGTGTAGGAGAAACTGGGGTAGTGGTGGGGTGTAAAACTCTCTCTAGTGTAAGAGAAACTGGGGTAGTGGTGGGGTGTAAAACTCTCTCTAGTGTAAGAGAAACTGGGGTAGTGGTGGGGTGTAAAACTCTCTGTCTCTCTCTCTCTCTCTGGTGTAGGAGAAACTGGGGTAGTGGTGGGGTGTAAAACTCTCTCTAGTGTAGGAGAAACTGGGGTAGTGGTGGGGTGTAAAACTCTCTCTCTAGTGTAGGAGAAACTGGGGTAGTGGTGGGGTGTAAAACTCTCTCTCTAGTGTAGGAGAAACTGGGGTAGTGGTGGGGTGTAAAACTCTCTCTCTAGTGTAGGAGAAACTGGGGTAGTGGTGGGGTGTAAAACTCTCTCTCTCTCTCTCTCTCTAGTTTAGGAGAAACTGGGGTAGTGGTGGGGTGTAAAACTCTCTCTCTCTCTCTCTCTCTAGCGTAAGAGAAACTGGGGTAGTGGTGGGGTGTAAAACTCTCTCTCTCTCTCTCTCTCTAGTGTAAGAGAAACTGGGGTAGTGGTGGGGTGTAAAACTCTCTCTCTCTCTCTCTCTAGTGTAGGAGAAACTGGGGTAGTGGTGGGGTGTAAAACTCTCTCTCTAGTGTAGGAGAAACTGGGGTAGTGGTGGGGTGTAAAACTCTCTCTCTAGTGTAGTAGAAACTGGGGTAGTGGTGGGGTGTAAAACTCTCTCTCTCTCTCTCTCTCTCTCTCTCTCTCTAGTGTAGGAGAAACTGGGGTAGTGGTGGGGTGTAAAACTCTCTCTCTATTGTAGGAGAAACTGGGGTAGTGGTGGGGTGTAAAACTCTCTCTCTAGTGTAGGAGAAACTGGGGTAGTGGTGGGGTGTAAAACTCTCTCTCTATTGTAGGAGAAACTGGGGTAGTGGTGGGGTGTAAAACTCTCTCTCTAGTGTAGGAGAAACTGGGGTAGTGGTGGGGTGTAAAACTCTCTCTCTATTGTAGGAGAAACTGGGGGTAGTGGTGGGGTGTAAAACTCTCTCTCTAGTGTAGAAGAAACTGGGGTAGTGGTGGGGTGTAAAACTCTCTCTCTAGTGTAGGAGAAACTGGGGCAGTGGTGGGGTGTAAAACTCTCTCTCTAGTGTAGGAGAAACTGGGGCAGTGGTGGGGTGTAAAACTCTCTCTGTAGTGTAGGAGAAACTGGGGCAGTGGTGGGGTGTAAAACTCTCTCTCTAGTGTAGGAGAAACTGGGGCAGTGGTGGGGTGTAAAACTCTCTCTCTCTCTCTCTAGTGTAGGAGAAACTGGGGTAGTGGTGGGGTGTAAAACTCTCTCTCTAGTGTAGGAGAAACTGGGGCAGTGGTGGGGTGTAAAACTCTCTCTCTCTCTCTCTAGTGTAGGAGAAACTGGGGTAGTGGTGGGGTGTAAAACTCTCTCTCTAGTGTAGGAGAAACTGGGGCAGTGGTGGGGTGTAAAACTCTCTCTCTAGTGTAGGAGAAACTGGGGCAGTGGTGGGGTGTAAAACTCTCTCTCTAGTGTAGGAGAAACTGGGGCAGGGTGGGGTGTAAAACTCTCTCTCTAGTGTAGGAGAAACTGGGGCAGTGGTGGGGTGTAAAACTCTCTCTCTCTCTCTCTAGTGTAGGAGAAACTGGGGTAGTGGTGGGGTGTAAAACTCTCTCTCTAGTGTAGGAGAAACTGGGGCAGTGGTGGGGTGTAAAACTCTCTCTCTCTAGTGTAAGAGAAACTGGGGTAGTGGTGGGGTGTAAAACTCTCTCTCTCTAGTGTAGGAGATACTGGGGTAGTGGTGGGGTGTAAAACTCTCTCTTTAGTGTAAGAGAAACTGGGGTAGTGGTGGGGTGTAAAACTCTCTCTCTCTAGTGTAAGAGAAACTGGGGTAGTGGTGGGGTGTAAAACTCTCTGTCTCTCTCTAGTGTAGGAGAAACTGGGGTAGTGGTGGGGTGTAAAACTCTCTGTCTCTAGTGTAGGAGAAACTGGGGTAGTGGTGGGGTGTAAAACTCTCTCTCTCTCTCTAGTGTAGGAGAAACTGGGGTAGTGGTGGGGTGTAAAACTCTCTCCCTCTCTCTAGTGTAGGAGAAACTGGGGTAGTGGTGGGCTGTAAAACTCTCTCTCTCTATTGTAAGAGAAACTGGGGTAGTGGTGTGGTGTAAAACTCTCTGTCTCTCTCTAGTGTAGGAGAAACTGGGGTAGTGGTGGGCTGTAAAACTCTCTCTCTCTATTGTAAGAGAAACTGGGGTAGTGGTGGGGTGTAAAACTCTCTGTCTCTCTCTAGTGTAGGAGAAACTGGGGTAGTGGTGGGCTGTAAAACTCTCTCTCTCTATTGTAAGAGAAACTGCGGTAGTGGTGGGGTGTAAAACTCTCTGTCTCTCTCTAGTGTAGGAGAAACTGGGGTAGTGGTGAGGTGTAAAACTCTCTCTCTCTAGTGTAGGAGAAACTGGGGTAGTGGTGGGGTGTAAAACTCTCTCTCTCTAGTGTAAGAGAAACTGGGGTAGTGGTGGGGTGTAAAACTCTCTGTCTCTCTCTAGTGTAGGAGAAACTGGGGTAGTGGTGGGCTGTAAAACTCTCTCTCTCTAGTGTAGGAGAAACTGGGGTAGTGGTGGGGTGTAAAACTCTCTCTCTAGTGTAGGAGAAACTGGGGTAGTGGTGGGGTGTAAAACTCTCTCTCTCTAGTGTAGGAGAAACTGGGGTAGTGGTGGGGTGTAAAACTCTCTCTCTCTAGTGTAAGAGAAACTGGGGTAGTGGTGGGGTGTAAAACTCTCTCTAGTGTAGGAGAAACTGGGGTAGTGGTGGGGTGTAAAACTCTCTCTCTAGTGTAGGAGAAACTGGGGTAGTGGTGGGGTGTAAAACTCTCTCTCTAGTGTAGGAGAAACTGGGGTAGTGGTGGGGTGTAAAACTCTCTCTCTCTCTCTCTCTCTAGTGTAGGAGAAACTGGGGTAGTGGTGGGGTGTAAAACTCTCTCTCTCTCTCTCTCTCTCTAGCGTAAGAGAAACTGGGGTAGTGGTGGGGTGTAAAACTCTCTCTCTCCCTCTCTCTCTAGTGTAAGAGAAACTGGGGTAGTGGTGGGGTGTAAAACTCTCTCTCTAGTGTAGGAGAAACTGGGGTAGTGGTGGGGTGTAAAACTCTCTATTGTAGGAGAAACTGGGGTAGTGGTGGGGTGTAAAACTCTCTCTCTAGTGTAGAAGAAACTGGGGTAGTGGTGGGGTGTAAAACTCTCTCTCTAGTGTAGGAGAAACTGGGGCAGTGGTGGGGTGTAAAACTCTCTCTCTAGTGTAGGAGAAACTGGGGCAGTGGTGGGGTGTAAAACTCTCTCTCTAGTGTAGGAGAAACTGGGGCAGTGGTGGGGTGTAAAACTCTCTCTCTAGTGTAGGAGAAACTGGGGCAGTGGTGGGGTGTAAAACTCTCTCTCTCTCTCTCTAGTGTAGGAGAAACTGGGGTAGTGGTGGGGTGTAAAACTCTCTCTCTAGTGTAGGAGAAACTGGGGCAGTGGTGGGGTGTAAAACTCTCTCTCTCTCTCTCAAGTGTAGGAGAAACTGGGGTAGTGGTGGGGTGTAAAACTCTCTCTCTAGTGTAGGAGAAACTGGGGTAGTGGTGGGGTGTAAAACTCTCTCTCTAGTGTAGGAGAAACTGGGGCAGTGGTGGGGTGTAAAACTCTCTCTCTAGTGTAGGAGAAACTGGGGCAGTGGTGGGGTGTAAAACTCTCTCTCTAGTGTAGGAGAAACTGGGGCAGTGGTGGGGTGTAAAACTCTCTCTCTCTCTCTCTAGTGTAGGAGAAACTGGGGTAGTGGTGGGGTGTAAAACTCTCTCTCTAGTGTAGGAGAAACTGGGGCAGTGGTGGGGTGTAAAACTCTCTCTCTCTAGTGTAAGAGAAACTGGGGTAGTGGTGGGGTGTTTAAACTCTCTCTCTAGTGTAAGAGAAACTGGGGTAGTGGTGGGGTGTAAAACTCTCTCTCTCTAGTGTAAGAGAAACTGGGGTAGTGGTGGGGTGTAAAACTCTCTCTCTAGTGTAAGAGAAACTGGGGTAGTGGTGGGGTGTAAAACTCTCTCTCTAGTGTAAGAGAAGCTGGGGTAGTGGTGGGGTGTAAAACTCTCTCTCTCTAGTGTAAGAGAAACTGGGGTAGTGGTGGGGTGTAAAACTCTCTGTCTCTCTCTAGTGTAGGAGAAACTGGGGTAGTGGTGGGGTGTAAAACTCTCTGTCTCTAGTGTAGGAGAAACTGGGGTAGTGGTGGGGTGTAAAACTCTCTCTCTCTCTCTAGTGTAGGAGAAACTGGGGTAGTGGTGGGGTGTAAAACTCTCTCCCTCTCTCTAGTGTAGGAGAAACTGGGGTAGTGGTGGGCTGTAAAACTCTCTCTCTCTATTGTAAGAGAAACTGGGGTAGTGGTGTGGTGTAAAACTCTCTGTCTCTCTCTAGTGTAGGAGAAACTAGGGTAGTGGTGGGCTGTAAAACTCTCTCTCTCTATTGTAAGAGAAATTGGGGTAGTGGTGGGGTGTAAAACTCTCTGTCTCTCTCTAGTGTAGGAGAAACTGGGGTAGTGGTGGGCTGTAAAACTCTCTCTCTCTATTGTAAGAGAAACTGGGGTAGTGGTGGGGTGTAAAACTCTCTCTCTCTAGTGTAGGAGAAACTGGGGTAGTGGTGGGGTGTAAAACTCTCTCTCTCTAGTGTAAGAGAAACTGGGGTAGTGGTGGGGTGTAAAACTCTCTGTCTCTCTCTAGTGTAGGAGAAACTGGGGTAGTGGTGGGGTGTAAAACTCTCTCTCTCTAGTGTAGGAGAAACTGGGGTAGTGGTGGGGGGTAAAACTCTCTCTCTAGTGTAGGAGAAACTGGGGTAGTGGTGGGGTGTAAAACTCTCTCTCTCTAGTGTAGGAGAAACTGGGGTAGTGGTGGGGTGTAAAACTCTCTCTCTCTAGTGTAAGAGAAACTGGGGTAGTGGTGGGGTGTAAAACTCTCTCTAGTGTAGGAGAAACTGGGGTAGTGGTGGGGTGTAAAACTCTCTCCCTAGTGTAGGAGAAACTGGGGTAGTGGTGGGGTGTAAAACTCTCTCTCTAGTGTAGGAGAAACTGGGGTAGTGGTGGGGTGTAAAACTCTCTCTCTAGTGTAGGAGAAACTGGGGTAGTGGTGGGGTGTAAAACTCTCTGTCTCTCTCTCTCTCTCTGGTGTAGGAGAAACTGGGGTAGTGGTGGGGTGTAAAACTCTCTCTAGTGTAAGAGAAACTGGGGTAGTGGTGGGGTGTAAAACTCTCTGTCTCTCTCTCTCTCTCTGGTGTAGGAGAAACTGGGGTAGTGGTGGGGTGTAAAACTCTCTCTAGTGTAGGAGAAACTGGGGTAGTGGTGGGGTGTAAAACTCTCTCTAGTGTAAGAGAAACTGGGGTAGTGGTGGGGTGTAAAACTCTCTCTAGTGTAAGAGAAACTGGGGTAGTGGTGGGGTGTAAAACTCTCTGTCTCTCTCTCTCTCTCTGGTGTAGGAGAAACTGGGGTAGTGGTGGGGTGTAAAACTCTCTCTAGTGTAGGAGAAACTGGGGTAGTGGTGGGGTGTAAAACTCTCTCTCTAGTGTAGGAGAAACTGGGGTAGTGGTGGGGTGTAAAACTCTCTCTCTAGTGTAGGAGAAACTGGGGTAGTGGTGGGGTGTAAAACTCTCTCTCTAGTGTAGGAGAAACTGGGGTAGTGGTGGGGTGTAAAACTCTCTCTCTCTCTCTCTCTCTAGTTTAGGAGAAACTGGGGTAGTGGTGGGGTGTAAAACTCTCTCTCTCTCTCTCTCTCTAGCGTAAGAGAAACTGGGGTAGTGGTGGGGTGTAAAACTCTCTCTCTCTCTCTCTCTCTAGTGTAAGAGAAACTGGGGTAGTGGTGGGGTGTAAAACTCTCTCTCTCTCTCTCTCTAGTGTAGGAGAAACTGGGGTAGTGGTGGGGTGTAAAACTCTCTCTCTAGTGTAGGAGAAACTGGGGTAGTGGTGGGGTGTAAAACTCTCTCTCTAGTGTAGTAGAAACTGGGGTAGTGGTGGGGTGTAAAACTCTCTCTCTCTCTCTCTCTCTCTCTCTCTCTCTAGTGTAGGAGAAACTGGGGTAGTGGTGGGGTGTAAAACTCTCTCTCTATTGTAGGAGAAACTGGGGTAGTGGTGGGGTGTAAAACTCTCTCTCTAGTGTAGGAGAAACTGGGGTAGTGGTGGGGTGTAAAACTCTCTCTCTATTGTAGGAGAAACTGGGGTAGTGGTGGGGTGTAAAACTCTCTCTCTAGTGTAGGAGAAACTGGGGTAGTGGTGGGGTGTAAAACTCTCTCTCTATTGTAGGAGAAACTGGGGGTAGTGGTGGGGTGTAAAACTCTCTCTCTAGTGTAGAAGAAACTGGGGTAGTGGTGGGGTGTAAAACTCTCTCTCTAGTGTAGGAGAAACTGGGGCAGTGGTGGGGTGTAAAACTCTCTCTCTAGTGTAGGAGAAACTGGGGCAGTGGTGGGGTGTAAAACTCTCTCTGTAGTGTAGGAGAAACTGGGGCAGTGGTGGGGTGTAAAACTCTCTCTCTAGTGTAGGAGAAACTGGGGCAGTGGTGGGGTGTAAAACTCTCTCTCTCTCTCTCTAGTGTAGGAGAAACTGGGGTAGTGGTGGGGTGTAAAACTCTCTCTCTAGTGTAGGAGAAACTGGGGCAGTGGTGGGGTGTAAAACTCTCTCTCTCTCTCTCTAGTGTAGGAGAAACTGGGGTAGTGGTGGGGTGTAAAACTCTCTCTCTAGTGTAGGAGAAACTGGGGCAGTGGTGGGGTGTAAAACTCTCTCTCTAGTGTAGGAGAAACTGGGGCAGTGGTGGGGTGTAAAACTCTCTCTCTAGTGTAGGAGAAACTGGGGCAGGGTGGGGTGTAAAACTCTCTCTCTAGTGTAGGAGAAACTGGGGCAGTGGTGGGGTGTAAAACTCTCTCTCTCTCTCTCTAGTGTAGGAGAAACTGGGGTAGTGGTGGGGTGTAAAACTCTCTCTCTAGTGTAGGAGAAACTGGGGCAGTGGTGGGGTGTAAAACTCTCTCTCTCTAGTGTAAGAGAAACTGGGGTAGTGGTGGGGTGTAAAACTCTCTCTCTCTAGTGTAGGAGATACTGGGGTAGTGGTGGGGTGTAAAACTCTCTCTTTAGTGTAAGAGAAACTGGGGTAGTGGTGGGGTGTAAAACTCTCTCTCTCTAGTGTAAGAGAAACTGGGGTAGTGGTGGGGTGTAAAACTCTCTGTCTCTCTCTAGTGTAGGAGAAACTGGGGTAGTGGTGGGGTGTAAAACTCTCTGTCTCTAGTGTAGGAGAAACTGGGGTAGTGGTGGGGTGTAAAACTCTCTCTCTCTCTCTAGTGTAGGAGAAACTGGGGTAGTGGTGGGGTGTAAAACTCTCTCCCTCTCTCTAGTGTAGGAGAAACTGGGGTAGTGGTGGGCTGTAAAACTCTCTCTCTCTATTGTAAGAGAAACTGGGGTAGTGGTGTGGTGTAAAACTCTCTGTCTCTCTCTAGTGTAGGAGAAACTGGGGTAGTGGTGGGCTGTAAAACTCTCTCTCTCTATTGTAAGAGAAACTGGGGTAGTGGTGGGGTGTAAAACTCTCTGTCTCTCTCTAGTGTAGGAGAAACTGGGGTAGTGGTGGGCTGTAAAACTCTCTCTCTCTATTGTAAGAGAAACTGCGGTAGTGGTGGGGTGTAAAACTCTCTGTCTCTCTCTAGTGTAGGAGAAACTGGGGTAGTGGTGAGGTGTAAAACTCTCTCTCTCTAGTGTAGGAGAAACTGGGGTAGTGGTGGGGTGTAAAACTCTCTCTCTCTAGTGTAAGAGAAACTGGGGTAGTGGTGGGGTGTAAAACTCTCTGTCTCTCTCTAGTGTAGGAGAAACTGGGGTAGTGGTGGGCTGTAAAACTCTCTCTCTCTAGTGTAGGAGAAACTGGGGTAGTGGTGGGGTGTAAAACTCTCTCTCTAGTGTAGGAGAAACTGGGGTAGTGGTGGGGTGTAAAACTCTCTCTCTCTAGTGTAGGAGAAACTGGGGTAGTGGTGGGGTGTAAAACTCTCTCTCTCTAGTGTAAGAGAAACTGGGGTAGTGGTGGGGTGTAAAACTCTCTCTAGTGTAGGAGAAACTGGGGTAGTGGTGGGGTGTAAAACTCTCTCTCTAGTGTAGGAGAAACTGGGGTAGTGGTGGGGTGTAAAACTCTCTCTCTAGTGTAGGAGAAACTGGGGTAGTGGTGGGGTGTAAAACTCTCTCTCTCTCTCTCTCTCTAGTGTAGGAGAAACTGGGGTAGTGGTGGGGTGTAAAACTCTCTCTCTCTCTCTCTCTCTCTAGCGTAAGAGAAACTGGGGTAGTGGTGGGGTGTAAAACTCTCTCTCTCCCTCTCTCTCTAGTGTAAGAGAAACTGGGGTAGTGGTGGGGTGTAAAACTCTCTCTCTCTCTCTCTCTCTCTCTCTAGTGTAGGAGAAACTGGGGTAGTGGTGGGGTGTAAAACTCTCTCTCTAGTGTAGGAGAAACTGGGGTAGTGGTGGGGTGTAAAACTCTCTCTCTAGTGTAGTAGAAACTGGGGTAGTGGTGGGGTGTAAAACTCTCTCTCTCTCTCTCTAGTGTAGGAGAAACTGGGGTAGTGGTGGGGTGTAAAACTCTCTCTCTAGTGTAGGAGAAACTGGGGTAGTGGTGGGGTGTAAAACTCTCTCTCTATTGTAGGAGAAACTGGGGTAGTGGTGGGGTGTAAAACTCTCTCTCTAGTGTAGGAGAAACTGGGGTAGTGGTGGGGTGTAAAACTCTCTCTCTATTGTAAGAGAAACTGGGGTAGTGGTGGGGTGTAAAACTCTCTCTCTAGTGTAGGAGAAACTGGGGTAGTGGTGGGGTGTAAAACTCTCTCTCTATTGTAGGAGAACTGGGGTAGTGGTGGGGTGTAAAACTCTCTCTCTAGTGTAGGAGAAACTGGGGTAGTGGTGGGGTGTAAAACTCTCTCTCTAGTGTAGGAGAAACTGGGGCAGTGGTGGGGTGTAAAACTCTCTCTCTCTCTCTCTAGTGTAGGAGAAACTGGGGTAGTGGTGGGGTGTAAAACTCTCTCTCTAGTGTAGGAGAAACTGGGGCAGTGGTGGGGTGTAAAACTCTCTCTCTAGTGTAGGAGAAACTGGGGCAGTGGTGGGGTGTAAAACTCTCTCTCTAGTGTAGGAGAAACTGGGGCAGTGGTGGGGTGTAAAACTCTCTCTCTAGTGTAGGAGAAACTGGGGCAGTGGTGGGGTGTAAAACTCTCTCTCTCTCTCTCTAGTGTAGGAGAAACTGGGGTAGTGGTGGGGTGTAAAACTCTCTCTCTAGTGTAGGAGAAACTGGGGCAGTGGTGGGGTGTAAAACTCTCTCTCTAGTGTAGGAGAAACTGGGGCAGTGGTGGGGTGTAAAACTCTCTCTCTCTAGTGTAAGAGAAACTGGGGTAGTGGTGGGGTGTAAAACTCTCTCTCTAGTGTAAGAGAAACTGGGGTAGTGGTGGGGTGTAAAACTCTCTCTCTCTAGTGTAAGAGAAACTGGGGTAGTGGTGGGGTGTAAAACTCTCTCTCTAGTGTAAGAGAAACTGGGGTAGTGGTGGGGTGTAAAACTCTCTCTCTAGTGTAAGAGAAACTGGGGTAGTGGTGGGGTGTAAAACTCTCTCTCTAGTGTAAGAGAAACTGGGGTAGTGGTGGGGTGTAAAACTCTCTCTCTCTAGTGTAAGAGAAACTGGGGTAGTGGTGGGGTGTAAAACTCTCTGTCTCTAGTGTAGGAGAAACTGGGGTAGTGGTGGGGTGTAAAACTCTCTGTCTCTAGTGTAGGAGAAACTGGGGTAGTGGTGGGGTGTAAAACTCTCTCGCTATCTCTAGTGTAGGAGAAACTGGGGTAGTGGTGGGCTGTAAAACTCTCTCTCTCTATTGTAAGAGAAACTGGGGTAGTAGTGTGGTGTAAAACTCTCTGTCTCTCTCTAGTGCAGGAGAAACTGGGGTAGTGGTGGGCTGTAAAACTCTCTCTCTCTATTGTAAGAGAAACTGCGGTAGTGGTGGGGTGTAAAACTCTCTGTCTCTCTCTAGTGTAGGAGAAACTGGGGTAGTGGTGGGCTGTAAAACTCTCTCTCTCTATTGTAAGAGAAACTGGGGTAGTGGTGGGGTGTAAAACTCTCTGTCTCTCTCTAGTGTAGGAGACACTGGGGTAGTGGTGAGGTGTAAAACTCTCTCTCTCTAGTGTAGGAGAAACTGGGGTAGTGGTGGGGTGTAAAACTCTCTCTCTCTAGTGTAAGAGAAACTGGGGTAGTGGTGGGGTGTAAAACTCTCTGTCTCTCTCTAGTGTAGGAGAAACTGGGGTAGTGGTGGGGTGTAAAACTCTCTCTCTCTAGTGTAGGAGAAACTGGGGTAGTGGTGGGGTGTAAAACTCTCTCTCTCTAGTGTAAGAGAAACTGGGGTAGTGGTGGGGTGTAAAACTCTCTGTCTCTCTCTAGTGTAGGAGAAACTGGGGTAGTGGTGGGGTGTAAAACTCTCTCTCTCTAGTGTAAGAGAAACTGGGGTAGTGGTGGGGTGTAAAACTCTCTCTCTCTCTCTAGTGTAGAAGAAACTGGGGTAGTGGTGGGGTGTAAAACTCTCTCTCTCTCTCTAGTGTAGGAGAAACTGGAGTAGTGGTGGGGTGTAAAACTCTCTCTCTCTCTCTAGTGTAGGAGAAACTGGAGCAGTGGTGAGGTGTAAAACTCTCTCTCTCTCTCTAGTGTAGGAGAAACTGGGGTAGTGGTGGGGTGTAAAACTCTCTCTCTCTCTCTAGTGTAGGAGAAACTGGGGTAGTGGTGGGGTGTAAAACTCTCTGTCTCTCTCTAGTGTAGGAGAAACTGGGGTAGTGGTGGGGTGTAAAACTCTCTCTCTCTCTCTAGTGTAGGAGAAACTGGGGTAGTGGTGGGGTGTAAAACTCTCTCTCTCTAGTGTAAGAGAAACTGGGGTAGTGGTGGGGTGTAAAACTCTCTCTCTCTCTCTAGTGTAGGAGAAACTGGGGTAGTGGTGGGGTGTAAAACTCTCTCTCTCTCTCTAGTGTAGGAGAAACTGGGGTAGTGGTGGGGTGTAAAACTCTCTCTCTCTCTCTAGTGTAGGAGAAACTGGAGTAGTGGTGGGGTGTAAAACTCTCTCTCTCTCTCTAGTGTAGGAGAAACTGGGGTAGTGGTGGCGTGTAAAACTCTCTCTCTCTAGTGTAAGAGAAACTGGGGTAGTGGTGGGGTGTAAAACTCTCTGTCTCTCTCTAGTGTAGGAGAAACTGGGGTAGTGGTGGGGTGTAAAACTCTCTCTCTCTCTCTAGTGTAGGAGAAACTGGAGTAGTGGTGGGGTGTAAAACTCTCTCTCTCTCTCTAGTGTAGGAGAAACTGGGGTAGTGGTGGGGTGTAAAACTCTCTCTCTCTCTCTCTAGTGTAGGAGAAACTGGGGTAGTGGTGGGGTGTAAAACTCTCTGTCTCTCTCTAGTGTAGGAGAAACTGGGGTAGTGGTGGGGTGTAAAACTCTCTCTCTCTCTCTAGTGTAGGAGAAACTGGAGTAGTGGTGGGGTGTAAAACTCTCTCTCTCTCTCTAGTGTAGGAGAAACTGGGGTAGTGGTGGCGTGTAAAACTCTCTCTCTCTAGTGTAAGAGAAACTGGGGTAGTGGTGGGGTGTAAAACTCTCTCTCTCTAGTGTAAGAGAAACTGGGGTAGTGGTGGGGTGTAAAACTCTCTCTCTCTCTCTAGTGTAGGAGAAACTGGGGTAGTGGTGGGGTGTAAAACTCTCTCTCTCTAGTGTAAGAGAAACTGGGGTAGTGGTGGGGTGTAAAACTCTCTCTCTCTAGTGTAAGAGAAACTGGGGTAGTGGTGGCGTGTAAAACTCTCTCTCTCTAGTGTAAGCGAAACTGGGGGTAGTGGTGGGGTGTAAAACTCTCTCTCTCTAGTGTAAGAGAAACTGGGGTAGTGGTGGGGTGTAAAACTCTCTCTCTCTAGTGTAAGAGAAACTGGGGTAGTGGTGGGGTGTAAAACTCTCTCTCTCTAGTGTAGGAGAAACTGGGGTAGTGGTGGGGTGTAAAACTCTCTCTCTCTAGTTTAAGAGAAACTGGGGTAGTGGTGGTGTGTAAAACTCTCTCTCTCTAGTGTAAGAGAAACTGAGGTAGTGGTGGGGTGTAAAACGCTCTAGTGTAGGAGAAACTGGGGTAGTGGTGGGGTGTAAAACTCTCTCTCTCTAGTGTAAGAGAAACTGGGGTAGTGGTGGGGTGTAAAACTCTCTCTCTAGTGTATGAGAAACTGGGGTAGTGGTGGGGTGTAAAACTCTCTCTCTCTAGTGTAGGAGAAACTGGGGTAGTGGTGGGGGTGTAAAACTCTCTCTCTCTAGTGTAAGAGAAACTGGGGTAGTGGTGGGGTGTAAAACTCTCTAGTGTAGGAGAAACTGGGGTAGTGGTGGGGTGTAAAACGCTCTAGTGTAGGAGAAACTGGGGTAGTGGTGGGGTGTAAAACTCTCTCTCTCTAGTGTAAGAGAAACTGGGGTAGTGGTGGGGTGTAAAACTCTCTCTCTAGTGTATGAGAAACTGGGGTAGTGGTGGGGTGTAAAACTCTCTCTCTCTAGTGTAGGAGAAACTGGGGTAGTGGTGGGGGTGTAAAACTCTCTCTCTCTAGTGTAAGAGAAACTGGGGTAGTGGTGGGGTGTAAAACTCTCTAGTGTAGGAGAAACTGGGGTAGTGGTGGGGTGTAAAACTCTCTCTCTCTAGTGTAGGAGAAACTGGGCTAGTGGTGGGGTGTAAAACTCTCTCTCTCTAGTTTAAGAGAAACTGGGGTAGTGGTGGTGTGTAAAACTCTCTCTCTAGTGTAGGAGAAACTGGGGTAGTGGTGGGGTGTAAAACTATCTCTCTAGTGTATGAGAAACTGGGGTAGTGGTGGGGTGTAAAACTCTCTCTCTCTAGTGTAAGAGAAACTGGGGTAGTGGTGGGGTGTAAAACTCTCTCTCTCTAGTGTAAGAGAAACTGGTGTAGTGGTGGGGTGTAAAACTCTCTCTCTCTAGTGTAAGAGAAACTGGGGTAGTGGTGGGGTGTAAAACTCTCTCTCTAGTGTATGAGAAACTGGGGTAGTGGTGGGGTGTAAAACTCTCTCTCTCTAGTGTAGGAGAAACTGGGGTAGTGGTGGGGTGTAAATCTCTCTCTCTCTCTAGTGTAGGAGAAACTGGGGTAGTGGTGGGGTGTAAAACTCTCTCTCTCTCTCTAGTGTAAGAGAAACTGGGGTAGTGGTGGGGTGTAAATCTCTCTCTCTCTAGTGTAAGAGAAACTGGGGTAGTGGTGGGGTGTAAAACTCTCTCTCTCTCTCTAGTGTAAGAGAAACTGGGGTAGTGGTGGGGTGTAAAACTCTCTCTCTCTCTCTAGTGTAGGAGAAACTGGGGTAGTGGTGGGGTGTAAATCTCTCTCTCTCTCTAGTGTAGGAGAAACTGGGGTAGTGGTGGGGTGTAAAACTCTCTCTCTCTCTCTAGTGTAAGAGAAACTGGGGTAGTGGTGGGGTGTAAAACTCTCTCTCTCTAGTGTAAGAGAAACTGGGGTAGTGGTGGGGTGTAAAACTCTCTCTCTCTCTCTAGTGTAAGAGAAACTGGGGTAGTGGTGGGGTGTAACTCTCTCTCTCTCTAGTGTAGGAGAAACTGGGGTAGTGGTGGGGTGTAAAACTCTCTCTCTCTCTCTAGTGTAAGAGAAACTGGGGTAGTGGTGGGGTGTAAAACTCTCTCTCTCTCTCTAGTGTAAGAGAAACTGGGGTAGTGGTGGGGTGTAAAACTCTCTCTCTCTAGTGTAAGAGAAACTGGGGTAGTGGTGGGGTGTAAAACTCTCTCTCTCTCTCTAGTGTAAGAGAAAGTGGGGTAGTGGTGGGGTGTAAAACTCTCTCTCTCTCTCTAGTGTAAGAGAAACTGCGGTAGTGGTGGGGTGTAAAACTCTCTCTCTAGTGTATGAGAAACTGGTGTAGTGGTGGGGTGTAAAACTCTCTCTCTCTAGTGTAAGAGAAACTGGGGTAGTGGTGGGGTGTAAAACTCTCTCTCTCTCTCTAGTGTAAGAGAAACTGGGGTAGTGGTGGGGTGTAAATCTCTCTCTCTCTCTCTAGTGTAGGAGAAACTGGGGTAGTGGTGGGGTGTAAAACTCTCTCTCTCTCTCTAGTGTAAGAGAAACTGGGGTAGTGGTGGGGTGTAACTCTCTCTCTCTCTAGTGTAGGAGAAACTGGGGTAGTGGTGGGGTGTAAAACTCTCTCTCTCTCTCTAGTGTAAGAGAAACTGGGGTAGTGGTGGGGTGTAAAACTCTCTCTCTCTCTCTAGTGTAAGAGAAACTGGGGTAGTGGTGGGGTGTAAAACTCTCTCTCTCTAGTGTAAGAGAAACTGGGGTAGTGGTGGGGTGTAAAACTCTCTCTCTCTCTCTAGTGTAAGAGAAACTGGGGTAGTGGTGGGGTGTAAAACTCTCTCTCTCTCTCTAGTGTAAGAGAAACTGGGGTAGTGGTGGGGTGTAAAACTCTCTCTCTAGTGTATGAGATATTGGGGTAGTGGTGGGGTGTAAAACTCTCTCTCTCTAGTGTAAGAGAAACTGGGGTAGTGGTGGGGTGTAAAACTCTCTCTCTCTAGTGTAAGAGAAACTGGGGTAGTGGTGGGGTGTAAAACTCTCTCTCTCTCTCTCTAGTGTAAGAGAAACTGGGGTAGTGGTGGGGTGTAAATCTCTCTCTCTCTCTAGTGTAGGAGAAACTGGGGTAGTGGTGGGGTGTAAAACTCTCTCTCTCTCTCTAGTGTAAGAGAAACTGGGGTAGTGGTGGGGTGTAAAACTCTCTCTCTCTAGTGTATGAGAAACTGGGGTAGTGGTGGGGTGTGAAACTCTCTCTCTCTAGTGTATGAGAAACTGGGGTAGTGGTGGGGTGTAAAACTCTCTCTCTCTAGTGTATGAGAAACTGGGGTAGTGGTGGGGTGTAAAACTCTCTCTCTCTAGTGTATGAGAAACTGGGGTAGTGGTGGGGTGTGAAACTCTCTCTCTCTAGTGTATGAGAAACTGGGGTAGTGGTGGGGTGTAAAACTCTCTCTCTAGTGTAAGAGAAACTGGGGTAGTGGTGGGGTGTAAAACTCTCTCTCTCTAGTGTAGGAGAAACTGGGGTAGGGGTGGGGTGTAAAACTCTCTCTCTCTCTCTCTCTCTCTAGTGTAGGAGAAACTGAGGTAGGGGTGGGGTGTAAAACTCTCTCTCTAGTGTAGGAGAAACTGGGGCAGTGGTGGGGTGTAAAACTCTCTCTCTAGTGTAGGAGAAACTGGGGCAGTGGTGGGGTGTAAAACTCTCTCTCTCTCTCTAGTGTAGGAGAAACTGGGGTAGTGGTGGGGTGTAAAACTCTCTCTCTCTCTCTAGTGTAGGAGAAACTGGGGTAGTGGTGGGGTGTAAAACTCTCTCTCTAGTGTAGTAGAAACTGGGGTAGTGGTGGGGTGTAAAACTCTCTCTCTCTCTCTCTCTCTCTAGTGTAGGAGAAACTGGGGTAGTGGTGGGGTGTAAAACTCTCTCTCTAGTGTAGGAGAAACTGGGGTAGTGGTGGGGTGTAAAACTCTCTCTCTAGTGTAGGAGAAACTGGGGTAGTGGTGGGGTGTAAAACTCTCTCTCTATTGTAGGAGAAACTGGGGTAGTGGTGGGGTGTAAAACTCTCTCTCTAGTGTAGGAGAAACTGGGGTAGTGGTGGGGTGTAAAACTCTCTCTCTATTGTAGGAGAAACTGGGGTAGTGGTGGGGTGTAAAACTCTCTCTCTAGTGTAGGAGAAAATGGGGTAGTGGTGGGGTGTAAAACTCTCTCTCTATTGTAGGAGAAACTGGGGTAGTGGTGGGGTGTAAAACTCTCTCTCTAGTGTAGGAGAAACTGGGGTAGTGGTGGGGTGTAAAACTCTCTCTCTAGTGTAGGAGAAACTGGGGTAGTGGTGGGGTGTAAAACTCTCTCTCTCTCTCTAGTGTAGGAGAAACTGGGGTAGTGGTGGGGTGTAAAACTCTCTCTCTAGTGTAGGAGAAACTGGGGTAGTGGTGGGGTGTAAAACTCTCTGTCTCTCTCTAGTGTAGGAGAAACTGGGGTAGTGGTGGGGTGTAAAACTCTCTCTCTAGTGTAGGAGAAACTGGGGTAGTGGTGGGGTGTAAAACTCTCTCTCTAGTGTAGGAGAAACTGGGGTAGTGGTGGGGTGTAAAACTCTCTCTCTAGTGTAGGAGAAACTGGGGTAGTGGTGGGGTGTAAAACTCTCTCTCTAGTGTAGGAGAAACTGGGGTAGTGGTGGGGTGTAAAACTCTCTGTCTCTCTCTAGTGTAGGAGAAACTGGGGTAGTGGTGGGGTGTAAAACTCTCTCTCTAGTGTAGGAGAAACTGGGGTAGTGGTGGGGTGTAAAACTCTCTGTCTCTCTCTAGTGTAGGAGAAACTGGGGTAGTGGTGGGGTGTAAAACTCTCTCTCTAGTGTAGGAGAAACTGGGGTAGTGGTGGGGTGTAAAACTCTCTCTCTAGTGTAGGAGAAACTGGGGTAGTGGTGGGGTGTAAAACTCTCTCTCTAGTGTAGGAGAAACTGGGGTAGTGGTGGGGTGTAAAACTCTCTCTCTAGTGTAGGAGAAACTGGGGTAGTGGTGGGGTGTAAAACTCTCTCTCTCTCTCTAGTGTAGGAGAAACTGGGGTAGTGGTGGGGTGTAAAACTCTCTCTCTAGTGTAGGAGAAACTGGGGTAGCGGTGGGGTGTAAAACTCTCTCTCTCTCTCTAGTGTAGGAGAAACTGGGGTAGTGGTGGGGTGTAAAACTCTCTCTCTAGTGTAGGAGAAACTGGGGTAGTGGTGGGGTGTAAAACTCTCTGTCTCTAGTGTAAGAGAAACTGGGGTAGTGGTGGGGTGTAAAACTCTCTCTCTAGTGTAGGAGAAACTGGGGTAGTGGTGGGGTGTAAAACTCTCTCTCTCTCTCTAGTGTAGGAGAAACTGGGGTAGTGGTGGGGTGTAAAACTCTCTCTCTCTAGTGTATGAGAAACTGGGGTAGTGGTGGGGTGTGAAACTCTCTCTCTCTAGTGTATGAGAAACTGGGGTAGTGGTGGGGTGTAAAACTCTCTCTCTCTAGTGTATGAGAAACTGGGGTAGTGGTGGGGTGTAAAACTCTCTCTCTCTAGTGTATGAGAAACTGGGGTAGTGGTGGGGTGTGAAACTCTCTCTCTCTAGTGTATGAGAAACTGGGGTAGTGGTGGGGTGTAAAACTCTCTCTCTAGTGTAAGAGAAACTGGGGTAGTGGTGGGGTGTAAAACTCTCTCTCTCTAGTGTAGGAGAAACTGGGGTAGGGGTGGGGTGTAAAACTCTCTCTCTCTCTCTCTCTCTCTCTCTAGTGTAGGAGAAACTGAGGTAGGGGTGGGGTGTAAAACTCTCTCTCTAGTGTAGGAGAAACTGGGGCAGTGGTGGGGTGTAAAACTCTCTCTCTAGTGTAGGAGAAACTGGGGCAGTGGTGGGGTGTAAAACTCTCTCTCTCTCTCTAGTGTAGGAGAAACTGGGGTAGTGGTGGGGTGTAAAACTCTCTCTCTCTCTCTAGTGTAGGAGAAACTGGGGTAGTGGTGGGGTGTAAAACTCTCTCTCTAGTGTAGTAGAAACTGGGGTAGTGGTGGGGTGTAAAACTCTCTCTCTCTCTCTCTCTCTAGTGTAGGAGAAACTGGGGTAGTGGTGGGGTGTAAAACTCTCTCTCTAGTGTAGGAGAAACTGGGGTAGTGGTGGGGTGTAAAACTCTCTCTCTAGTGTAGGAGAAACTGGGGTAGTGGTGGGGTGTAAAACTCTCTCTCTATTGTAGGAGAAACTGGGGTAGTGGTGGGGTGTAAAACTCTCTCTCTAGTGTAGGAGAAACTGGGGTAGTGGTGGGGTGTAAAACTCTCTCTCTATTGTAGGAGAAACTGGGGTAGTGGTGGGGTGTAAAACTCTCTCTCTAGTGTAGGAGAAACTGGGGTAGTGGTGGGGTGTAAAACTCTCTCTCTATTGTAGGAGAAACTGGGGTAGTGGTGGGGTGTAAAACTCTCTCTCTAGTGTAGGAGAAACTGGGGTAGTGGTGGGGTGTAAAACTCTCTCTCTAGTGTAGGAGAAACTGGGGTAGTGGTGGGGTGTAAAACTCTCTCTCTCTCTCTAGTGTAGGAGAAACTGGGGTAGTGGTGGGGTGTAAAACTCTCTCTCTAGTGTAGGAGAAACTGGGGTAGTGGTGGGGTGTAAAACTCTCTGTCTCTCTCTAGTGTAGGAGAAACTGGGGTAGTGGTGGGGTGTAAAACTCTCTCTCTAGTGTAGGAGAAACTGGGGTAGTGGTGGGGTGTAAAACTCTCTCTCTAGTGTAGGAGAAACTGGGGTAGTGGTGGGGTGTAAAACTCTCTCTCTAGTGTAGGAGAAACTGGGGTAGTGGTGGGGTGTAAAACTCTCTCTCTAGTGTAGGAGAAACTGGGGTAGTGGTGGGGTGTAAAACTCTCTCTCTAGTGTAGGAGAAACTGGGGTAGTGGTGGGGTGTAAAACTCTCTGTCTCTCTCTAGTGTAGGAGAAACTGGGGTAGTGGTGGGGTGTAAAACTCTCTCTCTAGTGTAGGAGAAACTGGGGTAGTGGTGGGGTGTAAAACTCTCTCTCTAGTGTAGGAGAAACTGGGGTAGTGGTGGGGTGTAAAACTCTCTCTCTAGTGTAGGAGAAACTGGGGTAGTGGTGGGGTGTAAAACTCTCTCTCTCTCTCTAGTGTAGGAGAAACTGGGGTAGTGGTGGGGTGTAAAACTCTCTCTCTAGTGTAGGAGAAACTGGGGTAGCGGTGGGGTGTAAAACTCTCTCTCTCTCTCTAGTGTAGGAGAAACTGGGGTAGTGGTGGGGTGTAAAACTCTCTCTCTAGTGTAGGAGAAACTGGGGTAGTGGTGGGGTGTAAAACTCTCTGTCTCTAGTGTAAGAGAAACTGGGGTAGTGGTGGGGTGTAAAACTCTCTCTCTAGTGTAGGAGAAACTGGGGTAGTGGTGGGGTGTAAAACTCTCTCTCTCTCTCTAGTGTAGGAGAAACTGGGGTAGTGGTGGGGTGTAAAACTCTCTCTCTCTCTAGTGTAAGAGAAACTGGGGTAGTGGTGGGGTGTAAAACTCTCTCTCTAGTGTAGGAGAAACTGGGGTAGTGGTGGGGTGTAAAACTCTCTCTTAATTGTAGGGGAAACTGGGGTAGTGGTGGGGTGTAAAACTCTCTCTCTAGTGTAGGAGAAACTGGGGTAGTGGTGGGGTGTAAAACTCTCTCTCTCTCTCTCTCTAGTGTAGGAGAAACTGGGGTAGTGGTGGGGTGTAAAACTCTCTGTCTCTCTAGTGTAGGAGAAACTGGGGTAGTGGTGGGGTGTAAAACTCTCTGTCTCTCTAGTGTAGGAGAAACTGGGGTAGTGGTGGGGTGTAAAACTCTCTCTGTCTCTAGTGTAGGAGAAACTGGGGTAGTGGTGGGGTGTAAAACGCTCTCTGTCTCTAGTGTAGGAGAAACTGGGGTAGTGGTGGGGTGTAAAACTCTCTCTCTAGTGTAGGAGAAACTGGGGTAGTGGTGGGGTGTAAAACTCTCTGTCTCTCTAGTGTAGGAGAAACTGGGGTAGTGGTGGGGTGTAAAACTCTCTGTCTCTCTAGTGTAAGAGAAACTGGGGTAGTGGTGGGGTGTAAAACTCTCTGTCTCTCTAGTGTAGGAGAAACTGGGGTAGGGGTGGGGTGTAAAACTCTCTCTCTCTCTAGTGTAGGAGAAACTGGGGTAGTGGTGGGGTGTAAAACTCTCTCTCTAGTGTATGAGAAACTGGGGTAGTGGTGGGGTGTAAAACTCTCTCTCTAGTGTATGAGAAACTGGGGTAGTGGTGGGGTGTAAAACTCTCTCTCTAGTGTAGGAGAAACTGGGGTAGTGGTGGGGTGTAAAACTCTCTCTCTCTCTCTAGTGTAGGAGAAACTGGGGTAGTGGTGGGGTGTAAAACTCTCTCTCTAGTGTAGGAGAAACTGGGGTAGTGGTGGGGTGTAAAACTCTCTCTTTCTCTCTAGTGTAGGAGATACTGGGGTAGTGGTGGGGTGTAAAACTCTCTCTCTAGTGTAGGAGAAACTGGGGTAGTGGTGGGGTGTAAAACTCTCTCTCTCTCTCTAGTGTAGGAGAAACTGGGGTAGTGGTGGGGTGTAACTCTCTCTCTCTCTAGTGTAGGAGAAACTGGGGTAGTGGTGGGGTGTAAAACTCTCTCTCTCTCTCTAGTGTAAGAGAAACTGGGGTAGTGGTGGGGTGTAAAACTCTCTCTCTGGTGTAGGAGAAACTGGGGTAGTGGTTGGGTGTAAAACTCTCTCTCTCTCTCTAGTGTAGGAGAAACTGGGGTAGTGGTGGGGTGTAAAACTCTCTCTCTCTCTAGTGTAGGAGAAACTGGGGTAGTGGTGGGGTGTAAAACTCTCTCTCTCTCTAGTGTAAGAGAAACTGGGGTAGTGGTGGGGTGTAAAACTCTCTCTCTCTCTAGTGTAGGAGAAACTGGGGTAGTGGTGGGGTGTAAAACTCTCTCTCTCTCTAGTGTAAGAGAAACTGGGGTAGTGGTGGGGTGTAAAACTCTCTCTCTGGTGTTGGAGAAACTGGGGTAGTGGTTGGGTGTAAAACTCTCTCTCTCTCTCTAGTGTAGGAGAAACTGGGGTAGTGGTGGGGTGTAAAACTCTCTCTCTCTCTCTAGTGTAGGAGAAACTGGGGTAGTGGTGGGGTGGAAAACTCTCTCTCTCTCTAGTGTAGGAGAAACTGAGGTAGTGGTGGGGTGTAAAACTCTCTCTCTCTCTAGTGTAAGAGAAACTGGGGTAGTGGTGGGGTGTAAAACTCTCTCTCTCTCTAGTGTAGGAGAAACTGGGGTAGTGGTGGGGTGTAAAACTCTCTCTCTCTCTAGTGTAAGAGAAACTGGGGTAGTGGTGGGGTGTAAAACTCTCTCTCTGGTGTAGGAGAAACTGGGGTAGTGGTTGGGTGTAAAATTCTCTCTCTCTCTCTAGTGTAGGAGAAACTGGGGTAGTGGTGGGGTGTAAAACTCTCTCTCTGGTGTAGGAGAAACTGGGGTAGTGGTTGGGTGTAAAACCCTCTCTCTCTCTCTAGTGTAGGAGAAACTGGGGTAGTGGTGGGGTGTAAAACTCTCTCTCTCTCTAGTGTAGGAGAAACTGGGGTAGTGGTGGGGTGTAAAACTCTCTCTCTCTCTGGTGTAAGAGAAACTGGGGTAGTGGTGGGGTGTAAAACTCTCTGTCTCTCTCTAGTGTAGGAGAAACTGGGGTAGTGGTGGGGTGTAAAACTCTCTCTCTCTCTAGTGTAAGAGAAACTGGGGTAGTGGTGGGGTGTAAAACACTCTCTCTCTCTAGTGTAGGAGAAACTGGGGTAGTGGTGGGGTGTAAAACTCTCTCTCTCTCTAGTGTAAGAGAAACTGGGGTAGTGGTGGGGTGTAAAACTCTCTCTCTCTCTCTAGTGTAAGAGAAACTGGGGTAGTGGTGGGGTGTAAAACTCTCTCTCTCTCTCTAGTGTAAGAGAAACTGGGGTAGTGGTGGGGTGTAAAACTCTCTCTCTGGTGTAGGAGAAACTGGGGTAGTGGTTGGGTGTAAAACTCTCTCTCTCTCTCTAGTGTAGGAGAAACTGGGGTAGTGGTGGGGTGTAAAACTCTCTCTCTCTCTAGTGTAGGAGAAACTGGGGTAGTGGTGGGGTGTAAAACTCTCTCTCTCTCTAGTGTAAGAGAAACTGGGGTAGTGGTGGGGTGTAAAACTCTCTGTCTCTCTCTAGTGTAGGAGAAACTGGGGTAGTGGTGGGGTGTAAAACTCTCTCTCTCTCTAGTGTAAGAGAAACTGGGGTAGTGGTGGGGTGTAAAACTCTCTCTCTCTCTAGTGTCAGAGAAACTGGGGTAGTGGTGGGGTGTAAAACTCTCTCTCTAGTGTAAGAGAAACTGGGGTAGTGGTGGGGTGTAAAACTCTCTCTCTCTCTAGTGTAAGAGAAACTGGGGTAGTGGTGGGGTGTAAAACTCTCTCTCTCTCTAGTGTAAGAGAAACTGGGGTAGTGGTGGGGTGTAAAACTCTCTCTCTCTCTAGTGTAAGAGAAACTGGGGTAGTGGTGGGGTGTAAAACTCTCTCTCTCTCTAGTGTAAGAGAAACTGGGGTAGTGGTGGGGTGTAAAACTCTCTGTCTCTAGTGTAGGAGAGACTGGGGTAGTGGTGGGGTGTAAAACTCTCTCTCTCTAGTGTAGGAGAAACTGGGGTAGTGGTGGGGTGTAAAACTCTCTCTCTCTAGTGTAGGAGAAACTGGGGTAGTGGTGGGGTGTAAAACTCTCTGTCTCTCTCTAGTGTAGGAGAAACTGGGGTAGTGGTGGGGTGTAAAACTCTCTGTCTCTCTCTAGTGTAGGAGAAACTGGGGTAGTGGTGGGGTGTAAAACTCTCTCTCTAGTGTAGTAGAAACTGGGGTAGTGGTGGGGTGTAAAACTCTCTCTCTAGTGTAGTAGAAACTGGGGTAGTGGTGGGGTTTAAAACTCTCTCTCTCTCTCTCTCTCTAGTGTAGGAGAAACTGGGGTAGTGGTGGGGTGTAAAACTCTCTCTCTCTCTAGTGTAGGAGAAACTGGGGTAATGGTGGGGTGTAAAACTCTCTCTCTCTAGTGTAAGAGAAACTGGGGTAGTGGTGGGGTGTAAAACTCTCTGTCTCTAGTGTAGGAGAAACTGGGGTAGGGTGGGGTGTAAAACTCTCTCTCTCTAGTGTAAGAGAAACTGGGGTAGTGGTGGGGTGTAAAACTCTCTCTCTCTAGTGTAAGAGAAACTGGGGTAATGGTGGGGTGTAAAACTCTCTCTCTCTAGTGTAAGAGAAACTGGGGTAGTGGTGGGGTGTAAAACTCTCTCTCTCTAGTGTAGGAGAAACTGGGGTAGTGGTGGGGTGTAAAACTCTCTGTCTCTCTCTAGTGTAGGAGAAACTGGGGTAGTGGTGGGGTGTAAAACTCTCTGTCTCTCTCTAGTGTAGGAGAAACTGGGGTAGTGGTGGGGTGTAAAACTTTCTGTCTCTCTCTAGTGTAGGAGAAACTGGGGTAGTGGTGGGGTGTAAAACTCTCTGTCTCTCTCTAGTGTAGGAGAAACTGGGGTAGTGGTGGGGTGTAAAACTCTCTCTCTCTCTAGTGTAGGAGAAACTGGGGTAGTGGTGGGGTGTAAAACTCTCTCTCTAGTGTATGAGAAACTGGGGTAGTGGTGGGGTGTAAAACTCTCTGTCTCTAGTGTAGGAGAAACTGGGGTAGTGGTGGGGTGTAAAACTCTCTCTCTCTCTCTAGTGTAAGAGAAACTGGGGTAGTGGTGGGGTGTAAAACTCTCTCTCTCTAGTGTATGAGAAACTGGGGTAGTGGTGGGGTGTGAAACTCTCTCTCTCTAGTGTATGAGAAACTGGGGTAGTGGTGGGGTGTAAAACTCTCTCTCTAGTGTAAGAGAAACTGGGGTAGTGGTGGGGTGTAAAACTCTCTCTCTCTAGTGTATGAGAAACTGGGGTAGTGGTGGGGTGTGAAACTCTCTCTCTCTAGTGTATGAGAAACTGGGGTAGTGGTGGGGTGTAAAACTCTCTCTCTAGTGTAAGAGAAACTGGGGTAGTGGTGGGGTGTAAAACTCTCTCTCTCTCTCTAGTGTAAGAGAAACTGGGGTAGTGGTGGGGTGTAAATCTCTCTCTCTCTAGTGTAGGAGAAACTGGAGTAGTGGTGGGGTGTAAAACTCTCTCTCTCTCTCTAGTGTAAGAGAAACTGGGGTAGTGGTGGGGTGTAAAACTCTCTCTCTCTCTCTAGTGTAAGAGAAACTGGGGTAGTGGTGGGGTGTAAAACTCTCTCTCTCTAGTGTAAGAGAAACTGGGGTAGTGGTGGGGTGTAAAACTCTCTCTCTCTCTCTAGTGTGAGAGAAACTGGGGTAGTGGTGGGGTGTAAAACTCTCTCTCTCTCTCTAGTGTAAGAGAAACTGGGGTAGTGGTGGGGTGTAAAACTCTCTCTCTAGTGTATGAGAAACTGGGGTAGTGGTGGGGTGTAAAACTCTCTCTCTCTAGTGTAAGAGAAACTGGGGTAGTGGTGGGGTGTAAAACTCTCTCTCTCTAGTGTAAGAGAAACTGGGGTAGTGGTGGGGTGTAAAACTCTCTCTCTCTCTCTAGTGTAAGAGAAACTGGGGTAGTGGTGGGGTGTAAATCTCTCTCTCTCTCTAGTGTAGGAGAAACTGGGGTAGTGGTGGGGTGTAAAACTCTCTCTCTCTCTCTAGTGTAAGAGAAACTGGGGTAGTGGTGGGGTGTAAAACTCTCTCTCTCTAGTGTATGAGAAACTGGGGTAGTGGTGGGGTGTGAAACTCTCTCTCTCTAGTGTATGAGAAACTGGGGTAGTGGTGGGGTGTAAAACTCTCTCTCTAGTGTAAGAGAAACTGGGGTAGTGGTGGGGTGTAAAACTCTCTCTCTCTAGTGTATGAGAAACTGGGGTAGTGGTGGGGTGTGAAACTCTCTCTCTCTAGTGTATGAGAAACTGGGGTAGTGGTGGGGTGTAAAACTCTCTCTCTAGTGTAAGAGAAACTGGGGTAGTGGTGGGGTGTAAAACTCTCTCTCTTTAGTGTAGGAGAAACTGGGGTAGGGGTGGGGTGTAAAACTCTCTCTCTAGTGTAGGAGAAACTGGGGCAGTGGTGGGGTGTAAAACTCTCTCTCTAGTGTAGGAGAAACTGGGGCAGTGGTGGGGTGTAAAACTCTCTCTCTCTCTCTAGTGTAGGAGAAACTGGGGTAGTGGTGGGGTGTAAAACTCTCTCTCTCTCTCTAGTGTAGGAGAAACTGGGGTAGTGGTGGGGTGTAAAACACTCTCTCTAGTGTAGTAGAAACTGGGGTAGTGGTGGGGTGTAAAACTCTCTCTCTCTCTCTCTCTCTAGTGTAGGAGAAACTGGGGTAGTGGTGGGGTGTAAAACTCTCTCTCTAGTGTAGGAGAAACTGGGGTAGTGGTGGGGTGTAAAACTCTCTCTCTATTGTAGGAGAAACTGGGGTAGTGGTGGGGTGTAAAACTCTCTCTCTAGTGTAGGAGAAACTGGGGTAGTGGTGGGGTGTAAAACTCTCTCTCTATTGTAGGAGAAACTGGGGTAGTGGTGGGGTGTAAAACTCTCTCTCTAGTGTAGGAGAAACTGGGGTAGTGGTGGGGTGTAAAACTCTCTCTCTAGTGTAGGAGAAACTGGGGTAGTGGTGGGGTGTAAAACTCTCTCTCTCTCACTAGTGTAGGAGAAACTGGGTTAGTGGTGGGGTGTAAAACTCTCTCTCTAGTGTAGGAGGAACTGGGGTAGTGGTGGGGTGTAAAACTCTCTCTCTAGTGTAGGAGAACTGGGGTAGTGGTGCGGTGTAAAACTCTCTCTCTAGTGTAGGAGAAACTGGGGTGGTGGGGTGTAAAACTCTCTCTCTCTCTCTAGTGTAGGAGAAACTGGGGTAGTGGTTGGGTGTAAAACTCTCTCTCTAGTGTAGGAGAAACTGGGGTAGTGGTGGGGTGTAAAACTCTCTCACTAGTGTAGGAGAAACTGGGGTAGTGGTGCGGTGTAAAACTCTCTCTCTAGTGTAGGAGAAACTGGGGTAGTGGTGGGGTGTAAAACTCTCTCTCTCTCTCTAGTGTAGGAGGAACTGGGGTAGTGGTGGGGTGTAAAACTCTCTCTCTCTCTCTAGTGTAGGAGAAACTGGGGTAGTGGTGGTGTGTAAAACTCTCTCTCTCTCTCTAGTGTAGGAGAAACTGGGTTAGTGGTGGGGTGTAAAACTCTCTGTCTCTCTCTAGTGTAGGAGAAACTGGGTTAGTGGTGGGGTGTAAAACTCTCTCTCTAGTGTAAGAGAAACTGGGGTAGTGGTGGGGTGTAAAACTCTCTCTCTCTCTCTCTCTAGTGTAGGAGAAACTGGGGTAGTGGTGGGGTGTAAAACTCTCTGTCTCTCTCTAGTGTAGGAGAAACTGGGGTAGTGGTGGGGTGTAAAACTCTCTGTCTCTCTCTAGTGTAGGAGAAACTGGGGTAGTGGTGGGGTGTAAAACTCTCTGTCTCTCTCTAGTGTAGGAGAAACTGGGGTAGTGGTGGGGTGTAAAACTCTCTGTCTCTCTCTAGTGTAGGAGAAACTGGGGTAGTGGTGGGGTGTAAAACTCTCTGTCTCTCTCTAGTGTAGGAGAAACTGGGGTAGTGGTGGGGTGTAAAACTCTCTCTCTCTCTCTAGTGTAGGAGAAACTGGGTTAGTGGTGGGGTGTAAAACTCTCTCTCTCTCTCTAGTGTAGGAGAAACTGGGGTAGTGGTGGGGTGTAAAACTCTCTGTCTCTCTCTAGTGTAGGAGAAACTGGGGTAGTGGTGGGGTGTAAAACTCTCTGTCTCTCTCTAGTGTAGGAGAAACTGGGGTAGTGGTGGGGTGTAAAACTCTCTCTGTCTAGTGTAGGAGAAACTGGGGTAGTGGTGGGGTGTAAAACTCTCTCTCTCTAGTGTAGGAGAAACTGGGGTAGTGGTGGGGTGTAAAACTCTCTCTCTCTAGTGTTGGAGAAACTGGGGTAGTGGTGGGGTGTAAAACTCTCTCTCTCTAGTGTAGGAGAAACTGGGGTAGTGGTGGGGTGTAAAACTCTCTCTCTCTCACTAGTGTAGGAGAAACTGGGTTAGTGGTGGGGTGTAAAACTCTCTCTCTCTCTCTAGTGTAGGAGAAACTGGGGTAGTGGTGGGGTCTAAAACTCTCTCTCTCTCTCTCTCTAGTGTAGGAGAAACTGGGGTAGTGGTGGGGTGTAAAACTCTCTCTCTCTCTCTCTCTAGTGTAGGAGAAACTGGGGTAGTGGTGGGGTGTAAAACTCTCTCTCTCTCTCTCTCTAGTGTAGGAGAAACTGGGGTAGTGGTGGGGTGTAAAACTCTCTCTCTAGTGTAGGAGGAACTGGAGTAGTGGTGGGGTGTAAAACTCTCTGTCTCTCTCTAGTGTAAGAGAAACTGGGGTAGTGGTGGGGTGTAAAACTCTGTCTCTAGTGTAAGAGAAACTGGGGTAGTGGTGGGGTGTAAAACTCTCTGTCTCTCTCTAGTGTAGGAGAAACTGGGGTAGTGGTGGGGTGTAAAACTCTCTGTCTCTCTCTAGTGTAGGAGAAACTGGGGTAGTGGTGGGGTGTAAAACTCTCTGTCTCTCTCTAGTGTAGGAGAAACTGGGGTAGTGGTGGGGTGTAAAACTCTCTCTCTCTCTCTAGTGTAGGAGAAACTGGGGTAGTGGTGGGGTGTAAAACTCTCTGTCTCTCTCTAGTGTAGGAGAAACTGGGGTAGTGGTGGGGTGTAAAACTCTCTCTCTCTCTCTAGTGTAGGAGAAACTGGGGTAGTGGTGGGGTGTAAAACTCTCTCTCTCTCTCTAGTGTAGGAGAAACTGGGGTAGTGGTGGGGTGTAAAACTCTCTCTCTCTCTCTAGTGTAGGAGAAACTGGGGTAGTGGTGGGGTGTAAAACTCTCTCTCTCTCTCTCTCTAGTGTAGGAGAAACTGGGGTAGTGGTGGGGTGTAAAACTCTCTCTCTCTCTCTAGTGTAGGAGAAACTGGGGTAGTGGTGGGGTGTAAAACTCTCTGTCTCTCTCTAGTGTAGGAGAAACTGGGGTAGTGGTGGGGTGTAAAACTCTCTCTCTCTCTCTAGTGTAGGAGAAACTGGGGTAGTGGTGGGGTGTAAAACTCTCTCTCTCTCTCTAGTGTAGGAGAAACTGGGGTAGTGGTGGGGTGTAAAACTCTCTCTCTCTCTAGTGTAAGAGAAACTGGGGTAGTGGTGGGGTGTAAAACTCTCTCTCTCTCTAGTGTAAGAGAAACTGGGGTAGTGGTGGGGTGTAAAACTCTCTCTCTCTCTAGTGTAAGAGAAACTGGGGTAGTGGTGGGGTGTAAAACTCTGTCTCTAGTGTAAGAGAAACTGGGGTAGTGGTGGGGTGTAAAACTCTCTCTCTCTCTACTGTAAGAGAAACTGGGGTAGTGGTGGGGTGTAAAACTCTCTCTCTCTCTAGTGTAAGAGAAACTGGGGTAGTGGTGGGGTGTAAAACTCTCTCTCTCTGTAGTGTAAGAGAAACTGGGGTAGTGGTGGGGTGTAAAACTCTCTCTCTCTCTAGTGTAAGAGAAACTGGGGTAGTGGTGGGGTGTAAAACTCTGTCTCTAGTGTAAGAGAAACTGGGGTAGTGGTGGGGTGTAAAACTCTCTCTCTCTCTAGTGTAAGAGAAACTGGGGTAGTGGTGGGGTGTAAAACTCTCTCTCTCTCTAGTGTAAGAGAAACTGGGGTAGTGGTGGGGTGTAAAACTCTCTCTCTCTCTAGTGTAAGAGAAACTGGGGTAGTGGTGGGGTGTAAAACTCTGTCTCTAGTGTAAGAGAAACTGGGGTAGTGGTGGGGTGTAAAACTCTCTGTCTCTCTCTAGTGTAGGAGAAACTGGGGTAGTGGTGGGGTGTAAAACTCTCTGTCTCTCTCTAGTGTAGGAGAAACTGGGGTAGTGGTGGGGTGTAAAACTCTCTGTCTCTCTCTAGTGTAGGAGAAACTGGGGTAGTGGTGGGGTGTAAAACTCTCTCTCTCTCTAGTGTAGGAGAAACTGGGGTAGTGGTGGGGTGTAAAACTCTCTGTCTCTCTCTAGTGTAGGAGAAACTGGGGTAGTGGTGGGGTGTAAAACTCTCTGTCTCTCTCTAGTGTAGGAGAAACTGGGGTAGTGGTGGGGTGTAAAACTCTCTGTCTCTCTCTAGTGTAGGAGAAACTGGGGTAGTGGTGGGGTGTAAAACTCTCTGTCTCTCTCTAGTGTAGGAGAAACTGGGGTAGTGGTGGGGTGTAAAACTCTCTGTCTCTCTCTAGTGTAGGAGAAACTGGGGTAGTGGTGGGGTGTAAAACTCTCTCTCTCTCTAGTGTAGGAGAAACTGGGGTAGTGGTGGGGTGTAAAACTCTCTCTCTCTAGTGTAAGAGAAACTGGGGTAGTGGTGGGGTGTAAAACTCTCTGTCTCTAGTGTAGGAGAAACTGGGGTAGTGGTGGGGTGTAAAACTCTCTCTCTCTAGTGTAAGAGAAACTGGGGTAGTGGTGGGGTGTAAAACTCTCTCTCTCTTGTGTAAGCGAAACTGGGGTAGTGGTGGGGTGTAAAACTCTCTCTCTCTAGTGTAAGAGAAACTGGGGTAGTGGTGGGGTGTAAAACTCTCTAGTGTAGGAGAAACTGGGGTAGTGGTGGGGTGTAAAACTCTCTCTCTCTAGTGTAAGAGAAACTGGGGTAGTGGTGGGGTGTAAAACTCTCTCTCTCTAGTGTAAGAGAAACTGGTGTAGTGGTGGGGTGTAAAACTCTCTCTCTCTAGTGTAAGAGAAACTGGGGTAGTGGTGGGGTGTAAAACTCTCTGTCTCTCTCTAGTGTAGGAGAAAATGGGGTAGTGGTGGGGTGTAAAACTCTCTGTCTCTCTCTAATGTAGGAGAAACTGGGGTAGTGGTGGGGTGTAAAACTCTCTGTCTCTCTCTAGTGTAGGAAAAACTGGGGTAGTGGTGGGGTGTAAAACTCTCTCTCTCTCTAGTGTAGGAGAAACTGGGGTAGTGGTGGGGTGTAAAACTCTCTCTCTAGTGTATGAGAAACTGGGGTAGTGGTGGGGTGTAAAACTCTCTGTCTCTAGTGTAGGAGAAACTGGGGTAGTGGTGGGGTGTAAAACTCTCTCTCTCTAGTGTAAGAGAAACTGGGGTAGTGGTGGGGTGTAAAACTCTCTCTCTCTAGTGTAAGCGAAACTGGGGTAGTGGTGGGGTGTAAAACTCTCTCTCTCTAGTGTAAGAGAAACTGGGGTAGTGGTGGGGTGTAAAACTCTCTCTCTCTAGTGTAAGAGAAACTGGGGTAATGGTGGGGTGTAAAACTCTCTCTCTCTAGTGTAAGAGAAACTGGGGTAGTGGTGGGGTGTAAAACTCTCTCTCTCTAGTGTAGGAGAAACTGGGGTAGTGGTGGGGTGTAAAACTCTCTAGTGTAGGAGAAACTGGGGGTAGTGGTGGGGTGTAAAACTCTCTCTCTCTAGTGTAAGAGAAGCTGGGGTAGTGGTGGGGTGTAAAACTCTCTCTCTCTAGTGTAAGAGAAACTGGGGTAGTGGTGGGGTGTAAAACTCTCTCTCTCTAGTGTAAGAGAAACTGGGGTAGTGGTGGGGTGTAAAACTCTCTCTCTAGTGTATGAGAAACTGGGGTAGTGGTGGGGTGTAAAACTCTCTCTCTCTAGTGTAGGAGAAACTGGGGTAGTGGTGGGGTGTAAAACTCTCTCTCTCTCTCTAGTGTAAGAGAAACTGGGGTAGTGGTGGGGTGTAAAACTCTCTCTCTCTAGTGTAAGAGAAACTGGGGTAGTGGTGGGGTGTAAAACTCTCTCTTTCTCTCTAGTGTAAGAGAAACTGGGGTAGTGGTGGGGTGTAACTCTCTCTCTCTCTAGTGTAGGAGAAACTGGGGTAGTGGTGGGGTGTAAAACTCTCTCTCTCTCTCTAGTGTAAGAGAAACTGGGGTAGTGGTGGGGTGTAAAACTCTCTCTTTCCCTCTAGTGTAAGAGAAACTGGGGTAGTGGTGGGGTGTAACTCTCTCTCTCTCTAGTGTAGGAGAAACTGGGGTAGTGGTGGGGTGTAAAACTCTCTCTCTCTCTCTAGTGTAAGAGAAACTGGGGTAGTGGTGGGGTGTAAAACTCTCTCTCTCTCTCTAGTGTAAGAGAAACTGGGGTAGTGGTGGGGTGTAAAACTCTCTCTCTCTAGTGTAAGAGAAACTGGGGTAGTGGTGGGGTGTAAAACTCTCTCTCTCTCTCTAGTGTAAGAGAAACTGGGGTAGTGGTGGGGTGTAAAACTCTCTCTCTCTCTCTAGTGTAAGAGAAACTGGGGTAGTGGTGGGGTGTAAAACTCTCTCTCTAGTGTATGAGAAACTGGGGTAGTGGTGGGGTGTAAAACTCTCTCTCTCTAGTGTAAGAGAAACTGGGGTAGTGGTGGGGTGTAAAACTCTCTCTCTCTCTCTAGTGTAAGAGAAACTGGGGTAGTGGTGGGGTGTAAAACTCTCTCTCTCTAGTGTAAGAGAAACTGGGGTAGTGGTGGGGTGTAAAACTCTCTCTCTCTCTCTAGTGTAAGAGAAACTGGGGTAGTGGTGGGGTGTAAAACTCTCTCTCTCTCTCTAGTGTAAGAGAAACTGGGGTAGTGGTGGGGTGTAAAACTCTCTCTCTAGTGTATGAGAAACTGGGGTAGTGGTGGGGTGTAAAACTCTCTCTCTCTAGTGTAAGAGAAACTGGGGTAGTGGTGGGGTGAAAAACTCTCTCTCTCTAGTGTAAGAGAAACTGGGGTAGTGGTGGGGTGTAAAACTCTCTCTCTCTCTCTAGTGTAAGAGAAACTGGGGTAGTGGTGGGGTGTAAAACTCTCTCTCTCTCTCTAGTGTAAGAGAGACTGGGGTAGTGGTGGGGTGTAAATCTCTCTCTCTAGTGTAGGAGAAACTGGCGTAGTGGTGGGGTGTAAAACTCTCTCTCTCTCTAGTGTAGGAGAAACTGGCGTAGTGGTGGGGTGTAAAACTCTCTCTCTCTCTCTCTAGTGTAAGAGAAACTGGGGTAGTGGTGGGGTGTAAAACTCTCTCTCTCCAGTGTATGAGAAACTGGGGTAGTGGTGGGGTGTGAAACTCTCTCTCTCTAGTGTATGAGAAACTGGGGTAGTGGTGGGGTGTAAAACTCTCTCTCTAGTGTAAGAGAAACTGGGGTAGTGGTGGGGTGTAAAACTCTCTCTCTCTCTCTCTCTCTAGTGTAGGAGAAACTGGGGTAGGGGTGGGGTGTAAAACTCTCTCTCTAGTGTAGGAGAAACTGGGGCAGTGGTGGGGTGTAAAACTCTCTCTCTAGTGTAGGAGAAACTGGGGCAGTGGTGGGGTGTAAAACTCTCTCTCTCTCTCTAGTGTAGGAGAAACTGGGGTAGTGGTGGGGTGTAAAACTCTCTCTCTCTCTCTAGTGTAGGAGAAACTGGGGTAGTGGTGGGGTGTAAAACTCTCTCTCTCTCTCTCTCTCTCTAGTGTAGGAGAAACTGGGGTAGTGGTGGGGTGTAAAACTCTCTCTCTAGTGTAGGAGAAACTGGGGTAGTGGTGGGGTGTAAAACTCTCTCTCTAGTGTAGGAGAAACTGGGGTAGTGGTGGGGTGTAAAACTCTCTCTCTATTGTAGGAGAAACTGGGGTAGTGGTGGGGTGTAAAACTCTCTCTCTAGTGTAGGAGAAACTGGGGTAGTGGTGGGGTGTAAAACTCTCTCTCTATTGTAGGAGAAACTGGGGTAGTGGTGGGGTGTAAAACTCTCTCTCTAGTGTAGGAGAAACTGGGGTAGTGGTGGGGTGTAAAACTCTCTCTCTAGTGTTGGAGAAACTGGGGTAGTGGTGGGGTGTAAAACTCTCTCTCTAGTGTAGGAGAAACTGGGGCAGTGGTGGGGTGTAAAACTCTCTCTCCATTGTAGGAGAAACTGGGGTAGTGGTGGGGTGTAAAACTCTCTCTCTAGTGTTGGAGAAACTGGGGTAGTGGTGGGGTGTAAAACTCTCTCTCTAGTGTAGGAGAAACTGGGGCAGTGGTGGGGTGTAAAACTCTCTCTCTAGTGTAGGAGAAACTGGGGCAGTGGTGGGGTGTAAAACTCTCTCTCTCTCTCTAGTGTAGGAGAAACTGGGGTAGTGGTGGGGTGTAAAACTCTCTCTCTCTAGTGTATGAGAAACTGGGGTAGTGGTGGGGTGTAAAACTCTCTCTCTCTCTCTAGTGTAGGAGAAACTGGGGTAGTGGTGGGGTGTAAAACTCTCTCTCTCTCTCTCTCTAGTGTAGGAGGAACTGGGGTAGTGGTGGGGTGTAAAACTCTCTGTCTCTCTCTAGTGTAGGAGAAACTGGGGTAGTGGTGGGGTGTAAAACTCTCTCTCTCTCTCTAGTGTAGGAGAAACTGGGGTAGTGGTGGGGTGTAAAACTCTCTCTCTCTCTCTCTCTAGTGTAGGAGAAACTGGGGTAGTGGTGGTGTGTAAAACTCTCTGTCTCTCTCTAGTGTAGGAGAAACTGGGGTAGTGGTGGGGTGTAAAACTCTCTCTCTCTCTCTAGTGTAGGAGAAACTGGGGTAGTGGTGGGGTGTAAAACTCTCTCTCTCTCTCTCTCTAGTGTAGGAGAAACTGGGGTAGTGGTGGGGTGTAAAACTCTCTGTCTCTCTCTAGTGTAGGAGAAACTGGGGTAGTGGTGGGGTGTAAAACTCTCTCTCTCTCTCTAGTGTAGGAGAAACTGGGGTAGTGTTGGGGTGTAAAACTCTCTCTCTCTCTAGTGTAAGAGAAACTGGGGTAGTGGTGGGGTGTAAAACTCTCTCTCTCTCTCTAGTGTAAGAGAAACTGGGGTAGTGGTGGGGTGTAAAACTCTCTCTCTCTCTCTAGTGTAAGAGAAACTGGGGTAGTGGTGGGGTGTAAAACTCTCTCTCTAGTGTATGAGAAACTGGGGTAGTGGTGGGGTGTAAAACTCTCTCTCTCTAGTGTAAGAGAAACTGGGGTAGTGGTGGGGTGAAAAACTCTCTCTCTCTAGTGTAAGAGAAACTGGGGTAGTGGTGGGGTGTAAAACTCTCTCTCTCTCTCTAGTGTAAGAGAAACTGGGGTAGTGGTGGGGTGTAAATCTCTCTCTCTCTCTAGTGTAGGAGAAACTGGCGTAGTGGTGGGGTGTAAAACTCTCTCTCTCTCTCTCTAGTGTAAGAGAAACTGGGGTAGTGGTGGGGTGTAAAACTCTCTCTCTCTAGTGTATGAGAAACTGGGGTAGTGGTGGGGTGTAAAACTCTCTCTCTAGTGTAATAGAAACTCGGGTAGTGGTGGGGTGTAAAACGCTCTCTCTCTCTCTCCAGTGTATGAGAAACTGGGGTAGTGGTGGGGTGTGAAACTCTCTCTCTCTAGTGTATGAGAAACTGGGGTAGTGGTGGGGTGTAAAACTCTCTCTCTAGTGTAAGAGAAACTGGGGTAGTGGTGGGGTGTAAAACTCTCTCTCTCTAGTGTATGAGAAACTGGGGTAGTGGTGGGGTGTGAAACTCTCTCTCTAGTGTAAGAGAAACTGGGGTAGTGGTGGGGTGTAAAACTCTCTCTCTCTAGTGTAGGAGAAACTGGGGTAGGGGTGGGGTGTAAAACTCTCTCTCTCTCTCTCTCTCTAGTGTAGGAGAAACTGGGGTAGGGGTGGGGTGTAAAACTCTCTCTCTAGTGTAGGAGAAACTGGGGCAGTGGTGGGGTGTAAAACTCTCTCTCTAGTGTAGGAGAAACTGGGGCAGTGGTGGGGTGTAAAACTCTCTCTCTCTCTCTCTAGTGTAGGAGAAACTGGGGTAGTGGTGGGGTGTAAAACTCTCTCTCTCTCTCTAGTGTAGGAGAAACTGGGGTAGTGGTGGGGTGTAAAACTCTCTCTCTAGTGTAGGAGAAACTGGGGTAGTGGTGGGGTGTAAAACTCTCTCTCTAGTGTTGGAGAAACTGGGGTAGTGGTGGGGTGTAAAACTCTCTCTCTAGTGTAGGAGAAACTGGGGCAGTGGTGGGGTGTAAAACTCTCTCTCTATTGTAGGAGAAACTGGGGTAGTGGTGGGGTGTAAAACTCTCTCTCTAGTGTTGGAGAAACTGGGGTAGTGGTGGGGTGTAAAACTCTCTCTCTAGTGTAGGAGAAACTGGGGCAGTGGTGGGGTGTAAAACTCTCTCTCTAGTGTAGGAGAAACTGGGGCAGTGGTGGGGTGTAAAACTCTCTCTCTCTCTCTAGTGTAGGAGAAACTGGGGTAGTGGTGGGGTGTAAAACTCTCTCTCTCTCTCTAGTGTAGGAGAAACTGGGGTAGTGGTGGGGTGTAAAACTCTCTCTCTCTCTCTAGTGTAGGAGAAACTGGGGTAGTGGTGGGGTGTAAAACTCTCTCTCTCTCTCTCTCTAGTGTAGGAGGAACTGGGGTAGTGGTGGGGTGTAAAACTCTCTGTCTCTCTCTAGTGTAGGAGAAACTGGGGTAGTGGTGGGGTGTAAAACTCTCTCTCTCTCTCTAGTGTAGGAGAAACTGGGGTAGTGGTGGGGTGTAAAACTCTCTCTCTCTCTCTCTCTCTAGTGTAGGAGAAACTGGGGTAGTGGTGGGGTGTAAAACTCTCTGTCTCTCTCTAGTGTAGGAGAAACTGGGGTAGTGGTGGGGTGTAAAACTCTCTCTCTCTCTCTAGTGTAGGAGAAACTGGGGTAGTGGTGGGGTGTAAAACTCTCTCTCTCTCTCTCTCTAGTGTAGGAGAAACTGGGGTAGTGGTGGGGTGTAAAACTCTCTGTCTCTCTCTAGTGTAGGAGAAACTGGGGTAGTGGTGGGGTGTAAAACTCTCTCTCTCTCTCTAGTGTAGGAGAAACTGGGGTAGTGTTGGGGTGTAAAACTCTCTCTCTCTCTAGTGTAAGAGAAACTGGGGTAGTGGTGGGGTGTAAAACTCTCTCTCTCTCTCTAGTGTAAGAGAAACTGGGGTAGTGGTGGGGTGTAAAACTCTCTCTCTCTCTCTAGTGTAAGAGAAACTGGGGTAGTGGTGGGGTGTAAAACTCTCTCTCTAGTGTATGAGAAACTGGGGTAGTGGTGGGGTGTAAAACTCTCTCTCTCTAGTGTAAGAGAAACTGGGGTAGTGGTGGGGTGAAAAACTCTCTCTCTCTAGTGTAAGAGAAACTGGGGTAGTGGTGGGGTGTAAAACTCTCTCTCTCTCTCTAGTGTAAGAGAAACTGGGGTAGTGGTGGGGTGAAAATCTCTCTCTCTCTCTAGTGTAGGAGAAACTGGCGTAGTGGTGGGGTGTAAAACTCTCTCTCTCTCTCTCTAGTGTAAGAGAAACTGGGGTAGTGGTGGGGTGTAAAACTCTCTCTCTCTAGTGTATGAGAAACTGGGGTAGTGGTGGGGTGTAAAACTCTCTCTCTAGTGTAATAGAAACTGGGGTAGTGGTGGGGTGTAAAACTCTCTCTCTCTCTCTCCAGTGTATGAGAAACTGGGGTAGTGGTGGGGTGTGAAACTCTCTCTCTCTAGTGTATGAGAAACTGGGGTAGTGGTGGGGTGTAAAACTCTCTCTCTAGTGTAAGAGAAACTGGGGTAGTGGTGGGGTGTAAAACTCTCTCTCTCTAGTGTATGAGAAACTGGGGTAGTGGTGGGGTGTGAAACTCTCTCTCTAGTGTAAGAGAAACTGGGGTAGTGGTGGGGTGTAAAACTCTCTCTCTCTAGTGTAGGAGAAACTGGGGTAGGGGTGGGGTGTAAAACTCTCTCTCTCTCTCTCTCTCTAGTGTAGGAGAAACTGGGGTAGGGGTGGGGTGTAAAACTCTCTCTCTAGTGTAGGAGAAACTGGGGCAGTGGTGGGGTGTAAAACTCTCTCTCTAGTGTAGGAGAAACTGGGGCAGTGGTGGGGTGTAAAACTCTCTCTCTCTCTCTAGTGTAGGAGAAACTGGGGTAGTGGTGGGGTGTAAAACTCTCTCTCTCTCTCTAGTGTAGGAGAAACTGGGGTAGTGGTGGGGTGTAAAACTCTCTCTCTAGTGTAGTAGAAACTGGGGTAGTGGTGGGGTGTAAAACTCTCTCTCTCTCTCTCTCTAGTGTAGGAGAAACTGGGGTAGTGGTGGGGTGTAAAACTCTCTCTCTAGTGTAGGAGAAACTGGGGTAGTGGTGGGGTGTAAAACTCTCTCTCTAGTGTAGGAGAAACTGGGGTAGTGGTGGGGTGTAAAACTCTCTCTCTATTGTAGGAGAAACTGGGGTAGTGGTGGGGTGTAAAACTCTCTCTCTAGTGTAGGAGAAACTGGGGTAGTGGTGGGGTGTAAAACTCTCTCTCTATTGTAGGAGAAACTGGGGTAGTGGTGGGGTGTAAAACTCTCTCTCTAGTGTAGGAGAAACTGGGGTAGTGGTGGGGTGTAAAACTCTCTCTCTAGTGTTGGAGAAACTGGGGTAGTGGTGGGGTGTAAAACTCTCTCTCTAGTGTAGGAGAAACTGGGGCAGTGGTGGGGTGTAAAACTCTCTCTCTATTGTAGGAGAAACTGGGGTAGTGGTGGGGTGTAAAACTCTCTCTCTAGTGTTGGAGAAACTGGGGTAGTGGTGGGGTGTAAAACTCTCTCTCTAGTGTAGGAGAAACTGGGGCAGTGGTGGGGTGTAAAACTCTCTCTCTAGTGTAGGAGAAACTGGGGCAGTGGTGGGGTGTAAAACTCTCTCTCTCTCTCTAGTGTAGGAGAAACTGGGGTAGTGGTGGGGTGTAAAACTCTCTCTCTCTCTCTAGTGTAGGAGAAACTGGGGTAGTGGTGGGGTGTAAAACTCTCTCTCTCTCTCTAGTGTAGGAGAAACTGGGGTAGTGGTGGGGTGTAAAACTCTCTCTCTCTCTCTCTCTAGTGTAGGAGGAACTGGGGTAGTGGTGGGGTGTAAAACTCTCTGTCTCTCTCTAGTGTAGGAGAAACTGGGGTAGTGGTGGGGTGTAAAACTCTCTCTCTAGTGTAGGAGAAACTGGGGTAGTGGTGGGGTGTAAAACTCTCTCAGTCTCTCTCTCTAGTGTAGGAGAAACTGGGGTAGTGGTGGGGTGTAAAACTCTCTGTCTCTCTCTAGTGTAGGAGAAACTGGGGTAGTGGTGGGGTGTAAAACTCTCTCTCTCTCTCTAGTGTAGGAGAAACTGGGGTAGTGGTGGGGTGTAAAACTCTCTCTCTCTCTCTCTCTAGTGTAGGAGAAACTGGGGTAGTGGTGGGGTGTAAAACTCTCTGTCTCTCTCTAGTGTAGGAGAAACTGGGGTAGTGGTGGGGTGTAAAACTCTCTCTCTCTCTCTAGTGTAGGAGAAACTGGGGTAGTGGTGGGGTGTAAAAATCTCTCTCTCTCTAGTGTAAGAGAAACTGGGGTAGTGGTGGGGTGTAAAACTCTCTCTCTCTCTAGTGTAAGAGAAACTGGGGTAGTGGTGGGGTGTAAAACTCTCTCTCTCTCTAGTGTAAGAGAAACTGGGGTAGTGGTGGGGTGTAAAACTCTCTCTCTAGTGTAAGACAAACTGGGGTAGTGGTGGGGTGTAAAACTCTCTCTCTCTCTAGTGTAAGAGAAACTGGGGTAGTGGTGGGGTGTAAAACTCTCTCTCTAGTGTAAGAGAAACTGGGGTAGTGGTGGGGTGTAAAACTCTCTCTCTCTCTAGTGTAAGAGAAACTGGGGTAGTGGTGGGGTGTAAAACTCTCTCTCTCTCTAGTGTAAGAGAAACTGGGGTAGTGGTGGGGTGTAAAACTCTCTCTCTAGTGTAAGAGAAACTGGGGTAGTGGTGGGGTGTAAAACTCTCTCTCTCTCTAGTGTAAGAGAAACTGGGGTAGTGGTGGGGTGTAAAACTCTCTCTCTCTCTAGTGTAAGAGAAACTGGGGTAGTGGTGGGGTGTAAAACTCTCTCTCTCTAGTGTAAGAGAAACTGGGGTAGTGGTGGGGTGTAAAACTCTCTCTCTCTAGTGTAAGCGAAACTGGGGTAGTGGTGGGGTGTAAAACTCTCTCTCTCTAGTGTAAGAGAAACTGGGGTAGTGGTGGGGTGTAAAACTCTCTCTCTCTAGTGTAGGAGAAACTGGGGTAGTGGTGGGGTGTAAAACTCTCTCTCTCTAGTTTAAGAGAAACTGGGGTAGTGGTGGTGTGTAAAACTCTCTCTCTAGTGTAGGAGAAACTGGGGTACTGGTGGCGTGTAAAACTCTCTCTCTAGTGTATGAGAAACTGGGGTAGTGGTGGGGTGTAAAACTCTCTCTCTCTAGTGTAAGAGAAACTGGGGTAGTGGTGGGGTGTAAAACTCTCTCTCTCTAGTGTAAGAGAAACTGAGGTAGTGGTGGGGTGTAAAACTCTCTCTCTCTAGTGTAAGAGAAACTGAGGTAGTGGTGGGGTGTAAAACTCTCTCTCTCTAGTGTAGGAGAAACTGGGGTAGTGGTGGGGTGTAAAACTCTCTAGTGTAGGAGAAACTGGGGTAGTGGTGGGGTGTAAAACTCTCTCTCTCTAGTGTAAGAGAAACTGGGGTAGTGGTGGGGTGTAAAACTCTCTCTCTCTAGTGTAAGAGAAACTGGGGTAGTGGTGGGGTGTAAAACTCTCTCTCTAGTGTATGAGAAACTGGGGTAGTGGTGGGGTGTAAAACTCTCTCTCTCTAGTGTAGGAGAAACTGGGGTAGTGGTGGGGTGTAAAACTCTCTCTCTCTAGTGTAAGAGAAACTGGGGTAGTGGTGGGGTGTAAACATTTCTAGTGTAGGAGAAACTGGGGTAGTGGTGGGGTGTAAAACTCTCTCTCTCTAGTGTAGGAGAAAATGGGGTAGTGGTGGGGTGTAAAACTCTCTCTCTCTAGTTTAAGAGAAACTGGGGTAGTGGTGGTGTGTAAAACTCTCTCTCTAGTGTAGGAGAAACTGGGGTAGTGGTGGGGTGTAAAACTATCTCTCTAGTGTATGAGAAACTGGGGTAGTGGTGGGGTGTAAAGCTCTCTCTCTCTAGTGTAAGAGAAACTGGGGTTGTGGTGGGGTGTAAAACTCTCTCTCTCTCTAGTGTAAGAGAAATTGGGGTAGTGGTGGAGTGTAAAACTCTCTCTCTCTAGTGTAAGAGAAACTGGGGTAGTGGTGGGGTGTAAAACTCTCTCTAGTGTAGGAGAAACTGGGGTAGTGGTGGGGTGTAAAACTCTCTAGTGTAGGAGAAACTGGGGTAGTGGTGGGGTGTAAAACTCTCTCTCTCTAGTGTAAGAGAAACTGGGGTAGTGGTGGGGTGTAAAACTCTCTCTCTCTAGTGTAAGAGAAACTGGTGTAGTGGTGGGGTGTAAAACTCTCTCTCTCTAGTGTAAGAGAAACTGGGGTAGTGGTGGGGTGTAAAACTCTCTCTCTAGTGTATGAGAAACTGGGGTAGTGGTGGGGTGTAAAACTCTCTCTCTCTAGTGTAGGAGAAACTGGGGTAGTGGTGGGGTGTAAATCTCTCTCTCTCTCTAGTGTAGGAGAAACTGGGGTAGTGGTGGGGTGTAAAACTCTCTCTCTCTCTCTAGTGTAAGAGAAACTGGGGTAGTGGTGGGGTGTAAATCTCTCTCTCTCTAGTGTAAGAGAAACTGGGGTAGTGGTGGGGTGTAAAACTCTCTCTCTCTCTCTAGTGTAAGAGAAACTGGGGTAGTGGTGGGGTGTAAAACTCTCTCTCTCTAGTGTAAGAGAAACTGGGGTAGTGGTGGGGTGTAACTCTCTCTCTCTCTAGTGTAGGAGAAACTGGGGTAGTGGTGGGGTGTAAAACTCTCTCTCTCTCTCTAGTGTAAGAGAAACTGGGGTAGTGGTGGGGTGTAAAACTCTCTCTCTCTCTCTAGTGTAAGAGAAACTGGGGTAGTGGTGGAGTGTAAAACTCTCTCTCTCTAGTGTAAGAGAAACTGGGGTAGTGGTGGGGTGTAAAACTCTCTCTAGTGTAGGAGAAACTGGGGTAGTGGTGGGGTGTAAAACTCTCTAGTGTAGGAGAAACTGGGGTAGTGGTGGGGTGTAAAACTCTCTCTCTCTAGTGTAAGAGAAACTGGGGTAGTGGTGGGGTGTAAAACTCTCTCTCTCTAGTGTAAGAGAAACTGGTGTAGTGGTGGGGTGTAAAACTCTCTCTCTCTAGTGTAAGAGAAACTGGGGTAGTGGTGGGGTGTAAAACTCTCTCTCTAGTGTATGAGAAACTGGGGTAGTGGTGGGGTGTAAAACTCTCTCTCTCTAGTGTAGGAGAAACTGGGGTAGTGGTGGGGTGTAAATCTCTCTCTCTCTCTAGTGTAGGAGAAACTGGGGTAGTGGTGGGGTGTAAAACTCTCTCTCTCTCTCTAGTGTAAGAGAAACTGGGGTAGTGGTGGGGTGTAAATCTCTCTCTCTCTAGTGTAAGAGAAACTGGGGTAGTGGTGGGGTGTAAAACTCTCTCTCTCTCTCTAGTGTAAGAGAAACTGGGGTAGTGGTGGGGTGTAAAACTCTCTCTCTCTAGTGTAAGAGAAACTGGGGTAGTGGTGGGGTGTAAAACTCTCTCTCTCTAGTGTAAGAGAAACTGGTGTAGTGGTGGGGTGTAAAACTCTCTCTCTCTAGTGTAAGAGAAACTGGGGTAGTGGTGGGGTGTAAAACTCTCTCTCTAGTGTATGAGAAACTGGGGTAGTGGTGGGGTGTAAAACTCTCTCTCTCTAGTGTAGGAGAAACTGGGGTAGTGGTGGGGTGTAAATCTCTCTCTCTCTCTAGTGTAGGAGAAACTGGGGTAGTGGTGGGGTGTAAAACTCTCTCTCTCTCTCTAGTGTAGGAGAAACTGGGGTAGTGGTGGGGTGTAAAACTCTCTCTCTAGTGTAATAGAAACTGGGGTAGTGGTGGGGTGTAAAACTCTCTCTCTCCAGTGTATGAGAAACTGGGGTAGTGGTGGGGTGTGAAACTCTCTCTCTCTAGTGTATGAGAAACTGGGGTAGTGGTGGGGTGTAAAACTCTCTCTCTAGTGTAAGAGAAACTGGGGTAGTGGTGGGGTGTAAAACTCTCTCTCTCTAGTGTATGAGAAACTGGGGTAGTGGTGGGGTGTGAAACTCTCTCTCTAGTGTAAGAGAAACTGGGGTAGTGGTGGGGTGTAAAACTCTCTCTCTCTAGTGTAGGAGAAACTGGGGTAGGGATGGGGTGTAAAACTCTCTCTCTCTCTCTCTCTCTAGTGTAGGAGAAACTGGGGTAGGGGTGGGGTGTAAAACTCTCTCTCTAGTGTAGGAGAAACTGGGGCAGTGGTGGGGTGTAAAACTCTCTCTCTAGTGTAGGAGAAACTGGGGCAGTGGTGGGGTGTAAAACTCTCTCTCTCTCTCTAGTGTAGGAGAAACTGGGGTAGTGGTGGGGTGTAAAACTCTCTCTCTCTCTCTAGTGTAGGAGAAACTGGGGTAGTGGTGGGGTGTAAAACTCTCTCTCTAGTGTAGTAGAAACTGGGGTAGTGGTGGGGTGTAAAACTCTCTCTCTCTCTCTCTCTAGTGTAGGAGAAACTGGGGTAGTGGTGGGGTGTAAAACTCTCTCTCTAGTGTAGGAGAAACTGGGGTAGTGGTGGGGTGTAAAACTCTCTCTCTAGTGTAGGAGAAACTGGGGTAGTGGTGGGGTGTAAAACTCTCTCTCTATTGTAGGAGAAACTGGGGTAGTGGTGGGGTGTAAAACTCTCTCTCTAGTGTAGGAGAAACTGGGGTAGTGGTGGGGTGTAAAACTCTCTCTCTATTGTAGGAGAAACTGGGGTAGTGGTGGGGTGTAAAACTCTCTCTCTAGTGTAGGAGAAACTGGGGTAGTGGTGGGGTGTAAAACTCTCTCTCTAGTGTTGGAGAAACTGGGGTAGTGGTGGGGTGTAAAACTCTCTCTCTAGTGTAGGAGAAACTGGGGCAGTGGTGGGGTGTAAAACTCTCTCTCTATTGTAGGAGAAACTGGGGTAGTGGTGGGGTGTAAAACTCTCTCTCTAGTGTTGGAGAAACTGGGGTAGTGGTGGGGTGTAAAACTCTCTCTCTAGTGTAGGAGAAACTGGGGCAGTGGTGGGGTGTAAAACTCTCTCTCTAGTGTAGGAGAAACTGGGGCAGTGGTGGGGTGTAAAACTCTCTCTCTCTCTCTAGTGTAGGAGAAACTGGGGTAGTGGTGGGGTGTAAAACTCTCTCTCTCTCTCTAGTGTAGGAGAAACTGGGGTAGTGGTGGGGTGTAAAACTCTCTCTCTCTCTCTAGTGTAGGAGAAACTGGGGTAGTGGTGGGGTGTAAAACTCTCTCTCTCTCTCTCTCTAGTGTAGGAGGAACTGGGGTAGTGGTGGGGTGTAAAACTCTCTGTCTCTCTCTAGTGTAGGAGAAACTGGGGTAGTGGTGGGGTGTAAAACTCTCTCTCTAGTGTAGGAGAAACTGGGGTAGTGGTGGGGTGTAAAACTCTCTCAGTCTCTCTCTCTCTAGTGTAGGAGAAACTGGGGTAGTGGTGGGGTGTAAAACTCTCTGTCTCTCTCTAGTGTAGGAGAAACTGGGGTAGTGGTGGGGTGTAAAACTCTCTCTCTCTCTCTAGTGTAGGAGAAACTGGGGTAGTGGTGGGGTGTAAAACTCTCTCTCTCTCTCTCTCTAGTGTAGGAGAAACTGGGGTAGTGGTGGGGTGTAAAACTCTCTGTCTCTCTCTAGTGTAGGAGAAACTGGGGTAGTGGTGGGGTGTAAAACTCTCTCTCTCTCTCTAGTGTAGGAGAAACTGGGGTAGTGGTGGGGTGTAAAAATCTCTCTCTCTCTAGTGTAAGAGAAACTGGGGTAGTGGTGGGGTGTAAAACTCTCTCTCTCTCTAGTGTAAGAGAAACTGGGGTAGTGGTGGGGTGTAAAACTCTCTCTCTCTCTAGTGTAAGAGAAACTGGGGTAGTGGTGGGGTGTAAAACTCTCTCTCTAGTGTAAGACAAACTGGGGTAGTGGTGGGGTGTAAAACTCTCTCTCTCTCTAGTGTAAGAGAAACTGGGGTAGTGGTGGGGTGTAAAACTCTCTCTCTAGTGTAAGAGAAACTGGGGTAGTGGTGGGGTGTAAAACTCTCTCTCTCTCTAGTGTAAGAGAAACTGGGGTAGTGGTGGGGTGTAAAACTCTCTCTCTCTCTAGTGTAAGAGAAACTGGGGTAGTGGTGGGGTGTAAAACTCTCTCTCTAGTGTAAGAGAAACTGGGGTAGTGGTGGGGTGTAAAACTCTCTCTCTCTCTAGTGTAAGAGAAACTGGGGTAGTGGTGGGGTGTAAAACTCTCTCTCTCTCTAGTGTAAGAGAAACTGGGGTAGTGGTGGGGTGTAAAACTCTCTCTCTCTAGTGTAAGAGAAACTGGGGTAGTGGTGGGGTGTAAAACTCTCTCTCTCTAGTGTAAGCGAAACTGGGGTAGTGGTGGGGTGTAAAACTCTCTCTCTCTAGTGTAAGAGAAACTGGGGTAGTGGTGGGGTGTAAAACTCTCTCTCTCTAGTGTAGGAGAAACTGGGGTAGTGGTGGGGTGTAAAACTCTCTCTCTCTAGTTTAAGAGAAACTGGGGTAGTGGTGGTGTGTAAAACTCTCTCTCTAGTGTAGGAGAAACTGGGGTACTGGTGGCGTGTAAAACTCTCTCTCTAGTGTATGAGAAACTGGGGTAGTGGTGGGGTGTAAAACTCTCTCTCTCTAGTGTAAGAGAAACTGGGGTAGTGGTGGGGTGTAAAACTCTCTCTCTCTAGTGTAAGAGAAACTGAGGTAGTGGTGGGGTGTAAAACTCTCTCTCTCTAGTGTAAGAGAAACTGAGGTAGTGGTGGGGTGTAAAACTCTCTCTCTCTAGTGTAGGAGAAACTGGGGTAGTGGTGGGGTGTAAAACTCTCTAGTGTAGGAGAAACTGGGGTAGTGGTGGGGTGTAAAACTCTCTCTCTCTAGTGTAAGAGAAACTGGGGTAGTGGTGGGGTGTAAAACTCTCTCTCTCTCTCTAGTGTAAGAGAAACTGGGGTAGTGGTGGGGTGTAAAACTCTCTCTCTAGTGTATGAGAAACTGGGGTAGTGGTGGGGTGTAAAACTCTCTCTCTCTAGTGTAGGAGAAACTGGGGTAGTGGTGGGGTGTAAAACTCTCTCTCTCTAGTGTAAGAGAAACTGGGGTAGTGGTGGGGTGTAAAAATTTCTAGTGTAGGAGAAACTGGGGTAGTGGTGGGGTGTAAAACTCTCTCTCTCTAGTGTAGGAGAAAATGGGGTAGTGGTGGGGTGTAAAACTCTCTCTCTCTAGTTTAAGAGAAACTGGGGTAGTGGTGGTGTGTAAAACTCTCTCTCTAGTGTAGGAGAAACTGGGGTAGTGGTGGGGTGTAAAACTATCTCTCTAGTGTATGAGAAACTGGGGTAGTGGTGGGGTGTAAAGCTCTCTCTCTCTAGTGTAAGAGAAACTGGGGTTGTGGTGGGGTGTAAAACTCTCTCTCTCTAGTGTAAGAGAAACTGGGGTAGTGGTGGAGTGTAAAACTCTCTCTCTCTAGTGTAAGAGAAACTGGGGTAGTGGTGGGGTGTAAAACTCTCTCTAGTGTAGGAGAAACTGGGGTAGTGGTGGGGTGTAAAACTCTCTAGTGTAGGAGAAACTGGGGTAGTGGTGGGGTGTAAAACTCTCTCTCTCTAGTGTAAGAGAAACTGGGGTAGTGGTGGGGTGTAAAACTCTCTCTCTCTAGTGTAAGAGAAACTGGTGTAGTGGTGGGGTGTAAAACTCTCTCTCTCTAGTGTAAGAGAAACTGGGGTAGTGGTGGGGTGTAAAACTCTCTCTCTAGTGTATGAGAAACTGGGGTAGTGGTGGGGTGTAAAACTCTCTCTCTCTAGTGTAGGAGAAACTGGGGTAGTGGTGGGGTGTAAATCTCTCTCTCTCTCTAGTGTAGGAGAAACTGGGGTAGTGGTGGGGTGTAAAACTCTCTCTCTCTCTCTAGTGTAAGAGAAACTGGGGTAGTGGTGGGGTGTAAATCTCTCTCTCTCTAGTGTAAGAGAAACTGGGGTAGTGGTGGGGTGTAAAACTCTCTCTCTCTCTCTAGTGTAAGAGAAACTGGGGTAGTGGTGGGGTGTAAAACTCTCTCTCTCTAGTGTAAGAGAAACTGGGGTAGTGGTGGGGTGTAACTCTCTCTCTCTCTAGTGTAGGAGAAACTGGGGTAGTGGTGGGGTGTAAAACTCTCTCTCTCTCTCTAGTGTAAGAGAAACTGGGGTAGTGGTGGGGTGTAAAACTCTCTCTCTCTCTCTCAAGTGTAGGAGAAACTGGGGTAGTGGTGGGGTTTAAAACTCTCTCTCTAGTGTAGGAGAAACTGGGGCAGTGGTGGGGTGTAAAACTCTCTCTCTCTCTCTAGTGTAGGAGAAACTGGGGTAGTGGTGGGGTGTAAAACTCTCTCTCTCTCTCTAGTGTAAGAGAAACTGGGGTAGTGGTGGGGTGTAAAACTCTCTCTCTCTAGTGTAAGAGAAACTGGGGTAGTGGTGGGGTGTAAAACTCTCTCTCTCTCTCTAGTGTAAGAGAAACTGGGGTAGTGGTGGGGTGTAACTCTCTCTCTCTCTAGTGTAGGAGAAACTGGGGTAGTGGTGGGGTGTAAAACTCTCTCTCTCTCTCTAGTGTAAGAGAAACTGGGGTAGTGGTGGGGTGTAAAACTCTCTCTCTCTCTCTAGTGTAAGAGAAACTGGGGTAGTGGTGGGGTGTAAAACTCTCTCTCTCTAGTGTAAGAGAAACTGGGGTAGTGGTGGGGTGTAAAACTCTCTCTCTCTCTCTAGTGTAAGAGAAACTGGGGTAGTGGTGGGGTGTAAAACTCTCTCTCTAGTGTATGAGAAACTGGGGTAGTGGTGGGGTGTAAAACTCTCTCTCTCTAGTGTAAGAGAAACTGGGGTAGTGGTGGGGTGTAAAACTCTCTCTCTCTAGTGTAAGAGAAACTGGGGTAGTGGTGGGGTGTAAAACTCTCTCTCTCTCTCTAGTGTAAGAGAAACTGGGGTAGTGGTGGGGTGTAAATCTCTCTCTCTCTCTAGTGTAGGAGAAACTGGGGTAGTGGTGGGGTGTAAAACTCTCTCTCTCTCTCTAGTGTAGGAGAAACTGGGGTAGTGGTGGGGTGTAAAACTCTCTCTCTCTCTCTAGTGTAGGAGAAACTGGGGTAGTGGTGGGGTGTAAAACTCTCTGTCTCTCTCTAGTGTAGGAGAAACTGGGGTAGTGGTGGGGTGTAAAACTCTCTCTCTCTAGTGTAAGAGAAACTGGGGTAGTGGTGGGGTGTAAAACTCTCTCTCTCTAGTGTAGGAGAAACTGGGGTAGTGGTGGGGTGTAAAACTCTCTCTCTCTCTCTAGTGTAGGAGAAACTGGGGTAGTGGTGGGGTGTAAAACTCTCTCTCTCTCTCTAGTGTAGGAGAAACTGGGGTAGTGGTGGGGTGTAAAACTCTCTCTCTCTAGTGTAAGAGAAACTGGGGTAGTGGTGGGGTGTAAAACTCTCTCTCTCTCTCTAGTGTAAGAGAAACTGGGGTAGTGGTGGGGTGTAAAACTCTCTCTCTCTAGTGTATGAGAAACTGGGGTAGTGGTGGGGTGTGAAACTCTCTCTCTCTAGTGTATGAGAAACTGGGGTAGTGGTGGGGTGTAAAACTCTCTCTTCTCTAGTGTAAGAGAAACTGGGGTAGTGGTGGGGTGTAAAACTCTCTCTCTCTAGTGTATGAGAAACTGGGGTAGTGGTGGGGTGTGAAACTCTCTCTCTCTAGTGTATGAGAAACTGGGGTAGTGGTGGGGTGTAAAACTCTCTCTCTAGTGTAAGAGAAACTGGGGTAGTGGTGGGGTGTAAAACTCTCTATCTCTAGTGTAAGAGAAACTGGGGTAGTGGTGGGGTGTAAAACTCTCTATCTCTCTCTAGTGTAAGAGAAACTGGGGTAGTGGTGGGGTGTAAAACTCTCTCTCTCTAGTGTAGGAGAAACTGGGGTAGTGGTGGGGTGTAAAACTCTCTCTCTCTAGTGTAAGAGAAACTGGGGTAGTGGTGGGGTGTAAAACTCTCTATCTCTCTCTAGTGTAAGAGAAACTGGGGTAGTGGTGGGGTGTAAAACTCTCTCTCTCTAGTGTAGGAGAAACTGGGGTAGTGGTGGGGTGTAAAACTCTCTCTCTCTCTCTAGTGTAAGAGAAACTGGGGTAGTGGTGGGGTGTAAAACTCTCTCTCTCTAGTGTAAGAGAAACTGGGGTAGTGGTGGGGTGTAAAACTCTCTCTCTCTAGTGTAAGAGAAACTGGGGTAGTGGTGGGGTGTAAAACTCTCTATCTCTCTCTAGTGTAAGAGAAACTGGGGTAGTGGTGGGGTGTAAAACTCTCTCTCTCTAGTGTAGGAGAAACTGGGGTAGTGGTGGGGTGTAAAACTCTCTCTCTCTCTCTAGTGTAAGAGAAACTGGGGTAGTGGTGGGGTGTAAAACTCTCTCTCTAGTGTATGAGAAACTGGGGTAGTGGTGGGGTGTAAAAGTCTCTCTTCTCTAGTGTAAGAGAAACTGGGGTAGTGGTGGGGGTGTAAAACTCTCTCTCTCTCTCTAGTGTAAGAGAAACTGGGGTAGTGGTGGGGTGTAAAACTCTCTCTCTCTCTCTAGTGTAAGAGAAACTGGGGTAGTGGTGGGGTGTAAAACTCTCTCTCTAGTGTATGAGAAACTGGGGTAGTGGTGGGGTGTAAAACTCTCTCTCTCTAGTGTAAGAGAAACTGGGGTAGTGGTGGGGTGTAAAACTCTCTCTCTCTAGTGTAAGAGAAACTGGGGTAGTGGTGGGGTGTAAAACTCTCTCCCTCTCTCTAGTGTAAGAGAAACTGGGGTAGTGGTGGGGTGTAAATCTCTCTCTCTCTCTAGTGTAGGAGAAACTGGGGTAGTGGTGGGGTGTAAAACTCTCTCTCTCTCTCTAGTGTAAGAGAAACTGGGGTAGTGCTGGGGTGTAAAACTCTCTCTCTCTAGTGTAAGAGAAACTGGGGTGGTGGTGGGGTGTAAAACTCTCTCTCTAGTGTAAGAGAAACTGGGGTAGTGGTGGGGTGTAAAACTCTCTCTCTCTCTCTAGTGTAAGAGAAACTGGGGTAGTGGTGGGGTGTAAAACTCTCTCTCTCTCTCTAGTGTAAGAGAAACTGGGGTAGTGGTGGGGTGTAAAACTCTCTCTCTAGTGTATGAGAAACTGGGGTAGTGGTGGGGTGTAAAACTCTCTCTCTCTCTCTAGTGTAAGAGAAACTGGGGTAGTGGTGGGGTGTAAAACTCTCTCTCTCTAGTGTAAGAGAAACTGGGGTAGTGGTGGGGTGTAAAACTCTCTCTCTCTCTCTAGTCTAAGAGAAACTGGGGTAGTGGTGGGGTGTAAAACTCTCTCTCTCTCTCTAGTGTAGGAGAAACTGGGGTAGTGGTGGGGTGTAAAACTCTCTCTCTCTAGTGTAGGAGAAACTGGGGTAGTGGTGGGGTGTAAAACTCTCTCTCTCTAGTGTAAGAGAAACTGGGGTAGTGGTGGGGTGTAAAATTCTCTCTCTCTAGTGTAAGCGAAACTGGGGTAGTGGTGGGGTGTAAAACTCTCTCTCTCAAGTGTAAGAGAAACTGGGGTAGTGGTGGGGTGTAAAACTCTCTCTCTCTCTAGTGTAAGAGAAACTGGGGTAGTGGTGGGGTGTAAAACTCTCTCTCTCTAGTGTAGGAGAAACTGGGGTAGTGGTGGGGTGTAAAACTCTCTCTCTCTAGTTTAAGAGAAACTGGGGTAGTGGTGGTGTGTAAAACTCTCTCTCTAGTGTAGGAGAAACTGGGGTAGTGGTGGGGTGTAAAACTCTCTCTCTAGTGTATGAGAAACTGGGGTAGTGGTGGGGTGTAAAACTCTCTCTCTCTAGTGTAAGAGAAACTGGGGTAGTGGTGGGGTGTAAAACTCTCTCTCTCTAGTGTAAGAGAAACTGGGGTAGTGGTGGGGTGTAAAACTCTCTCTCTCTAGTGTAAGAGAAACTGGGGTAGTGGTGGGGTGTAAAACTCTCTCTCTCTAGTGTAGGAGAAACTGGGGTAGTGGTGGGGTGTAAAACTCTCTAGTGTAGGAGAAACTGGGGTAGTGGTGGGGTGTAAAACTCTCTCTCTCTAGTGTAAGAGAAACTGGGGTAGTGGTGGGGTGTAAAACTCTCTCTCTCTAGTGTAAGAGAAACTGGGGTAGTGGTGGGGTGTAAAACTCTCTCACTCTCTCTAGTGTAAGAGAAACTGGGGTAGTGGTGGGGTGTAAAACTCTCTCTCTCTCTCTAGTGTAAGAGAAACTGGGGTAGTGGTGGGGTGTAAAACTCTCTCTCTCTAGTGTAAGAGAAACTGTGGTAGTGGTGGGGTGTAAAACTCTCTCTCTCTCTCTAGTGTAAGAGAAACTGGGGTAGTGGTGGGGTGTAAAACTCTCTCTCTCTCTCTAGTGTAGGAGAAACTGGGGTAGTGGTGGGGTGTAAAACTCTCTCTCTCTCTCTAGTGTAAGAGAAACTGGGGTAGTGGTGGGGTGTAAATCTCTCTCTCTCTCTAGTGTAGGAGAAACTGTGGTAGTGGTGGGGTGTAAAACTCTCTCTCTAGTGTATGAGAAACTGGGGTAGTGGCGGGGTGTAAAACTCTCTCTCTCTAGTGTAGGAGAAACTGGGGTAGTGGTGGGGTGTAAATCTCTCTCTCTCTCTAGTGTAGGAGAAACTGGGGTAGTGGTGGTGTGTAAAACTCTCTCTCTCTCTCTAGTGTAAGAGAAACTGGGGTAGTGGTGGGGTGTAAATCTCTCTCTCTCTAGTGTAAGAGAAACTGGGGTAGTGGTGGGGTGTAAAACTCTCTCTCTCTCTCTCTAGTGTAAGAGAAACTGGGGTAGTGGTGGGGTGTAAAACTCTCTCTCTCTCTCTAGTGTAGGAGAAACTGGGGTAGTGGTGGGGTGTAAATCTCTCTCTCTCTCTAGTGTAGGAGAAACTGGGGTAGTGGTGGGGTGTAAAACTCTCTCTCTCTCTCTAGTGTAAGAGAAACTGGGGTAGTGGTGGGGTGTAAAACTCTCTCTCTCTAGTGTAAGAGAAACTGGGGTAGTGGTGGGGTGTAAAACTCTCTCTCTCTCTCTAGTGTAAGAGAAACTGGGGTAGTGGTGGGGTGTAACTCTCTCTCTCTCTAGTGTAGGAGAAACTGGGGTAGTGGTGGGGTGTAAAACTCTCTCACTCTCTCTAGTGTAAGAGAAACTGGGGTAGTGGTGGGGTGTAAAACTCTCTCTCTCTCTCTAGTGTAAGAGAAACTGGGGTAGTGGTGGGGTGTAAAACTCTCTCTCTCTAGTGTAAGAGAAACTGTGGTAGTGGTGGGGTGTAAAACTCTCTCTCTCTCTCTAGTGTAAGAGAAACTGGGGTAGTGGTGGGGTGTAAAACTCTCTCTCTAGTGTATGAGAAACTGGGGTAGTGGTGGGGTGTAAAACTCTCTCTCTCTCTCTAGTGTAAGAGAAACTGGGGTAGTGGTGGGGTGTAAAACTCTCTCTCTCTCTCTAGTGTAAGAGAAACTGGGGTAGTGGTGGGGTGTAAAACTCTCTCTCTCTAGTGTAAGAGAAACTGGGGTAGTGGTGGGGTGTAAAACTCTCTCTCTCTCTCTAGTCTAAGAGAAACTGGGGTAGTGGTGGGGTGTAAAACTCTCTCTCTCTCTCTAGTGTAGGAGAAACTGGGGTAGTGGTGGGGTGTAAAACTCTCTCTCTCTAGTGTAGGAGAAACTGGGGTAGTGGTGGGGTGTAAAACTCTCTCTCTCTAGTGTAAGAGAAACTGGGGTAGTGGTTGGGTGTAAAATTCTCTCTCTCTAGTGTAAGCGAAACTGGGGTAGTGGTGGGGTGTAAAACTCTCTCTCTCAAGTGTAAGAGAAACTGGGGTAGTGGTGGGGTGTAAAACTCTCTCTCTCTAGTGTAAGAGAAACTGGGGTAGTGGTGGGGTGTAAAACTCTCTCTCTCTAGTGTAGGAGAAACTGGGGTAGTGGTGGGGTGTAAAACTCTCTCTATCTAGTTTAAGAGAAACTGGGGTAGTGGTGGTGTGTAAAACTCTCTCTCTAGTGTAGGAGAAACTGGGGTAGTGGTGGGGTGTAAAACTCTCTCTCTAGTGTATGAGAAACTGGGGTAGTGGTGGGGTGTAAAACTCTCTCTCTCTAGTGTAAGAGAAACTGGGGTAGTGGTGGGGTGTAAAACTCTCTCTCTCTAGTGTAAGAGAAACTGGGGTAGTGGTGGGGTGTAAAACTCTCTCTCTCTAGTGTAAGAGAAACTGGGGTAGTGGTGGGGTGTAAAACTCTCTCTCTCTAGTGTAGGAGAAACTGGGGTAGTGGTGGGGTGTAAAACTCTCTAGTGTAGGAGAAACTGGGGTAGTGGTGGGGTGTAAAACTCTCTCTCTCTAGTGTAAGAGAAACTGGGGTAGTGGTGGGGTGTAAAACTCTCTCTCTCTAGTGTAAGAGAAACTGGGGTAGTGGTGGGGTGTAAAACTCTCTCACTCTCTCTAGTGTAAGAGAAACTGGGGTAGTGGTGGGGTGTAAAACTCTCTCTCTCTCTCTAGTGTAAGAGAAACTGGGGTAGTGGTGGGGTGTAAAACTCTCTCTCTCTAGTGTAAGAGAAACTGTGGTAGTGGTGGGGTGTAAAACTCTCTCTCTCTCTCTAGTGTAAGAGAAACTGGGGTAGTGGTGGGGTGTAAAACTCTCTCTCTCTCTCTAGTGTAGGAGAAACTGGGGTAGTGGTGGGGTGTAAAACTCTCTCTCTCTCTCTAGTGTAAGAGAAACTGGGGTAGTGGTGGGGTGTAAATCTCTCTCTCTCTCTAGTGTAGGAGAAACTGTGGTAGTGGTGGGGTGTAAAACTCTCTCTCTAGTGTATGAGAAACTGGGGTAGTGGCGGGGTGTAAAACTCTCTCTCTCTAGTGTAGGAGAAACTGGGGTAGTGGTGGGGTGTAAATCTCTCTCTCTCTCTAGTGTAGGAGAAACTGGGGTAGTGGTGGTGTGTAAAACTCTCTCTCTCTCTCTAGTGTAAGAGAAACTGGGGTAGTGGTGGGGTGTAAATCTCTCTCTCTCTAGTGTAAGAGAAACTGGGGTAGTGGTGGGGTGTAAAACTCTCTCTCTCTCTCTCTAGTGTAAGAGAAACTGGGGTAGTGGTGGGGTGTAAAACTCTCTCTCTCTCTCTAGTGTAGGAGAAACTGGGGTAGTGGTGGGGTGTAAAACTCTCTCTCTCTAGTGTAAGAGAAACTGGGGTAGTGGTGGGGTGTAAAACTCTCTCTCTCTCTCTAGTGTAAGAGAAACTGGGGTAGTGGTGGGGTGTAACTCTCTCTCTCTCTAGTGTAGGAGAAACTGGGGTAGTGGTGGGGTGTAAAACTCTCTCACTCTCTCTAGTGTAAGAGAAACTGGGGTAGTGGTGGGGTGTAAAACTCTCTCTCTCTCTCTAGTGTAAGAGAAACTGGGGTAGTGGTGGGGTGTAAAACTCTCTCTCTCTAGTGTAAGAGAAACTGTGGTAGTGGTGGGGTGTAAAACTCTCTCTCTCTCTCTAGTGTAAGAGAAACTGGGGTAGTGGTGGGGTGTAAAACTCTCTCTCTCTCTCTAGTGTAGGAGAAACTGGGGTAGTGGTGGGGTGTAAAACTCTCTCTCTCTCTCTAGTGTAAGAGAAACTGGGGTAGTGGTGGGGTGTAAATCTCTCTCTCTCTCTAGTGTAGGAGAAACTGTGGTAGTGGTGGGGTGTAAAACTCTCTCTCTAGTGTATGAGAAACTGGGGTAGTGGTGGGGTGTAAAACTCTCTCTCTCTAGTGTAAGAGAAACTGGGGTAGTGGTGGGGTGTAAAACTCTCTCTCTCTCTCTAGTGTAAGAGAAACTGGGGTAGTGGTGGGGTGTAAAACTCTCTCTCTCTAGTGTATGAGAAACTGGGGTAGTGGTGGGGTGTGAAACTCTCTCTCTCTAGTGTATGAGAAACTGGGGTAGTGGTGGGGTGAAAAACTCTCTCTCTAGTGTAAGAGAAACTGGGGTAGTGGTGGGGTGTAAAACTCTCTCTCTCTCTCTAGTGTAAGAGAAACTGAGGTAGTGGTGGGGTGTAAAACTCTCTCTCTCTAGTGTAGGAGAAACTGGGGTAGTGGTGGGGTGTAAAACTCTCTCTCTCTCTCTAGTGTAAGAGAAACTGGGGTAGTGGTGGGGTGTAAAACTCTCTCTCTAGTGTATGAGAAACTGGGGTAGTGGTGGGGTGTAAAGCTCTCTCTTCTCTAGTGTAAGAGAAACTGGGGTAGTGGTGGGATGTAAAACTCTCTCTCTCTCTCTAGTGTAAGAGAAACTGGGGTAGTGGTGGGGTGTAAAACTCTCTCTCTCTCTCTAGTGTAAGAGAAACTGTGGTAGTGGTGGGGTGTAAAACTCTCTCTCTAGTGTATGAGAAACTGGGGTAGTGGTGGGGTGTAAAACTCTCTCTCTCTAGTGTATGAGCAACTGGGGTAGTGGTGGGGTGTAAAACTCTCTCTCTAGTGTAAGAGAAACTGGGGTAGTGGTGGGGTGTAAAACTCTCTCTCTCTCTCTAGTGTAAGAGAAACTGGGGTAGTGGTGGGGTGTAAATCTCTCTCTCTCTCTAGTGTAGGAGAAACTGGGGTAGTGGTGGGGTGTAAAACTCTCTCTCTCTCTCTAGTGTAAGAGAAACTGGGGTAGTGGTGGGGTGTAAAACTCTCTCTCTCTCTCTAGTGTAAGAGAAACTGGGGTAGTGCTGGGGTGTAAAACTCTCTCTCTCTAGTGTAAGAGAAACTGGGGTAGTGGTGGGGTGTAAAACTCTCTCTCTAGTGTAAGAGAAACTGGGGTAGTGGTGGGGTGTAAAACTCTCTCTCTCTCTCTAGTGTAAGAGAAACTGGGGTAGTGGTGGGGTGTAAAACTCTCTCTCTCTCTCTCTAGTGTAAGAGAAACTGGGGTAGTGGTGGGGTGTAAAACTCTCTCTCTAGTGTATGAGAAACTGGGGTAGTGGTGGGGTGAAAAACTCTCTCTCTAGTGTAAGAGAAACTTGGGTAGTGGTGGGGTGTAAAACTCGCTCTCTCTAGTGTAAGAGAAACTGGGGTAGTGGTGGGGTGTAAAACTCTCTCTCTCTCTCTAGTGTAAGAGAAACTGGGGTAGTGGTGGGGTGTAAAACTCTCTCTCTCTCTCTAGTGTAAGAGAAACTGGGGTAGTGGTGGGGTGTAAAACTCTCTCTCTCTCTCTAGTGTAAGAGAAACTGGGGTAGTGGTGGGGTGTAAAACTCTCTCTCTCTCTCTAGTGTAGGAGAAACTGGGGTAGTGGTGGGGTGTAAAACTCTCTCTCTCTAGTGTAGGAGAAACTGGGGTAGTGATGGGGTGTAAAACTCTCTCTCTCTCTAGTGTAAGAGAAACTGGGGTAGTGGTGGGGTGTAAAACTCTCTCTCTCTAGTGTAAGAGAAACTGGGGTAGTGGTGGGGTGTAAAACTCTCTCTCTCTCTCTAGTGTAAGAGAAACTGGGGTAGTGGTGGGGTGTAAAACTCTCTCTCTCTAGTGTAGGAGAAACTGGGGTAGTGGTGGGGTGTAAATCTCTCTCTCTCTCTAGTGTAGGAGAAACTGGGGTAGTGGTGGGGTGTAAAACTCTCTCTCTCTAGTGTAAGAGAAACTGGGGTAGTGGTGGGGTGTAAAACTCTCTCTCTCTCTAGTGTAGGAGAAACTGGGGTAGTGGTGGGGTGTAAAACTCTCTCTCTCTAGTGTAAGAGAAACTGGGGTAGTGGTGGGGTGTAAAACTCTGTCTCTCTAGTGTAAGAGAAACTGGGGTAGTGGTGGGGTGTAAAACTCTCTCTCTCTAGTGTAAGAGAAACTGGGGTAGTGGTGGGGTGTAAAACTCTCTCTCTCTAGTGTAGGAGAAACTGGGGTAGTGGTGGGGTGTAAAACTCTCTCTCTCTAGTGTAAAAGAAACTAGGGTAGTGGTGGGGTGTAAAACTCTCTCTCTCTAGTGTAAGAGAAACTGGGGTAGTGTGGGGTGTAAAACTCTCTCTCTCTCTCTAGTGTAACAGAAACTGGGGTAGTGGTGGGGTGTAAAACTCTCTCTCTCTCTCTAGTGTAGGAGAAACTGGGGTAGTGTTGGGGTGTAAAACTCTCTGTCTCTCTCTAGTGTAGGAGAAACTGGGGTAGTGGTGGGGTGTAAAACTCTCTCTCTCTAGTGTAAGAGAAACTGGGGTAGTGGTGGGGTGTAAATTTCTCTGTCTCTCTCTAGTGTAGGAGAAACTGGGGTAGTGGTGGGGTGTAAAACTCTCTCTCTCTAGTGTAAGAGAAACTGGGGTAGTGGTGGGGTGTAAAACTCTCTCTCTCTAGTGTAAGAGAAACTGGGGTAGTGGTGGGGTGTAAAACTCTCTCTCTCTAGTGTAAGAGAAACTGGGGTAGTGGTGGGGTGTAAAACTCTCTCTCTCTAGTGTAAGAGAAACTGGGGTAGTGGTGGGGTGTAAAACTCTCTCTCTCTAGTGTAAGAGAAACTGGGGTAGTGGTGGGGTGTAAATCTCTCTCTCTAGTGTAGGAGAAACTGGGGTAGTGGCGGGGTGTAAAACTCTCTCTCTAGTGTAGGAGAAACTGGGGTAGTGGTGGGGTGTAAAACTCTCTCTCTAGTGTAGGAGAAACTGGGGTAGTGGTGAGGTGTAAAACTCTCTCTCTCTCTCTAGTGTAAGAGAAACTGGGGTAGTGGTGGGGTGTAAAACTCTCTCTCTCTCTCTAGTGTAGGAGAAACTGGGGTAGTGGTGGGGTGTAAATCTCTCTCTCTCTCTAGTGTAGGAGAAACTGGGGTAGTGGTGGGGTGTAAAACTCTCTCTCTCTCTCTAGTGTAAGAGAAACTGGGGTAGTGGTGGGGTGTAAAACTCTCTCTCTCTAGTGTAAGAGAAACTGGGGTAGTGGTGGGGTGTAAAACTCTCTCTCTCTCTCTAGTGTAAGAGAAACTGGGGTAGTGGTGGGGTGTAACTCTCTCTCTCTCTAGTGTAGGAGAAACTGGGGTAGTGGTGGGGTGTAAAACTCTCTCTCTCTCTCTAGTGTAAGAGAAACTGGGGTAGTGGTGGGGTGTAAAACTCTCTCTCTCTCTCTAGTGTAAGAGAAACTGGGGTAGTGGTGGGGTGTAAAACTCTCTCTCTCTAGTGTAAGAGAAACTGGGGTAGTGGTGGGGTGTAAAACTCTCTCTCTCTCTCTCGTATAAGAGAAACTGGGGTAGTGGTGGGGTGTAAAACTCTCTCTCTCTCTCTAGTGTAAGAGAAACTTGGGTAGTGGTGGGGTGTAAAACTCTCTCTCTCTAGTGTATGAGAAACTGGGGTAGTGGTGGGGTGTAAAACTCTCTCTCTAGTGTAAGAGAAACTGGGGTAGTGGTGGGGTGTAAAACTCTCTCTCTCTAGTGTAAGAGAAACTGGGGTAGTGGTGGGGTGTAAAACTCTCTCTCTCTAGTGTAAGAGAAAATGGGGTAGTGGTGGGGTGTAAAACTCTCTCTCTAGTGTAAGAGAAACTGGGGTAGTGGTGGGGTGTAAAACTCTCTCTTTCTCTCTAGTGTAAGAGAAACTGGGGTAGTGGTGGGGTGTAAAACTCTCTCTCTCTCTCTAGTGTAAGAGAAACTGGGGTAGTGATGGGGTGTAAATCTCTCTCTCTCTCTAGTGTAGGAGAAACTGGGGTAGTGGTGGGGTGTAAAACTCTCTCTCTCTCTCTAGTGTAAGAGAAACTGGGGTAGTGGTGGGCTGTAAAACTCTCTCTCTCTAGTGTATGAGAAACTGGGGTAGTGGTGGGGTGTGAAACTCTCTCTCTCTAGTGTATGAGAAACTGGGGTAGTGGTGGGGTGTAAAACTCTCTCTCTAGTGTAAGAGAAACTGGGGTAGTGGTGGGGTGTAAAACTCTCTCTCTCTAGTGTATGAGAAACTGGGGTAGTGGTGGGGTGTGAAACTCTCTCTCTCTAGTGTATGAGAAACTGGGGTAGTGGTGGGGTGTAAAACTCTCTCTCTAGTGTAAGAGAAACTGGGGTAGTGGTGGGGTGTAAAACTCTCTCTCTCTAGTGTAAGAGAAACTGGGGTAGTGGTGGGGTGTAAAACTCTCTCTCTCTCTCTAGTGTAAGAGAAACTGGGGTAGTGGTGGGGTGTAAAACTCTCTCTCTCTAGTGTAGGAGAAACTGGGATAGTGGTGGGGTGTAAAACTCTCTCTCTCTCTCTAGTGTAAGAGAAACTGGGGTAGTGGTGGGGTGTAAAACTCTCTCTCTAGTGTATGAGAAACTGGGGTAGTGGTGGGGTGTAAAACTCTCTCTCTCTAGTGTAAGAGAAACTGGGGTAGTGGTGGGGTGTAAAACTCTCTCTCTCTCTCTAGTGTAAGAGAAACTGGGGTAGTGGTGGGGTGTAAAACTCTCTCTCTCTCTCTAGTGTAAGAGAAACTGGGGTAGTGGTGGGGTGTAAAACACTCTATCTAGTGTATGAGCAACTGGGGTAGTGGTGGGGTGTAAAACACTCTCTCTCTAGTGTAAGAGAAACTGGGGTAGTGGTGGGGTGTAAAACTCTCTCTCTCTCTCTAGTGTAAGAGAAACTGGGGTAGTGGTGGGGTGTAAATCTCTCTCTCTCTCTAGTGTAGGAGAAACTGGGGTAGTGGTGGGGTGTAAAACTCTCTCTCTCTCTCTAGTGTAAGAGAAACTGGGGTAGTGGTGGGGTGTAAAACTCTCTCTCTCTCTCTAGTGTAAGAGAAACTGGGGTAGTGGTGGGGTGTAAAACTCTCTCTCTAGTGTATGAGAAACTGGGGTAGTGGTGGGGTGTAAAACTCTCTCTCTCTCTCTAGTGTAAGAGAAACTGGGGTAGTGGTGGGGTGTAAAACTCTCTCTCTCTCTCTAGTGTAAGAGAAACTGGGGTAGTGGTGGGGTGTAAAACTCTCTCTCTCTAGTGTAAGAGAAACTGGGGTAGTGGTGGGGTGTAAAACTCTCTCTCTCTCTCTAGTGTAAGAGAAACTGGGGTAGTGGTGGGGTGTAAAACTCTCTCTCTCTCTCTAGTGTAGGAGAAACTGGGGTAGTGGTGGGGTGTAAAACTCTCTCTCTCTAGTGTAGGAGAAACTGGGGTAGTGGTGGGGTTTAAAATTCTCTCTCTCTCTAGTGTAAGAGAAACTGGGGTAGTGGTGGGGTGTAAAACTCTCTCTCTCTAGTGTAAGAGAAACTGGGGTAGTGGTGGGGTGTAAAACTCTCTCTCTCTCTCTAGTGTAAGAGAAACTGGGGTAGTGGTGGGGTGTAAAACTCTCTCTCTCTAGTGTAGGAGAAACTGGGGTAGTGGTGGGGTGTAAAACTCTCTCTCTCTAGTGTAAGAGAAACTGGGGTAGTGGTGGGGTGTAAAACTCTCTCTCCCTAGTGTAAAAGAAACTGGGGTAGTGGTGGGGTGTAAAACTCTCTCTCTAGTGTAGGAGAAACTGGGGTAGTGGTGGGGTGTAAAACTCTCTCTCTCTAGTGTAAGAGAAACTGGGGTAGTGGTGGGGTGTAAAACTCTCTCTCTCTAGTGTAAGAGAAACTGGGGTAGTGGTGGGGTGTAAAACTCTCTCTCTCTAGTGTAAGAGAAACTGGGGTAGTGGTGGGGTGTAAAACTCTCTCTCTCTAGTGTAGGAGAAACTGGGGTAGTGGTGGGGTGTAAAACTCTCTCTCTCTAGTGTAAGAGAAACTAGGGTAGTGGTGGGGTGTAAAACTCTCTCTCTCTAGTGTAAGAGAAACTGGGGTAGTGGTGGGGTGTAAAACTCTCTCTCTCTCTCTAGTGTAACAGAAACTGGGGTAGTGGTGGGGTGTAAAACTCTCTCTCTCTCTCTAGTGTAGGAGAAACTGGGGTAGTGGTGGGGTGTAAAACTCTCTCTCTCTAGTGTAGGAGAAACTGGGGTAGTGGTGGGGTGTAAAACTCTCTCTCTCTAGTGTAAGAGAAACTGGGGTAGTGGTGGGGTGTAAATCTCTCTGTCTCTCTCTAGTGTAGGAGAAACTGGGGTAGTGGTGGGGTGTAAAACTCTCTCTCTCTAGTGTAAGAGAAACTGGGGTAGTGGTGGGGTCTAAAACTCTCTCTCTCTAGTGTAAGAGAAACTGGGGTAGTGGTGGGGTGTAAAACTCTCTCTCTCTAGTGTAAGAGAAACTGGGGTAGTGCTGGGGTGTAAAACTCTCTCTCTCTAGTGCAAGAGAAACTGGGGTAGTGGTGGGGTGTAAATCTCTCTCTCTAGTGTAGGAGAAACTGGGGTAGTGGTGGGGTGTAAAACTCTCTCTCTAGTGTAGGAGAAACTGGGGTAGTGGTGGGGTGTAAAACTCTCTCTCTAGTGTAGGAGAAACTGGGGTAGTGGTGGGGTGTAAAACTCTCTCTCTAGTGTAGGAGAAACTGGGGTAGTGGTGGGGTGTAAAACTCTCTCTCTAGTGTAGAAGAAACTGGGGTAGTGGTGGGGTGTAAAACTCTCTCTCTAGTGTAGGAGAAACTGGGGGTAGTGGTGGGGTGTAAAACTCTCTCTCTAGTGTAGGAGAAACTGGGGTAGTGGTGGGGTGTAAAACTCTCTCTCTAGTGTAGGAGAAACTGGGGTAGTGGTGGGGTGTAAAACTCTCTCTCTAGTGTAGGAGAAACTGGGGTAGTGGTGGGGTGTAAAACTCTCTCTCTCTCTCTAGTGTAGGAGAAACTGGGGTAGTGGTGGGGTGTAAAACTCTCTCTCTCTCTCTAGTGTAGGAGAAACTGGGGTAGTGGTGGGGTGTAAAACTCTCCCTCTCTCTCTAGTGTATGAGAAACTGGGGTAGTGGTGGGGTGTAAAACTCTCTCTGTCTCTAGTGTAGTAGAAACTGGGGTAGTGGTGGGGTGTAAAACTGTCTCTCTAGTGTAAGAGAAACTGGGGTAGTGGTGGGGTGTAAAACTCTCTGTCTCACTCTAGTGTAGGAGAAACTGGGGTAGTGGTGGGGTGTAAAACTCTCTCTCTCTCTCTAGTGTAGGAGAAACTGGGGTAGTGGTGGGGTGTAAAACTCTCTCTCTCTCTCTAGTGTAGGAGAAACTGGGGTAGTGGTGGGGTGTAAAACTCTCTGTCTCTGTCTAGTGTAGGAGAAACTGGGGTAGTGGTGGCGTGTAAAACTCTCTCTCTCTCTCTAGTGTAGGAGAAACTGGGGTAGTGGTGGGGGTGTAAAACTCTCTGTCTCTCTCTAGTGTAGGAGAAACTGGGGTAGTGGTGGGGTGTAAAAGTCTCTGTCTCTCTCTAGTGTAGGAGAAACTGGGGTAGTGGTGGGGTGTAAAACTCTCTCTCTCTAGTGTAAGAGAAACTGGGGTAGTGGTGGGGTGTAAAACTCTCTGTCTCTCTCTAGTGTAGGAGAAACTGGGGTAGTGGTGGGGTGTAAAACTCTCTCTCTCTAGTGTATGAGAAACTGGGGTAGTGGTGGGGTGTAAAAGTCTCTGTCTCTCTCTAGTGTAGGAGAAACTGGGGTAGGGGTGGGGTGTAAAACTCTCTCTCTCTAGTGTAAGAGAAACTGGGGTAGTGGTGGGGTGTAAAACTCTCTCTCTCTAGTGTAGGAGAAACTGGGGTAGTGGTGGGGTGTAAAACTCTCTCTCTCTAGTGTAGGAGAAACTGGGGTAGTGGTGGGGTGTAAAACTCTCTCTCTCTAGTGTAGGAGAAACTGGGGTAGTGGTGGGGTGTAAAACTCTCTCTCTCTAGTGTAGGAGAAACTGGGGTAGTGGTGGGGTGTAAAACTCTCTCTCTCTAGTGTAGGAGAAACTGGGGTAGTGGTGGGGTGTAAAACTCTCTCTCTCTAGTGTAGGAGAAACTGGGGTAGTGGTGGGGTGTAAAACTCTCTCTCTCTAGTGTAAGAGAAACTGGGGTAGTGGTGGGGTGTAAAACTCTCTCTCTCTAGTGTAAGAGAAACTGGGGTAGTGGTGGGCTGTAAAACTCTCTGTCTCTCTCTAGTGTAGGAGAAACTGGGGTAGTGGTGGGGTGTAAAACTCTCTCTCTCTAGTGTAAGAGAAACTGGGGTAGTGGTGGGGTGTAAAACTCTCTCTCTCTCTAGTGTAAGAGAAACTGGGGTAGTGGTGGGTGTAAAACTCTCTCTCTCTCTAGTGTAAGAGAAACTGGGGTAGTGGTGGGGTGTAAAACTCTCTCTCTCTAGTGTAAGAGAAACTGGGGTAGTGGTGGGGTGTAAAACTCTCTCTCTCTAGTGTAAGAGAAACTGGGGTAGTGGTGGGGTGTAAAACTCTCTCTCTCTCTAGTGTAAGAGAAACTGGGGTAGTGGTGGGGTGTAAAACTCTCTCTCTCTATTGTAGGAGAAACTGGGGTAGTGGTGGGGTGTAAACTCTCTCTCTCTCTCTATTGTAGGAGAAACTGGGGTAGTGGTGGGGTGTAAAACTCTCTCTCTCTAGTGTAAGAGAAACTGGGGTAGTGGTGGGGTGTAAAACTCTCTCTCTCTAGTGTAAGAGAAACTGGGGTAGTGGTGGGGTGTAAAACTCTCTCTCTCTAGTGTAAGAGAAACTGGGGTAGTGGTGGGGTGTAAAACTCTCTCTCTACTGTATGAGAAACTGGGGTAGTGGTGGGGTGTAAAACTCTCTCTCTCTCTCTAGTGTAAGAGAAACTGAGGTAGTGGTGGGGTGTAAAACTCTCTCTCTCTCTCTAGTGTAAGAGAAACTGGGGTAGTGGTGGGGTGTAAAACTCTCTCTCTAGTGTATGAGAAACTGGGGTAGTGGTGGGGTGTAAAACTCTCTCTCTCTCTAGTGTAAGAGAAACTGGGGTAGTGGTGGGGTGTAAAACTCTCTCTCTCTCTCTAGTGTAAGAGAAACTGGGGTAGTGGTGGGGTGTAAAACTCTCTCTCTCTAGTGTAAGAGAAACTGGGGTAGTGGTGGGGTGTAAAACTCTCTCTCTCTAGTGTAAGAGAAACTGGGGTAGTGGTGGGGTGTAAAACTCTCTCTCTCTCTCTAGTGTAAGAGAAACTGGGGTAGTGGTGGGGTGTAAAACTCTCTCTCTCTAGTGTAGGAGAAACTGGGGTAGTGGTGGGGTGTAAAACTCTCTCTCTCTAGTGTAGGAGAAACTGGGGTAGTGGTGGGGTGTAAAACTCTCTCTCTCTAGTGTAAGAGAAACTGGGGTAGTGGTGGGGTGTAAAACTCTCTCTCTCTAGTGTAAGAGAAACTGGGGTAGTGGTGGGGTGTAAAACTCTCTCTCTCTCGCTAGTGTAAGAGAAACTGGGGTAGTGGTGGGGTGTAAAACTCTCTCTCTCTAGTGTATGAGAAACTGGGGTAGTGGTGGGGTGTGAAACTCTCTCTCTCTAGTGTATGAGAAACTGGGGTAGTGGTGGGGTGTAAAACTCTCTCTCTAGTGTAAGAGAAACTGGGGTAGTGGTGGGGTGTAAAACTCTCTCTCTCTAGTGTAAGAGAAACTGGGGTAGTGGTGGGGTGTAAAACTCTCTCTCTCTCTCTAGTGTAAGAGAAACTGAGGTAGTGGTGGGGTGTAAAACTCTCTCTCTCTAGTGTAGGAGAAACTGGGGTAGTGGTGGGGTGTAAAACTCTCTCTCTCTCTCTATTGTAAGAGAAACTGGGGTAGTGGTGGGGTGTAAAACTCTCTCTCTAGTGTATGAGAAACTGGGGTAGTGGTGGGGTGTAAAACTCTCTCTTCTCTAGTGTAAGAGAAACTGGGGTAGTGGTGGGATGTAAAACTCTCTCTCTCTCTCTAGTGTAAGAGAAACTGGGGTAGTGGTGGGGTGTAAAACTCTCTCTCTCTCTCTAGTGTAAGAGAAACTGGGGTAGTGGTGGGGTGTAAAACTCTCTCTCTAGTGTATGAGAAACTGGGGTAGTGGTGGGGTGTAAAACTCTCTCTCTCTAGTGTAAGAGAAACTGGGGTAGTGGTGGGGTGTAAAACTCTCTCTCTAGTGTAAGAGAAACAGGGGTAGTGGTGGGGTGTAAAACTCTCTCTCTCTCTCTAGTGTAAGAGAAACTGGGGTAGTGGTGGGGTGTAAATCTCTCTCTCTCTCTAGTGTAGGAGAAACTGGGGTAGTGGTGGGGTGTAAAACTCTCTCTCTCTCTCTAGTGTAAGAGAAACTGGGGTAGTGGTGGGGTGTAAAACTCTCTCTCTCTCTCTAGTGTAAGAGAAACTCGGGTAGTGCTGGGGTGTAAAACTCTCTCTCTCTAGTGTAAGAGAAACTGGGGTAGTGGTGGGGTGTAAAACTCTCTCTCTAGTGTAAGAGAAACTGGGGTAGTGGTGGGGTGTAAAACTCTCTCTCTCTCTCTAGTGTAAGAGAAACTGGGGTAGTGGTGGGGTGTAAAACTCTCTCTCTCTCTCTCTAGTGTAAGAGAAACTGGGGTAGTGGTGGGGTGTAAAACTCTCTCTCTAGTGTATGAGAAACTGGGGTAGTGGTGGGGTGTAAAACTCTCTCTCTCTCTCTAGTGTAAGAGAAACTGGGGTAGTGGTGGGGTGTAAAACTCTCTCTCTCTCTCTAGTGTAAGAGAAACTGGGGTAGTGGTGGGGTGTAAAACTCTCTCTCTCTAGTGTAAGAGAAACTGGGGTAGTGGTGGGGTGTAAAACTCTCTCTCTCTCTCTAGTGTAAGAGAAACTGGGGTAGTGGTGGCGTGTAAAACTCTCTCTCTCTCTCTAGTGTAGGAGAAACTGGGGTAGTGGTGGGGTGTAAAACTCTCTCTCTCTAGTGTAGGAGAAACTGGGGTAGTGGTGGGGTGTAAAACTCTCTCTCTCTCTAGTGTAAGAGAAACTGGGGTAGTGGTGGGGTGTAAAACTCTCTCTCTCTAGTGTAAGAGAAACTGGGGTAGTGCTGGGGTGTAAAACTCTCTCTCTCTCTCTAGTGTAAGAGAAACTGGGGTAGTGGTGGGGTGTAAAACTCTCTCTCTCTAGTGTAGGAGAAACTGGGGTAGTGGTGGGGTGTAAAACTCTCTCTCTCTAGTGTAAGGGAAACTGGGGTAGTGGTGGGGTGTAAAACTCTCTCTCTCTAGTGTAAGAGAAACTGGGGTAGTGGTGGGGTGTAAAACTCTCTCTCTCTAGTGTAGGAGAAACTGGGGTAGTGGTGGGGTGTAAAACTCTCTCTCTCTAGTGTAAGAGAAACTGGGGTAGTGGTGGGGTGTAAAACTCTGTCTCTCTAGTGTAAGAGAAACTGGGGTAGTGGTGGGGTGTAAAACTCTCTCTCTCTAGTGTAAGAGAAACTGGGGTAGTGGTGGGGTGTAAAACTCTCTCTCTCTAGTGTAGGAGAAACTGGGGTAGTGGTGGGGTGTAAAACTCTCTCTCTCTAGTGTAAGAGAAACTAGGGTAGTGGTGGGGTGTAAAACTCTCTCTCTCTAGTGTAAGAGAAACTGGGGTAGTGGTGGGGTGTAAAACTCTCTCTCTCTCTCTAGTGTAACAGAAACTGGGGTAGTGGTGGGGTGTAAAACTCTCTCTCTCTCTCTAGTGTAGGAGAAACTGGGGTAGTGTTGGGGTGTAAAACTCTCTGTCTCTCTCTAGTGTAGGAGAAACTGGGGTAGTGGTGGGGTGTAAAACTCTCTCTCTCTAGTGTAAGAGAAACTGGGGTAGTGGTGGGGTGTAAATTTCTCTGTCTCTCTCTAGTGTAGGAGAAACTGGGGTAGTGGTGGGGTGTAAAACTCTCTCTCTCTAGTGTAAGAGAAACTGGGGTAGTGGTGGGGTGTAAAACTCTCTCTCTCTAGTGTAAGAGAAACTGGGGTAGTGGTGGGGTGTAAAACTCTCTCTCTCTAGTGTAAGAGAAACTGGGGTAGTGGTGGGGTGTAAAACTCTCTCTCTCTAGTGTAAGAGAAACTGGGGTAGTGGTGGGGTGTAAAACTCTCTCTCTCTAGTGTAAGAGAAACTGGGGTAGTGGTGGGGTGTAAATCTCTCTCTCTAGTGTAGGAGAAACTGGGGTAGTGGTGGGGTGTAAAACTCTCTCTCTAGTGTAGGAGAAACTGGGGTAGTGGTGGGGTGTAAAACTCTCTCTCTAGTGTAGGAGAAACTGGGGTAGTGGTGAGGTGTAAAACTCTCTCTCTCTCTCTAGTGTAAGAGAAACTGGGGTAGTGGTGGGGTGTAAAACTCTCTCTCTCTAGTGTAGGAGAAACTGGGGTAGTGGTGGGGTGTAAATCTCTCTCTCTCTCTAGTGTAGGAGAAACTGGGGTAGTGGTGGGGTGTAAAACTCTCTCTCTCTCTCTAGTGTAAGAGAAACTGGGGTAGTGGTGGGGTGTAAAACTCTCTCTCTCTAGTGTAAGAGAAACTGGGGTAGTGGTGGGGTGTAAAACTCTCTCTCTCTCTCTAGTGTAAGAGAAACTGGGGTAGTGGTGGGGTGTAACTCTCTCTCTCTCTAGTGTAGGAGAAACTGGGGTAGTGGTGGGATGTAAAACTCTCTCTCTCTCTCTAGTGTAAGAGAAACTGGGGTAGTGGTGGGGTGTAAAACTCTCTCTCTCTCTCTAGTGTAAGAGAAACTGGGGTAGTGGTGGGGTGTAAAACTCTCTCTCTCTAGTGTAAGAGAAACTGGGGTAGTGGTGGGGTGTAAAACTCTCTCTCTCTCTAGTGTAAGAGAAACTGGGGTAGTGGTGGGGTGTAAAACTCTCTCTCTCTCTCTAGTGTAAGAGAAACTTGGGTAGTGGTGGGGTGTAAAACTCTCTCTCTAGTGTATGAGAAACTGGGGTAGTGGTGGGGTGTAAAACTCTCTCTCTCTAGTGTAAGAGAAACTGGGGTAGTGGTGGGGTGTAAAACTCTCTCTCTCTAGTGTATGAGAAACTGGGGTAGTGGTGGGGTGTGAAACTCTCTCTCTCTAGTGTATGAGAAACTGGGGTAGTGGTGGGGTGTAAAACTCTCTCTCTAGTGTAAGAGAAACTGGGGTAGTGGTGGGGTGTAAAACTCTCTCTCTCTAGTGTATGAGAAACTGGGGTAGTGGTGGGGTGTGAAACTCTCTCTCTCTAGTGTATGAGAAACTGGGGTAGTGGTGGGGTGTAAAACTCTCTCTCTAGTGTAAGAGAAACTGGGGTAGTGGTGGGGTGTAAAACTCTCTCTCTCTAGTGTAAGAGAAACTGGGGTAGTGGTGGGGTGTAAAACTCTCTCTCTCTCTCTAGTGTAAGAGAAACTGGGGTAGTGGTGGGGTGTAAAACTCTCTCTCTCTAGTGTAGGAGAAACTGGGATAGTGGTGGGGTGTAAAACTCTCTCTCTCTCTCTAGTGTAAGAGAAACTGGGGTAGTGGTGGGGTGTAAAACTCTCTCTCTCTCTCTAGTGTAGGAGAAACTGGGGTAGTGGTGGGGTGTAAAACTCTCTCTCTAGTGTATGAGAAACTGGGGTAGTGGTGGGGTGTAAAACTCTCTCTCTCTCTCTAGTGTAGGAGAAACTGGGGTAGTGGTGGGGTGTAAAACTCTCTCTCTAGTGTATGAGAAACTGGGGTAGTGGTGGGGTGTAAAACTCTCTCTCTCTAGTGTAAGAGAAACTGGGGTAGTGGTGGGGTGTAAAACTCTCTCTCTCTCTCTAGTGTAAGAGAAACTGGGGTAGTGGTGGGGTGTAAAACTCTCTCTCTCTCTCTAGTGTAAGAGAAACTGGGGTAGTGGTGGGGTGTAAAACACTCTATCTAGTGTATGAGCAACTGGGGTAGTGGTGGGGTGTAAAACTCTCTCTCTCTAGTGTAAGAGAAACTGGGGTAGTGGTGGGGTGTAAAACTCTCTCTCTCTCTCTAGTGTAAGAGAAACTGGGGTAGTGGTGGGGTGTAAATCTCTCTCTCTCTCTAGTGTAGGAGAAACTGGGGTAGTGGTGGGGTGTAAAACTCTCTCTCTCTCTCTAGTGTAAGAGAAACTGGGGTAGTGGTGGGGTGTAAAACTCTCTCTCTCTCTCTAGTGTAAGAGAAACTGGGGTAGTGGTGGGGTGTAAAACTCTCTCTCTAGTGTATGAGAAACTGGGGTAGTGGTGGGGTGTAAAACTCTCTCTCTCTCTCTAGTGTAAGAGAAACTGAGGTAGTGGTGGGGTGTAAAACTCTCTCTCTCTAGTGTAGGAGAAACTGGGGTAGTGGTGGGGTGTAAAACTCTCTCTCTCTCTCTATTGTAAGAGAAACTGGGGTAGTGGTGGGGTGTAAAACTCTCTCTCTAGTGTATGAGAAACTGGGGTAGTGGTGGGGTGTAAAACTCTCTCTTCTCTAGAGTAAGAGAAACTGGGGTAGTGGTGGGATGTAAAACTCTCTCTCTCTCTCTAGTGTAAGAGAAACTGGGGTAGTGGTGGGGTGTAAAACTCTCTCTCTCTCTCTAGTGTAAGAGAAACTGGGGTAGTGGTGGGGTGTAAAACTCTCTCTCTAGTGTATGAGAAACTGGGGTAGTGGTGGGGTGTAAAACTCTCTCTCTCTAGTGTAAGAGAAACTGGGGTAGTGGTGGGGTGTAAAACTCTCTCTCTCTCTCTAGTGTAAGAGAAACTGGGGTAGTGGTGGGGTGTAAATCTCTCTCTCTCTCTAGTGTAGGAGAAACTGGGGTAGTGGTGGGGTGTAAAACTCTCTCTCTCTCTCTAGTGTAAGAGAAACTGGGGTAGTGGTGGGGTGTAAAACTCTCTCTCTCTCTCTAGTGTAAGAGAAACTCGGGTAGTGCTGGGGTGTAAAACTCTCTCTCTCTAGTGTAAGAGAAACTGGGGTAGTGGTGGGGTGTAAAACTCTCTCTCTAGTGTAAGAGAAACTGGGGTAGTGGTGGGGTGTAAAACTCTCTCTCTCTCTCTAGTGTAAGAGAAACTGGGGTAGTGGTGGGGTGTAAAACTCTCTCTCTCTCTCTCTAGTGTAAGAGAAACTGGGGTAGTGGTGGGGTGTAAAACTCTCTCTCTAGTGTATGAGAAACTGGGGTAGTGGTGGGGTGTAAAACTCTCTCTCTCTCTCTAGTGTAAGAGAAACTGGGGTAGTGGTGGGGTGTAAAACTCTCTCTCTCTCTCTAGTGTAAGAGAAACTGGGGTAGTGGTGGGGTGTAAAACTCTCTCTCTCTAGTGTAAGAGAAACTGGGGTAGTGGTGGGGTGTAAAACTCTCTCTCTCTCTCTAGTGTAAGAGAAACTGGGGTAGTGGTGGCGTGTAAAACTCTCTCTCTCTCTCTAGTGTAGGAGAAACTGGGGTAGTGGTGGGGTGTAAAACTCTCTCTCTCTAGTGTAGGAGAAACTGGGGTAGTGGTGGGGTGTAAAACTCTCTCTCTCTCTAGTGTAAGAGAAACTGGGGTAGTGGTGGGGTGTAAAACTCTCTCTCTCTAGTGTAAGAGAAACTGGGGTAGTGCTGGGGTGTAAAACTCTCTCTCTCTCTCTAGTGTAAGAGAAACTGGGGTAGTGGTGGGGTGTAAAACTCTCTCTCTCTAGTGTAGGAGAAACTGGGGTAGTGGTGGGGTGTAAAACTCTCTCTCTCTAGTGTAAGAGAAACTGGGGTAGTGGTGGGGTGTAAAACTCTCTCTCTCTAGTGTAAGAGAAACTGGGGTAGTGGTGGGGTGTAAAACTCTCTCTCTCTAGTGTAGGAGAAACTGGGGTAGTGGTGGGGTGTAAAACTCTCTCTCTCTAGTGTAAGAGAAACTGGGGTAGTGGTGGGGTGTAAAACTCTGTCTCTCTAGTGTAAGAGAAACTGGGGTAGTGGTGGGGTGTAAAACTCTCTCTCTCTAGTGTAAGAGAAACTGGGGTAGTGGTGGGGTGTAAAACTCTCTCTCTCTAGTGTAGGAGAAACTGGGGTAGTGGTGGGGTGTAAAACTCTCTCTCTCTAGTGTAAGAGAAACTAGGGTAGTGGTGGGGTGTAAAACTCTCTCTCTCTAGTGTAAGAGAAACTGGGGTAGTGGTGGGGTGTAAAACTCTCTCTCTCTCTCTAGTGTAACAGAAACTGGGGTAGTGGTGGGGTGTAAAACTCTCTCTCTCTCTCTAGTGTAGGAGAAACTGGGGTAGTGTTGGGGTGTAAAACTCTCTGTCTCTCTCTAGTGTAGGAGAAACTGGGGTAGTGGTGGGGTGTAAAACTCTCTCTCTCTAGTGTAAGAGAAACTGGGGTAGTGGTGGGGTGTAAATTTCTCTGTCTCTCTCTAGTGTAGGAGAAACTGGGGTAGTGGTGGGGTGTAAAACTCTCTCTCTCTAGTGTAAGAGAAACTGGGGTAGTGGTGGGGTGTAAAACTCTCTCTCTCTAGTGTAAGAGAAACTGGGGTAGTGGTGGGGTGTAAAACTCTCTCTCTCTAGTGTAAGAGAAACTGGGGTAGTGGTGGGGTGTAAAACTCTCTCTCTCTAGTGTAAGAGAAACTGGGGTAGTGGTGGGGTGTAAAACTCTCTCTCTCTAGTGTAAGAGAAACTGGGGTAGTGGTGGGGTGTAAATCTCTCTCTCTAGTGTAGGAGAAACTGGGGTAGTGGTGGGGTGTAAAACTCTCTCTCTAGTGTAGGAGAAACTGGGGTAGTGGTGGGGTGTAAAACTCTCTCTCTAGTGTAGGAGAAACTGGGGTAGTGGTGAGGTGTAAAACTCTCTCTCTCTCTCTAGTGTAAGAGAAACTGGGGTAGTGGTGGGGTGTAAAACTCTCTCTCTCTAGTGTAGGAGAAACTGGGGTAGTGGTGGGGTGTAAATCTCTCTCTCTCTCTAGTGTAGGAGAAACTGGGGTAGTGGTGGGGTGTAAAACTCTCTCTCTCTCTCTAGTGTAAGAGAAACTGGGGTAGTGGTGGGGTGTAAAACTCTCTCTCTCTAGTGTAAGAGAAACTGGGGTAGTGGTGGGGTGTAAAACTCTCTCTCTCTCTCTAGTGTAAGAGAAACTGGGGTAGTGGTGGGGTGTAACTCTCTCTCTCTCTAGTGTAGGAGAAACTGGGGTAGTGGTGGGATGTAAAACTCTTTCTCTCTCTCTAGTGTAAGAGAAACTGGGGTAGTGGTGGGGTGTAAAACTCTCTCTCTCTCTCTAGTGTAAGAGAAACTGGGGTAGTGGTGGGGTGTAAAACTCTCTCTCTCTAGTGTAAGAGAAACTGGGGTAGTGGTGGGGTGTAAAACTCTCTCTCTCTCTCTAGTGTAAGAGAAACTGGGGTAGTGGTGGGGTGTAAAACTCTCTCTCTCTCTCTAGTGTAAGAGAAACTTGGGTAGTGGTGGGGTGTAAAACTCTCTCTCTAGTGTATGAGAAACTGGGGTAGTGGTGGGGTGTAAAACTCTCTCTCTCTAGTGTAAGAGAAACTGGGGTAGTGGTGGGGTGTAAAACTCTCTCTCTCTAGTGTATGAGAAACTGGGGTAGTGGTGGGGTGTGAAACTCTCTCTCTCTAGTGTATGAGAAACTGGGGTAGTGGTGGGGTGTAAAACTCTCTCTCTAGTGTAAGAGAAACTGGGGTAGTGGTGGGGTGTAAAACTCTCTCTCTCTAGTGTATGAGAAACTGGGGTAGTGGTGGGGTGTGAAACTCTCTCTCTCTAGTGTATGAGAAACTGGGGTAGTGGTGGGGTGTAAAACTCTCTCTCTAGTGTAAGAGAAACTGGGGTAGTGGTGGGGTGTAAAACTCTCTCTCTCTAGTGTAAGAGAAACTGGGGTAGTGGTGGGGTGTAAAACTCTCTCTCTCTCTCTAGTGTAAGAGAAACTGGGGTAGTGGTGGGGTGTAAAACTCTCTCTCTCTAGTGTAGGAGAAACTGGGATAGTGGTGGGGTGTAAAACTCTCTCTCTCTCTCTAGTGTAAGAGAAACTGGGGTAGTGGTGGGGTGTAAAACTCTCTCTCTCTCTCTAGTGTAGGAGAAACTGGGGTAGTGGTGGGGTGTAAAACTCTCTCTCTAGTGTATGAGAAACTGGGGTAGTGGTGGGGTGTAAAACTTTCTCTCTCTCTCTAGTGTAGGAGAAACTGGGGTAGTGGTGGGGTGTAAAACACTCTCTCTAGTGTATGAGAAACTGGGGTAGTGGTGGGGTGTAAAACTCTCTCTCTCTAGTGTAAGAGAAACTGGGGTAGTGGTGGGGTGTAAAACTCTCTCTCTCTCTCTAGTGTAAGAGAAACTGGGGTAGTGGTGGGGTGTAAAACTCTCTCTCTCTCTCTAGTGTAAGAGAAACTGGGGTAGTGGTGGGGTGTAAAACACTCTATCTAGTGTATGAGCAACTGGGGTAGTGGTGGGGTGTAAAACTCTCTCTCTCTAGTGTAAGAGAAACTGGGGTAGTGGTGGGGTGTAAAACTCTCTCTCTCTCTCTAGTGTAAGAGAAACTGGGGTAGTGGTGGGGTGTAAATCTCTCTCTCTCTCTAGTGTAGGAGAAACTGGGGTAGTGGTGGGGTGTAAAACTCTCTCTCTCTCTCTAGTGTAAGAGAAACTGGGGTAGTGGTGGGGTGTAAAACTCTCTCTCTCTCTCTAGTGTAAGAGAAACTGGGGTAGTGGTGGGGTGTAAAACTCTCTCTCTAGTGTATGAGAAACTGGGGTAGTGGTGGGGTGTAAAACTCTCTCTCTCTCTCTAGTGTAAGAGAAACTGGGGTAGTGGTGGGGTGTAAAACTCTCTTAAAACTCTCTCTCTCTCTCTAGTGTAAGAGAAACTGGGGTAGTGGTGGGGTGTAAAACTCTCTCTCTCTAGTGTAGGAGAAACTGGGGTAGTGGTGGGGTGTAAAACTCTCTCTCTCTAGTGTAAGAGAAACTGGGGTAGTGGTGGGGTGTAAAACTCTCTCTCCCTAGTGTAAAAGAAACTGGGGTAGTGGTGGGGTGTAAAACTCTCTCTCTAGTGTAGGAGAAACTGGGGTAGTGGTGGGGTGTAAAACTCTCTCTCTCTAGTGTAAGAGAAACTGGGGTAGTGGTGGGGTGTAAAACTCTCTCTCTCTAGTGTAAGAGAAACTGGGGTAGTGGTGGGGTGTAAAACTCTCTCTCTCTAGTGTAAGAGAAACTGGGGTAGTGGTGGGGTGTAAAACTCTCTCTCTCTAGTGTAGGAGAAACTGGGGTAGTGGTGGGGTGTAAAACTCTCTCTCTCTAGTGTAAGAGAAATTAGGGTAGTGGTGGGGTGTAAAACTCTCTCTCTCTAGTGTAAGAGAAACTGGGGTAGTGGTGGGGTGTAAAACTCTCTCTCTCTCTCTAGTGTAACAGAAACTGGGGTAGTGGTGGGGTGTAAAACTCTCTCTCTCTCTCTTGTGTAGGAGAAACTGGGGTAGTGGTGGGGTGTAAAACTCTCTCTCTCTAGTGTAAGAGAAACTGGGGTAGTGGTGGGGTGTAAATCTCTCTGTCTCTCTCTAGTGTAGGAGAAACTGGGGTAGTGGTGGGGTGTAAAACTCTCTCTCTCTAGTGTAAGAGAAACTGGGGTAGTGGTGGGGTCTAAAACTCTCTCTCTCTAGTGTAAGAGAAACTGGGGTAGTGGTGGGGTGTAAAACTCTCTCTCTCTAGTGTAAGAGAAACTGGGGTAGTGGTGGGGTGTAAAACTCTCTCTCTCTAGTGTAAGAGAAACTGGGGTAGTGGTGGGGTGTAAAACTCTCTCTCTCTAGTGCAAGAGAAACTGGGGTAGTGGTGGGGTGTAAATCTCTCTCTCTAGTGTAGGAGAAACTGGGGTAGTGGTAGGGTGTAAAACTCTCTCTCTAGTGTAGGAGAAACTGGGGTAGTGGTGGGGTGTAAAACTCTCTCTCTAGTGTAGGAGAAACTGGGGTAGTGGTGGGGTGTAAAACTCTCTCTCTAGTGTAGGAGAAACTGGGGTAGTGGTGGGGTGTAAAACTCTCTCTCTAGTGTAGAAGAAACTGGGGTAGTGGTGGGGTGTAAAACTCTCTCTCTAGTGTAGGAGAAACTGGGGGTAGTGGTGGGGTGTAAAACTCTCTCTCTAGTGTAGGAGAAACTGGGGTAGTGGTGGGGTGTAAAACTCTCTCTCTAGTGTAGGAGAAACTGGGGTAGTGGTGGGGTGTAAAACTCTCTCTCTAGTGTAGGAGAAACTGGGGTAGTGGTGGGGTGTAAAACTCTCTCTCTCTCTCTAGTGTAGGAGAAACTGGGGTAGTGGTGGGGTGTAAAACTCTCTCTCTCTCTCTAGTGTAGGAGAAACTGGGGTAGTGGTGGGGTGTAAAACTCTCTCTCTCTCTCTAGTGTATGAGAAACTGGGGTAGTGGTGGGGTGTAAAACTCTCTCTGTCTCTAGTGTAGTAGAAACTGGGGTAGTGGTCGGGTGTAAAACTGTCTCTCTAGTGTAAGAGAAACTGGGGTAGTGGTGGGGTGTAAAACTCTCTCTCTCTAGTGTAAGAGAAACTGGGGTAGTGGTGGGGTGTAAAACTCTCTCTCTCTAGTGTAAGAGAAACTGGGGTAGTGGTGGGGTGTAAAACTCTCTCTCTCTAGTGTAGGAGAAACTGGGGTAGTGGTGGGGTGTAAAACTCTCTCTCTCTAGTGTAAGAGAAATTAGGGTAGTGGTGGGGTGTAAAACTCTCTCTCTCTAGTGTAAGAGAAACTGGGGTAGTGGTGGGGTGTAAAACTCTCTCTCTCTCTCTAGTGTAACAGAAACTGGGGTAGTGGTGGGGTGTAAAACTCTCTCTCTCTCTCTTGTGTAGGAGAAACTGGGGTAGTGGTGGGGTGTAAAACTCTCTCTCTCTAGTGTAAGAGAAACTGGGGTAGTGGTGGGGTGTAAATCTCTCTGTCTCTCTCTAGTGTAGGAGAAACTGGGGTAGTGGTGGGGTGTAAAACTCTCTCTCTCTAGTGTAAGAGAAACTGGGGTAGTGGTGGGGTCTAAAACTCTCTCTCTCTAGTGTAAGAGAAACTGGGGTAGTGGTGGGGTGTAAAACTCTCTCTCTCTAGTGTAAGAGAAACTGGGGTAGTGGTGGGGTGTAAAACTCTCTCTCTCTAGTGTAAGAGAAACTGGGGTAGTGGTGGGGTGTAAAACTCTCTCTCTCTAGTGCAAGAGAAACTGGGGTAGTGGTGGGGTGTAAATCTCTCTCTCTAGTGTAGGAGAAACTGGGGTAGTGGTAGGGTGTAAAACTCTCTCTCTAGTGTAGGAGAAACTGGGGTAGTGGTGGGGTGTAAAACTCTCTCTCTAGTGTAGGAGAAACTGGGGTAGTGGTGGGGTGTAAAACTCTCTCTCTAGTGTAGGAGAAACTGGGGTAGTGGTGGGGTGTAAAACTCTCTCTCTAGTGTAGAAGAAACTGGGGTAGTGGTGGGGTGTAAAACTCTCTCTCTAGTGTAGGAGAAACTGGGGGTAGTGGTGGGGTGTAAAACTCTCTCTCTAGTGTAGGAGAAACTGGGGTAGTGGTGGGGTGTAAAACTCTCTCTCTAGTGTAGGAGAAACTGGGGTAGTGGTGGGGTGTAAAACTCTCTCTCTAGTGTAGGAGAAACTGGGGTAGTGGTGGGGTGTAAAACTCTCTCTCTCTCTCTAGTGTAGGAGAAACTGGGGTAGTGGTGGGGTGTAAAACTCTCTCTCTCTCTCTAGTGTATGAGAAACTGGGGTAGTGGTGGGGTGTAAAACTCTCTCTGTCTCTAGTGTAGTAGAAACTGGGGTAGTGGTCGGGTGTAAAACTGTCTCTCTAGTGTAAGAGAAACTGGGGTAGTGGTGGGGTGTAAAACTCTCTGTCTCACTCTAGTGTAGGAGAAACTGGGGTAGTGGTGGGGTGTAAAACTCTCTCTCTCTCTCTAGTGTAGGAGAAACTGGGGTAGTGGTGGGGTGTAAAACTCTCTCTCTCTCTCTAGTGTAGGAGAAACTGGGGTAGTGGTGGGGTGTAAAACTCTCTGTCTCTCTCTAGTGTAGGAGAAACTGGGGTAGTGGTGGCGTGTAAAACTCTCTCTCTCTCTCTAGTGTAGGAGAAACTGGGGTAGTGGTGGGGGTGTAAAACTCTCTGTCTCTCTCTAGTGTAGGAGAAACTGGGGTAGTGGTGGGGTGTAAAACTCTCTCTCTCTCTCTAGTGTAGGAGAAACTGGGGTAGTGGTGGGGTGTAATACTCTCTCTCTAGTGTAAGAGAAACTGGGTAGTGGTGGGGTGTAAAAGTCTCTGTCTCTCTCTAGTGTAGGAGAAACTGGGGTAGTGGTGGGGTGTAAAACTCTCTCTCTCTAGTGTAAGAGAAACTGGGGTAGTGGTGGGGTGTAAAACTCTCTGTCTCTCTCTAGTGTAGGAGAAACTGGGGTAGTGGTGGGGTGTAAAACTCTCTCTCTCTAGTGTATGAGAAACTGGGGTAGTGGTGGGGTGTAAAAGTCTCTGTCTCTCTCTAGTGTAGGAGAAACTGGGGTAGGGGTGGGGTGTAAAACTCTCTCTCTCTCTCTCTCTAGTGTAGGAGAAACTGGGGTAGTGGTGGGGTGTAAAACTCTCTGTCTCTCTCTAGTGTAGGAGAAACTGGGGTAGTGGTGGGGTGTAAAACTCTCTCTCTCTCTCTAGTGTAGGAGAAACTGGGGTAGTGTTGGGGTGTAAAACTCTCTCTCTCTCTAGTGTAAGAGAAACTGGGGTAGTGGTGGGGTGTAAAACTCTCTCTCTCTCTCTAGTGTAAGAGAAACTGGGGTAGTGGTGGGGTGTAAAACTCTCTCTCTCTAGTGTAAGAGAAACTGGGGTAGTGGTGGGGTGTAAAACTCTCTCTCTCTCTCTAGTGTAAGAGAAACTGGGGTAGTGGTGGCGTGTAAAACTCTCTCTCTCTCTCTAGTGTAGGAGAAACTGGGGTAGTGGTGGGGTGTAAAACTCTCTCTCTCTAGTGTAGGAGAAACTGGGGTAGTGGTGGGGTGTAAAACTCTCTCTCTCTCTAGTGTAAGAGAAACTGGGGTAGTGGTGGGGTGTAAAACTCTCTCTCTCTAGTGTAAGAGAAACTGGGGTAGTGCTGGGGTGTAAAACTCTCTCTCTCTCTCTAGTGTAAGAGAAACTGGGGTAGTGGTGGGGTGTAAAACTCTCTCTCTCTAGTGTAGGAGAAACTGGGGTAGTGGTGGGGTGTAAAACTCTCTCTCTCTAGTGTAAGAGAAACTGGGGTAGTGGTGGGGTGTAAAACTCTCTCTCTCTAGTGTAAGAGAAACTGGGGTAGTGGTGGGGTGTAAAACTCTCTCTCTCTAGTGTAGGAGAAACTGGGGTAGTGGTGGGGTGTAAAACTCTCTCTCTCTAGTGTAAGAGAAACTGGGGTAGTGGTGGGGTGTAAAACTCTGTCTCTCTAGTGTAAGAGAAACTGGGGTAGTGGTGGGGTGTAAAACTCTCTCTCTCTAGTGTAAGAGAAACTGGGGTAGTGGTGGGGTGTAAAACTCTCTCTCTCTAGTGTAGGAGAAACTGGGGTAAACTCTCTCTCTCTAGTGTAAGAGAAACTAGGGTAGTGGTGGGGTGTAAAACTCTCTCTCTCTAGTGTAAGAGAAACTGGGGTAGTGGTGGGGTGTAAAACTCTCTCTCTCTCTCTAGTGTAACAGAAACTGGGGTAGTGGTGGGGTGTAAAACTCTCTCTCTCTCTCTAGTGTAGGAGAAACTGGGGTAGTGTTGGGGTGTAAAACTCTCTGTCTCTCTCTAGTGTAGGAGAAACTGGGGTAGTGGTGGGGTGTAAAACTCTCTCTCTCTAGTGTAAGAGAAACTGGGGTAGTGGTGGGGTGTAAATTTCTCTGTCTCTCTCTAGTGTAGGAGAAACTGGGGTAGTGGTGGGGTGTAAAACTCTCTCTCTCTAGTGTAAGAGAAACTGGGGTAGTGGTGGGGTGTAAAACTCTCTCTCTCTAGTGTAAGAGAAACTGGGGTAGTGGTGGGGTGTAAAACTCTCTCTCTCTAGTGTAAGAGAAACTGGGGTAGTGGTGGGGTGTAAAACTCTCTCTCTCTAGTGTAAGAGAAACTGGGGTAGTGGTGGGGTGTAAAACTCTCTCTCTCTAGTGTAAGAGAAACTGGGGTAGTGGTGGGGTGTAAATCTCTCTCTCTAGTGTAGGAGAAACTGGGGTAGTGGTGGGGTGTAAAACTCTCTCTCTAGTGTAGGAGAAACTGGGGTAGTGGTGGGGTGTAGAAACTCTCTCTCTAGTGTAGGAGAAACTGGGGTAGTGGTGAGGTGTAAAACTCTCTCTCTCTCTAGTGTAAGGAGAAACTGGGGTAGTGGTGGGGTGTAAAACTCTCTCTCTCTCTCTAGTGTAGGAGAAACTGGGGTAGTGGTGGGGTGTAAATCTCTCTCTCTCTCTAGTGTAGGAGAAACTGGGGTAGTGGTGGGGGTGTAAAACTCTCTCTCTCTCTAGTGTAAGAGAAACTGGGGTAGTGGTGGGGTGTAAAACTCTCTCTCTCTAGTGTAAGAGAAACTGGGGTAGTGGTGGGGTGTAAAACTCTCTCTCTCTCTCTAGTGTAAGAGAAACTGGGGTAGTGGTGGGGTGTAACTCTCTCTCTCTCTAGTGTAGGAGAAACTGGGGTAGTGGTGGGATGTAAAACTCTCTCTCTCTCTCTAGTGTAAGAGAAACTGGGGTAGTGGTGGGGTGTAAAACTCTCTCTCTCTCTCTAGTGTAAGAGAAACTGGGGTAGTGGTGGGGTGTAAAACTCTCTCTCTCTAGTGTAAGAGAAACTGGGGTAGTGGTGGGGTGTAAAACTCTCTCTCTCTCTCTAGTGTAAGAGAAACTGGGGTAGTTGGTGGGGTGTAAAACTCTCTCTCTCTCTCTAGTGTAAGAGAAACTTGGGTAGTGGTGGGGTGTAAAACTCTCTCTCTAGTGTATGAGAAACTGGGGTAGTGGTGGGTGTAAAACTCTCTCTCTCTAGTGTAAGAGAAACTGGGGTAGTGGTGGGGTGTAAAACTCTCTCTCTCTAGTGTATGAGAAACTGGGGTAGTGGTGGGGTGTGAAACCTCTCTCTCTCTAGTGTATGAGAAACTGGGGTAGTGGTGGGGTGTAAAACTCTCTCTCTAGTGTAAGAGAAACTGGGGTAGTGGTGGTGGGGTGTAAACTCTCTCTCTCTAGTGTATGAGAAACTGGGGTAGTGGTGGGGTGTGAAACTCTCTCTCTCTAGTGTATGAGAAACTGGGGTAGTGGTGGGGTGTAAAACTCTCTCTCTAGTGTAAGAGAAACTGGGGTAGTGGTGGGGTGTAAAACTCTCTCTCTCTAGTGTAAGAGAAACTGGGGTAGTGGTGGGGTGTAAAACTCTCTCTCTCTCTCTAGTGTAAGAGAAACTGGGGTAGTGGTGGGGTGTAAAACTCTCTCTCTCTAGTGTAGGAGAAACTGGGATAGTGGTGGGGTGTAAAACTCTCTCTCTCTCTCTAGTGTAAGAGAAACTGGGGTAGTGGTGGGGTTGTAAAACTCTCTCTCTCTCTCTAGTGTAGGAGAAACTGGGGGTAGTGGTGGGGTGTAAAACTCTCTCTCTAGTGTATGAGAAACTGGGGTAGTGGTGGGGTGTAAAACTCTCTCTCTCTCTCTAGTGTAGGAGAAACTGGGGTAGTGGTGGGTGTAAAACTCTCTCTCTAGTGTATGAGAAACTGGGGTAGTGGTGGGGTGTAAAACTCTCTCTCTCTAGTGTAAGAGAAACTGGGGTAGTGGTGGGGTGTAAAACTCTCTCTCTCTCTCTAGTGTAAGAGAAACTGGGGTAGTGGTGGGGTGTAAAACTCTCTCTCTCTCTCTAGTGTAAGAGAAACTGGCGGTAGTGGTGGGGTGTAAAACACTCTATCTAGTGTATGAGCAACTGGGGTAGTGGTGGGGTGTAAAACTCTCTCTCTCTAGTGTAAGAGAAACTGGGGTAGTGGTGGGGTGTAAAACTCTCTCTCTCTCTCTAGTGTAAGAGAAACTGGGGTAGTGGTGGGGTGTAAATCTCTCTCTCTCTCTAGTGTAGGAGAAACTGGGGCAGTGGTGGGGTGTAAAACTCTCTCTCTCTCTCTAGTGTAAGAGAAACTGGGGTAGTGGTGGGGTGTAAAACTCTCTCTCTCTCTCTAGTGTAAGAGAAACTGGGGTAGTGGTGGGGTGTGTAAAACTCTCTCTCTAGTGTATGAGAAACTGGGGTAGTGGTGGGGTGTAAAACTCTCTCTCTCTCTCTAGTGTAAGAGAAACTGGGGTAGTGGTGGGGTGTAAAACTCTCTCTCTCTCTCTAGTGTAAGAGAAACTGGGGTAGTGGTGGGGTGTAAAACTCTCTCTCTCTAGTGTAGAGAAACTGGGGTAGTGGTGGGGTGTAAAACTCTCTCTCTCTCTCTAGTGTAAGAGAAACTGGGGTAGTGGTGGGGTGTAAAACTCTCTCTCTCTCTCTAGTGTAGGAGAAACTGGGGTAGTGGTGGGGTGTAAAACTCTCTCTCTAGTGTAGGAGAAACTGGGGTAGTGGTGGGGTGTAAAATTCTCTCTCTCTCTAGTGTAAGAGAAACTGGGGTAGTGGTGGGGTGTAAAACTCTCTCTCTCTAGTGTAAGAGAAACTGGGGGTAGTGGTGGGGTGTAAAACTCTCTTAAAACTCTCTCTCTCTCTAGTGTAAGAGAAACTGGGGTAGTGGTGGGGTGTAAAACTCTCTCTCTCTAGTGTAGGAGAAACTGGGGTAGTGGTGGGGTGTAAAACTCTCTCTCTCTAGTGTAAGAGAAACTGGGGTAGTGGTGGGGTGTAAAACTCTCTCTCTCCTAGTGTAAGAAGAAACTGGGGTAGTGGTGGGGTGTAAAACTCTCTCTCTAGTGTAGGAGAAACTGGGGTAGTGGTGGGGTGTAAAACTCTCTCTCTATAGTGTAAGAGAAACTGGGGTAGTGGTGGGGTGTAAAACTCTCTCTCTCTAGTGTAAGAGAAACTGGGGTAGTGGTGGGGGTGTAAAACTCTCTCTCTCTAGTGTAAGAGAAACTGGGGTAGTGGTGGGGTGTAAAACTCTCTCTCTCTAGAGTAGAGAAACTGGGGTAGTGGTGGGGTGTAAAACTCTCTCTCTCTAGTGTAAGAGAAATTAGGGTAGTGGTGGGGTGTAAAACTCTCTCTCTCTAGTGTAAGAGAAACTGGGGTAGTGGTGGGGGTGTAAAACTCTCTCTCTCTCTCTAGTGTAACAGAAACTGGGGTAGTGGTGGGGTGTAAAACTCTCTCTCTCTCTCTTGTGTAGGAGAAACTGGGGTAGTGGTGGGGGTGTAAACTCTCTCTCTCTAGTGTAAGAGAAACTGGGGTAGTGGTGGGGTGTAAATCTCTCTGTCTCTCTCTAGTGTAGGAGAAACTGGGGTAGTGGTGGGGTGTAAAACTCTCTCTCTCTAGTGTAAGAGAAACTGGGGTAGTGGTGGGGTCTAAAACTCTCTCTCTCTAGTGTAAGAGAAACTGGGGTAGTGGTGGGGTGTAAAACTCTCTCTCTCTAGTGTAAGAGAAACTGGGGGTAGTGGTGGGGTGTAAAACTCTCTCTCTCTAGTGTAAGAGAAACTGGGGTAGTGGTGGGGTGTAAAACTCTCTCTCTCTAGTGCAAGAGAAACTGGGGTAGTGGTGGGGTGTAAATCTCTCTCTCTAGTGTAGGAGAAACTGGGGTAGTGGTAGGGTGTAAACTCTCTCTCTAGTGTAGGAGAAACTGGGGTAGTGGTGGGGTGTAAAACTCTCTCTCTAGTGTAGGAGAAACTGGGGTAGTGGTGGGGGTGTAAAACTCTCTCTCTAGTGTAGGAGAAACTGGGGTAGTGGTGGGGTGTAAAACTCTCTCTCTAGTGTAGAAGAAACTGGGGTAGTGGTGGGGTGTAAAACTCTCTCTCTAGTGTAGGAGAAACTGGGGGTAGTGGTGGGGTGTAAAACTCTCTCTCTAGTGTAGGAGAAACTGGGGTAGTGGTGGGTTGTAAAACTCTCTCTCTAGTGTAGGAGAAACTGGGGTAGTGGTGGGGTGTAAAACTCTCTCTCTAGTGTAGGAGAAACTGGGGTAGTGGTGGGGTGTAAAACTCTCTCTCTCTCTAGTGTAGGAGAAACTGGGGTAGTGGTGGGGTGTAAAACTCTCTCTCTCTCTCTAGTGTAGGAGAAACTGGGGTAGTGGTGGGGTGTAAAACTCTCTCTCTCTCTAGTGTATGAGAAACTGGGGTAGTGGTAGGGTGTAAAACTCTCTCTGTCTCTAGTGTAGTAGAAACTGGGGTAGTGGTCGGGGTGTAAAACTGTCTCTCTAGTGTAAGAGAAACTGGGGTAGTGGTGGGGTGTAAAACTCTCTCTCTCTAGTGTAAGAGAAACTGGGGTAGTGGTGGGGTGTAAAACTCTCTCTCTCTAGTGTAAGAGAAACTGGGGTAGTGGTGGGGTGTAAAACTCTCTCTCTCTAGTGTAGGAGAAACTGGGGTAGTGGTGGGGTGTAAAACTCTCTCTCTCTAGTGTAAGAGAAATTAGGGTAGTGGTGGGGTGTAAAACTCTCTCTCTCTAGTGTAGAGAAACTGGGGTAGTGGTGGGGTGTAAAACTCTCTCTCTCTCTCTAGTGTAACAGAAACTGGGGTAGGTGGTGGGGTGTAAAACTCTCTCTCTCTCTCTTGTGTAGGAGAAACTGGGGTAGTGGTGGGGTGTAAAACTCTCTCTCTCTAGTGTAAGAGAAACTGGGGTAGTGGTGGGGTGTAAATCTCTCTGTCTCTCTCTAGTGTAGGAGAAACTGGGGTAGTGGTGGGGTGTAAAACTCTCTCTCTCTAGTGTAAGAGAAACTGGGGTAGTGGTGGGGTCTAAAACTCTCTCTCTCTAGTGTAAGAGAAACTGGGGTAGTGGTGGGGTGTAAAACTCTCTCTCTCTAGTGTAAGAGAAACTGGGGTAGTGGTGGGGTGTAAAACTCTCTCTCTCTAGTGTAAGAGAAACTGGGGTAGTGGTGGGGTGTAAAACTCTCTCTCTCTAGTGCAAGAGAAACTGGGGTAGTGGTGGGGTGTAAATCTCTCTCTCTAGTGTAGGAGAAACTGGGGTAGTGGTAGGGTGTAAAACTCTCTCTCTAGTGTAGGAGAAACTGGGGTAGTGGTGGGGTGTAAAACTCTCTCTCTAGTGTAGGAGAAACTGGGGTAGTGGGTGGGTGTAAAACTCTCTCTCTAGTGTAGGAGAAACTGGGGTAGTGGTGGGGTGTAAAACTCTCTCTCTAGTGTAGAAGAAACTGGGGTAGTGGTGGGGTGTAAAACTCTCTCTCTAGTGTAGGAGAAACTGGGGGTAGTGGTGGGGTGTAAAACTCTCTCTCTAGTGTAGGAGAAACTGGGGTAGTGGTGGGGTGTAAAACTCTCTCTCTAGTGTAGGAGAAACTGGGGTAGTGGTGGGGTGTAAAACTCTCTCTCTAGTGTAGGAGAAACTGGGGTAGTGGTGGGGTGGTAAAACTCTCTCTCTCTCTCTAGTGTAGGAGAAACTGGGGTAGTGGTGGGGTGTAAAACTCTCTCTCTCTCTCTAGTGTAGGAGAAACTGGGGTAGTGGTGGGGTGTAAAACTCTCTCTCTCTCTCTAGTGTATGAGAAACTGGGGTAGTGGTGGGGTGTAAAACTCTCTCTGTCTCTAGTGTAGTAGAAACTGGGGTAGTGGTCGGGTGTAAAACTGTCTCTCTAGTGTAAGAGAAACTGGGGTAGTGGTGGGGTGTAAAACTCTCTGTCTCACTCTAGTGTAGGAGAAACTGGGGTAGTGGTGGGGTGTAAAACTCTCTCTCTCTCTCTAGTGTAGGAGAAACTGGGGTAGTGGTGGGGTGTAAAACTCTCTCTCTCTCTCTAGTGTAGGAGAAACTGGGGTAGTGGTGGGGTGTAAAACTCTCTGTCTCTCTCTAGTGTAGGAGAAACTGGGGTAGTGGTGGCGTGTAAAACTCTCTCTCTCTCTCTAGTGTAGGAGAAACTGGGGTAGTGGTGGGGGTGTAAAACTCTCTGTCTCTCTCTAGTGTAGGAGAAACTGGGGTAGTGGTGGGGTGTAAAACTCTCTCTCTCTCTCTAGTGTAGGAGAAACTGGGGTAGTGGTGGGGTGTAATACTCTCTCTCTAGTGTAAGAGAAACTGGGTAGTGGTGGGGTGTAAAAGTCTCTGTCTCTCTCTAGTGTAGGAGAAACTGGGGTAGTGGTGGGGTGTAAAACTCTCTCTCTCTAGTGTAAGAGAAACTGGGGTAGTGGTGGGGTGTAAAACTCTCTGTCTCTCTCTAGTGTAGGAGAAACTGGGGTAGTGGTGGGGTGTAAAACTCTCTCTCTCTAGTGTATGAGAAACTGGGGTAGTGGTGGGGTGTAAAAGTCTCTGTCTCTCTCTAGTGTAGGAGAAACTGGGGTAGGGGTGGGGTGTAAAACTCTCTCTCTCTAGTGTAAGAGAAACTGGGGTAGTGGTGGGGTGTAAAACTCTCTCTCTCTAGTGTAGGAGAAACTGGGGTAGTGGTGGGGTGTAAAACTCTCTCTCTCTAGTGTAGGAGAAACTGGGGTAGTGGTGGGGTGTAAAACTCTCTCTCTCTAGTGTAGGAGAAACTGGGGTAGTGGTGGGGTGTAAAACTCTCTCTCTCTAGTGTAGGAGAAACTGGGGTAGTGGTGGGGTGTAAAACTCTCTCTCTCTAGTGTAGGAGAAACTGGGGTAGTGGTGGGGTGTAAAACTCTCTCTCTCTAGTGTAGGAGAAACTGGGGTAGTGGTGGGGTGTAAAACTCTCTCTCTCTAGTGTAAGAGAAACTGGGGTAGTGGTGGGGTGTAAAACTCTCTCTCTCTAGTGTAAGAGAAACTGGGGTAGTGGTGGGCTGTAAAACTCTCTGTCTCTCTCTAGTGTAGGAGAAACTGGGGTAGTGGTGGGGTGTAAAACTCTCTCTCTCTAGTGTAAGAGAAACTGGGGTAGTGGTGGGGTGTAAAACTCTCTCTCTCTCTAGTGTAAGAGAAACTGGGGTAGTGGTGGGTGTAAAACTCTCTCTCTCTCTAGTGTAAGAGAAACTGGGGTAGTGGTGGGGTGTAAAACTCTCTCTCTCTAGTGTAAGAGAAACTGGGGTAGTGGTATGGTGTAAAACTCTCTATCTCTAGTGTAAGAGAAACTGGGGTAGTGGTGGGGTGTAAAACTCTCTCTCTCTCTAGTGTAAGAGAAACTGGGGTAGTGGTGGGGTGTAAAACTGTCTCTCTCTATTGTAGGAGAAACTGGGGTAGTGGTGGGGTGTAAAGTCTCTCTCTCTCTCTATTGTAGGAGAAACTGGGGTAGTGGTGGGGTGTAAAACTCTCTCTCTCTAGTGTAAGAGAAACTGGGGTAGTGGTGGGGTGTAAAACTCTCTCTCTCTAGTGTAAGAGAAACTGGGGTAGTGGTGGGGTGTAAAACTCTCTCTCTCTAGTGTAAGAGAAACTGGGATAGTGGTGGGGTGTAAAACTCTCTCTCTCTAGTGTAAGAGAAACTGGGGTAGTGGTGGGGTGTAAAACTCTCTCTCTCTCTCTAGTGTAAGAGAAACTGGGGTAGTGGTGGGGTGTAAAACTCTCTCTCTCTCTCTAGTGTAAGAGAAACTGGGGTAGTGGTGGGGTGTAAAACTCTCTCTCTCTAGTGTAAGAGAAACTGGGGTAGTGGTGGGGTGTAAAACTCTCTCTCTCTCTCTAGTGTAAGAGAAACTGGGGTAGTGGTGGGGTGTAAAACTCTCTCTCTCTCTCTAGTGTAAGAGAAACTGGGGTAGTGGTGGGGTGTAAAACTCTCTCTCTCTCTCTAGTGTAAGAGAAACTGGGGTAGTGGTGGGGTGTAAAACTCTCTCTCTCTAGTGTAAGAGAAACTGGGGTAGTGGTGGGGTGTAAAACTCTCTCTCTCTAGTGTAAGAGAAACTGGGGTAGTGGTGGGGTGTAAAACTCTCTCTCTCTCTCTAGTGTAAGAGAAACTGGGGTAGTGGTGGGGTGTAAAACTCTCTCTCTCTAGTGTAGGAGAAACTGGGGTAGTGGTGGGGTGTAAAACTCTCTCTCTCTAGTGTAGGAGAAACTGGGGTAGTGGTGGGGTGTAAAACTCTCTCTCTCTAGTGTAAGAGAAACTGGGGTAGTGGTGGGGTGTAAAACTCTCTCTCTCTCGCTAGTGTAAGAGAAACTGGGGTAGTGGTGGGGTGTAAAACTCTCTCTCTCTAGTGTAGGAGAAACTGGGGTAGTGGTGGGGTGTAAAACTCTCTCTCTCTAGTGTAAGAGAAACTGGGGTAGTGGTGGGGTGTAAAACTCTCTCTCTCTAGTGTAAGAGAAACTGGGGTAGTGGTGGGGTGTAAAACTCTCTCTCTCTAGTGTAGGAGAAACTGGGGTAGTGGTGGGGTGTAAAACTCTCTCTCTCTAGTGTAAGAGAAACTGGGGTAGTGGTGGGGTGTAAAACTCTCTCTCTCTAGTGTAAGAGAAACTGGGGTAGTGGTGTGGTGTAAAACTCTCTCTCTCTAGTCTAAGAGAAACTGGGGTAGTGGTGGGGTGTAAAACTCTCTCTCTCTAGTGTAGGAGAAACTGGGGTAGTGGTGGGGTGTAAAACTCTCTCTCTCTAGTGTAAGAGAAACTGGGGTAGTGGTGGGGTGTAAAACTCTCTCTCTCTAGTGTAAGAGAAACTGGGGTAGTGGTGGGGTGTAAAACTCTTTCTCTCTCTCTAGTGTAAGAGAAACTGGGGTAGTGGTGGGGTGTAAAACTCTCTCTCTCTCTCTAGTGTAGGAGAAACTGGGGTAGTGGTGGGGTGTAAAACTCTCTCTCTCTAGTGTAGGAGAAACTGGGGTAGTGGTGGGGTGTAAAACTCTCTCTCTCTAGTGTAAGAGAAACTGGGGTAGTGGTGGGGTGTAAATCTCTCTGTCTCTCTCTAGTGTAGGAGAAACTGGGGTAGTGGTGGGGTGTAAAACTCTCTCTCTCTAGTGTAAGAGAAACTGGGGTAGTGGTGGGGTGTAAAACTCTCTCTCTCTAGTGTAAGAGAAACTGGGGTAGTGGTGGGGTGTAAAACTCTCTCTCTCTAGTGTAAGAGAAACTGGGGTAGTGGTGGGGTGTAAAACTCTCTCTCTCTAGTGTAAGAGAAACTGGGGTAGTGGTGGGGTGTAAAACTCTCTCTCTCTAGTGTAAGAGAAACTGGGGTAGTGGTGGGGTGTAAATCTCTCTCTCTAGTGTAGGAGAAACTGGGGTAGTGGTGGGGTGTAAAACTCTCTCTCTAGTGTAGGAGAAACTGGGGTAGTGGTGGGGTGTAAAACTCTCTCTCTAGTGTAGGAGAAACTGGGGTAGTGGTGGGGTGTAAAACTCTCTCTCTAGTGTAGGAGAAACTGGGGTAGTGGTGGGGTTTTAAAAACTCTCTCTCTAGTGTAGGAGAAACTGGGGTAGTGGTGGGGTGTAAAACTCTCTCTCTAGTGTAGAAGAAACTGGGGTAGTGGTGGGGTGTAAAACTCTCTCTCTAGTGTAGGAGAAACTGGGGGTAGTGGTGGGGTGTAAAACTCTCTCTCTAGTGTAGGAGAAACTGGGGTAGTGGTGGGGTGTAAAACTCTCTCTCTAGTGTAGGAGAAACTGGGGTAGTGGTGGGGTGTAAATCTCTCTCTCTCTCTAGTGTAGGAGAACTGGGGTAGTGGTGGGGTGTAAAACTCTCTCTCTAGTGTAGGAGAAACTGGGGTAGTGGTGGGGTGTAAAACTCTCTCTCTAGTGTAGGAGAAACTGGGGTAGTGGTGGGGTGTAAAACTCTCTCTCTCTCTCTAGTGTAGGATAACTGGGGTAGTGGTGGGGTGTAAAACTCTCTCTCTCTCTCTAGTGTAGGAGAAACTGGGGTAGTGGTGGGGTGTAAAACTCTCTGTCTCTCTCTAGTGTAGGAGAAACTGGGGTAGTGGTGGCGTGTAAAACTCTCTCTCTCTCTCTAGTGTAGGAGAAACTGGGGTAGTGGTGGGGTGTCAAACTCTCTGTCTCTCTCTAGTGTAGGAGAAACTGGGGTAGTGGTGGGGTGTAAAACTCTCTCTCTCTCTCTAGTGTAGGAGAAACTGGGGTAGTGGTGGAGTGTAAAACTCTCTCTCTCTAGTGTAAGAGAAACTGGGTAGTGGTGGGGTGTAAAACTCTCTCTCTCTCTAGTGTAGGAGAAACTGGGGTAGTGGTGGGGTGTAAAACTCTCTCTCTCTAGTGTAAGAGAAACTGGGGTAGTGGTGGGGTGTAAAATTCTCTGTCTCTCTCTAGTGTAGGAGAAACTGGGGTAGTGGTGGGGTGTAAAACTCTCTCTCTCTAGTGTAAGAGAAACTGGGTAGTGGTGGGGTGTAAAAGTCTATGTCTCTCTCTAGTGTAGGAGAAACTGGGGTAGGGGTGGGGTGTAAAACTCTCTCTCTCTAGTGTAAGAGAAACTGGGGTAGTGGTGGGGTGTAAAACTCTCTCTCTCTAGTGTAGGAGAAACTGGGGTAGTGGTGGGGTGTAAAACTCTCTCTCTCTAGTGTAGGAGAAACTGGGGTAGTGGTGGGGTGTAAAACTCTCTCTCTCTAGTGTAGGAGAAACTGGGGTAGTGGTGGGGTGTAAAACTCTCTCTCTCTAGTGTAAGAGAAACTGGGTAGTGGTGGGGTGTAAAAGTCTCTGTCTCTCTCTAGTGTAAGAGAAACTGGGGTAGTGGTGGGGTGTAAAACTCTCTCTCTCTAGTGTAAGAGAAACTGGGGTAGTGGTGGGGTGTAAAACTCTCTCTCTCTAGTGTAAGAGAAACTGGGGTAGTGGTGGGGTGTAAAACTCTCTCTCTCTAGTGTAAGAGAAACTGGGGTAGTGGTGGGGTGTAAATCTCTCTGTCTCTCTCTAGTGTAGGAGAAACTGGGGTAGTGGTGGGGTGTAAAACTCTCTCTCTCTAGTGTAAGAGAAACTGGGGTAGTGGTGGGGTGTAAAACTCTCTCTCTCTAGTGTAAGAGAAACTGGGGTAGTGGTGGGGTGTAAAACTCTCTCTCTCTAGTGTAAGAGAAACTGGGGTAGTGGTGGGGTGTAAAACTCTCTCTCTCTAGTGTAAGAGAAACTGGGGTAGTGGTGGGGTGTAAAACTCTCTCTCTCTAGTGTAAGAGAAACTGGGGTAGTGGTGGGGTGTAAATCTCTCTCTCTAGTGTAGGAGAAACTGGGGTAGTGGTGGGGTGTAAAACTCTCTCTCTAGTGTAGGAGAAACTGGGGTAGTGGTGGGGTGTAAAACTCTCTCTCTAGTGTAGGAGAAACTGGGGTAGTGGTGGGGTGTAAAACTCTCTCTCTAGTGTAGGAGAAACTGGGGTAGTGGTGGGGTTTTAAAACTCTCTCTCTAGTGTAGGAGAAACTGGGGTAGTGGTGGGGTGTAAAACTCTCTCTCTAGTGTAGAAGAAACTGGGGTAGTGGTGGGGTGTAAAACTCTCTCTCTAGTGTAGGAGAAACTGGGGGTAGTGGTGGGGTGTAAAACTCTCTCTCTAGTGTAGGAGAAACTGGGGTAGTGGTGGGGTGTAAAACTCTCTCTCTAGTGTAGGAGAAACTGGGGTAGTGGTGGGGTGTAAATCTCTCTCTCTCTCTAGTGTAGGAGAACTGGGGTAGTGGTGGGGTGTAAAACTCTCTCTCTAGTGTAGGAGAAACTGGGGTAGTGGTGGGGTGTAAAACTCTCTCTCTAGTGTAGGAGAAACTGGGGTAGTGGTGGGGTGTAAAATTCTCTCTCTCTCTCTAGTGTAGGATAACTGGGGTAGTGGTGGGGTGTAAAACTCTCTCTCTCTCTCTAGTGTAGGAGAAACTGGGGTAGTGGTGGGGTGTAAAACTCTCTGTCTCTATCTAGTGTAGGAGAAACTGGGGTAGTGGTGGCGTGTAAAACTCTCTCTCTCTCTCTAGTGTAGGAGAAACTGGGGTAGTGGTGGGGTGTCAAACTCTCTGTCTCTCTCTAGTGTAGGAGAAACTGGGGTAGTGGTGGGGTGTAAAACTCTCTCTCTCTCTCTAGTGTAGGAGAAACTGGGGTAGTGGTGGGGTGTAAAACTCTCTCTCTCTAGTGTAAGAGAAACTGGGTAGTGGTGGGGTGTAAAACTCTCTCTCTCTCTAGTGTAGGAGAAACTGGGGTAGTGGTGGGGTGTAAAACTCTCTCTCTCTAGTGTAAGAGAAACTGGGGTAGTGGTGGGGTGTAAAATTCTCTGTCTCTCTCTAGTGTAGGAGAAACTGGGGTAGTGGTGGGGTGTAAAACTCTCTCTCTCTAGTGTAAGAGAAACTGGGTAGTGGTGGGGTGTAAAAGTCTATGTCTCTCTCTAGTGTAGGAGAAACTGGGGTAGGGGTGGGGTGTAAAACTCTCTCTCTCTAGTGTAAGAGAAACTGGGGTAGTGGTGGGGTGTAAAACTCTCTCTCTCTAGTGTAGGAGAAACTGGGGTAGTGGTGGGGTGTAAAACTCTCTCTCTCTAGTGTAGGAGAAACTGGGGTAGTGGTGGGGTGTAAAACTCTCTCTCTCTAGTGTAGGAGAAACTGGGGTAGTGGTGGGGTGTAAAACTCTCTCTCTCTAGTGTAAGAGAAACTGGGTAGTGGTGGGGTGTAAAAGTCTCTGTCTCTCTCTAGTGTAAGAGAAACTGGGGTAGTGGTGGGGTGTAAAACTCTCTCTCTCTAGTGTAAGAGAAACTGGGGTAGTGGTGGGGTGTAAAACTCTCTCTCTCTAGTGTAAGAGAAACTGGGGTAGTGGTGGGGTGTAAAACTCTCTCTCTCTAGTGTAAGAGAAACTGGGGTAGTGGTGGGGTGTAAATCTCTCTCTCTAGTGTAGGAGAAACTGGGGTAGTGGTGGGGTGTAAAACTCTCTCTCTAGTGTAGGAGAAACTGGGGTAGTGGTGGGGTGTAAAACTCTCTCTCTAGTGTAGGAGAAACTGGGGTAGTGGTGGGGTGTAAAACTCTCTCTCTAGTGTAGGAGAAACTGGGGTAGTGGTGGGGTGTAAAACTCTCTCTCTAGTGTAGGAGAAACTGGGGTAGTGGTGGGGTGTAAAACTCTCTCTCTAGTGTAGAAGAAACTGGGGTAGTGGTGGGGTGTAAAACTCTCTCTCTAGTGTAGGAGAAACTGGGGGTAGTGGTGGGGTGTAAAACTCTCTCTCTAGTGTAGGAGAAACTGGGGTAGTGGTGGGGTGTAAAACTCTCTCTCTAGTGTAGGAGAAACTGGGGTAGTGGTGGGGTGTAAAACTCTCTCTCTAGTGTAGGAGAAACTGGGGTAGTGGTGGGGTGTAAAACTCTCTCTCTCTCTCTAGTGTAGGAGAAACTGGGGTAGTGGTGGGGTGTAAAACTCTCTCTCTCTCTCTAGTGTAGGAGAACTGGGGTAGTGGTGGGGTGTAAAACTCTCTCTCTCTCTCTAGTGTAGGAGAAACTGGGGTAGTGGTGGGGTGTAAAACTCTCTGTCTCTCTCTAGTGTAGAAGAAACTGGGGTAGTGGTGGCGTGTAAAACTCTCTCTCTCTCTCTATTGTAGGAGAAACTGGGGTAGTGGTGGGGTGTCAAACTCTCTGTCTCTCTCTAGTGTAGGAGAAACTGGGGTAGTGGTGGGGTGTAAAACTCTCTCTCTCTCTCTAGTGTAGGAGAAACTGGGGTAGTGGTGGGGTGTAAAACTCTCTCTCTCTAGTGTAAGAGAAACTGGGTAGTGGTGGGGTGTAAAACTCTCTCTCTCTCTAGTGTAGGAGAAACTGGGGTAGTGGTGGGGTGTAAAACTCTCTCTCTCTAGTGTAAGAGAAACTGGGGTAGTGGTGGGGTGTAAAATTCTCTGTCTCTCTCTAGTGTAGGAGAAACTGGGGTAGTGGTGGGGTGTAAAACTCTCTCTCTCTAGTGTAAGAGAAACTGGGTAGTGGTGGGGTGTAAAAGTCTCTGTCTCTCTCTAGTGTAGGAGAAACTGGGGTAGCGGTGGGGTGTAAAACTCTCTCTCTCTAGTGTAAGAGAAACTGGGGTAGTGGTGGGGTGTAAAACTCTCTCTCTCTAGTGTAGGAGAAACTGGGGTAGTGGTGGGGTGTAAAACTCTCTCTCTCTAGTGTAGGAGAAACTGGGGTAGTGGTGGGGTGTAAAACTCTCTCTCTCTAGTGTAGGAGAAACTGGGGTAGTGGTGGGGTGTAAAACTCTCTCTCTCTAGTGTAGGAGAAACTGGGGTAGTGGTGGGGTGTAAAACTCTCTCTCTCTAGTGTAGGAGAAACTGGGGTAGTGGTGGGGTGTAAAACTCTCTCTCTCTAGTGTAGGAGAAACTGGGGTAGTGGTGGGGTGTAAAACTCTCTCTCTCTAGTGTAAGAGAAACTGGGGTAGTGGTGGGTTGTAAAACTCTCTGTCTCTCTCTAGTGTAGGAGAAACTGGTGTAGTGGTGGGGTGTAAAACTCTCTCTCTCTAGTGTAAGAGAAACTGGGGTAGTGGTGGGGTGTAAAACTCTCTCTCTCTCTAGTGTAAGAGAAACTGGGGTAGTGGTGGGGTGTAAAACTCTCTCTCTCTCTCTAGTGTAAGAGAAACTGGGGTAGTGGTGGGGTGTAAAACTCTCTCTCTCTACTGTAAGAGAAACTGGGGTAGTGGTGGGGTGTAAAACTCTCTCTCTCTAGTGTAAGAGAAACTGGGGTAGTGGTGGGGTGTAAAACTCTCTCTCTCTCTAGTGTAAGAGAAACTGGGGTAGTGGTGGGGTGTAAAACTCTCTCTCTCTATTGTAGGAGAAACTGGGGTAGTGGTGGGGTGTAAACTCTCTCTCTCTCTCTATTGTAGGAGAAACTGGGGTAGTGGTGGGGTGTAAAACTCTCTCTCTCTAGTGTAAGAGAAACTGGGGTAGTGGTGGGGTGTAAAACTCTCTCTCTCTAGTGTAAGAGAAACTGGGGTAGTGGTGGGGTGTAAAACTCTCTCTCTCTAGTGTAAGAGAAACTGGGGTAGTGGTGGGGTGTAAAACTCTCTCTCTCTAGAGTAAGAGAAACTGGGGTAGTGGTGGGGTGTAAAACTCTCTCTCTCTAGTGTAAGAGAAACTGGGGTAGTGGTGGGGTGTAAAACTCTCTCTCTCTAGTGTAAGAGAAACTGGGGTAGTGGTGGGGTGTAAAACTCTCTCTCTCTAGTGTAAGAGAAACTGGGGTAGTGGTGGGGTTTAAAACTCTCTCTCTCTCTAGTGTAAGAGAAACTGGGGTAGTGGTGGGGTGTAAAACTCTCTCTCTCTCTCTAGTGTAGGAGAGACTGGGGTAGTGGTGGGGTGTAAAACTCTCTCTCTCTAGTGTAAGAGAAACTGGGGTAGTGGTGGGGTGTAAAACCCTCTCTCTCTAGTGTAAGAGAAACTGGGGTAGTGGTGGGGTGTAAAACTCTCTCTCTCTAGTGTAAGAGAAACTGGGGTAGTGGTGGGGTGTAAAACTCTCTCTCTCTCTAGTGTAAGAGAAACTGGGGTAGTGGTGGGGTGTAAAACTCTCTCTCTCTCTCTAGTGTAGGAGAGACTGGGGTAGTGGTGGGGTGTAAAACTCTCTCTCTCTAGTGTAAGAGAATCTGGGGTAGTGGTGGGGTGTAAAACTCTCTCTCTCTAGTGTAAGAGAAACTGGGGTAGTGGTGGGGTGTAAAACTCTCTCTCTCTAGTGTAAGAGAAACTGGGGTAGTGGTGGGGTGTAAAACTCTCTCTCTCTAGTGTAAGAGAAACTGGGGTAGTGGTGGGGTGTAAAACTCTCTCTCTCTAGTGTAAGAGAAACTGGGGTAGTGGTGGGATGTAAAACTCTCTCTCTCTAGTGTAAGAGAAACTGGGGTAGTGGTGGGGTGTAAAACTCTCTCTCTCTAGTGTAAGAGAAACTGGGGTAGTGGTGGGGTGTAAAACTCTCTCTCTCTAGTGTAAGAGAAACTGGGGTAGTGGTGGGGTGTAAAACTCTCTCTCTCTAGTGTAAGAGAAACTGGGGTAGTGGTGGGGTGTAAAACTCTCTCTCTCTAGTGTAAGAGAAACTGGGGTAGTGGTGGGGTGTAAAACTCTCTCTCTCTAGTGTAAGAGAAACTGGGGTAGTGGTGGGGTTTAAAACTCTCTCTCTCTCTAGTGTAAGAGAAACTGGGGTAGTGGTGGGGTGTAAAACTCTCTCTCTCTAGTGTAAGAGAAACTGGGGTAGTGGTGGGGTGTAAAACTCTCTCTCTCTAGTGTAAGAGAAACTGGGGTAGTGGTGGGGTGTAAAACTCTCTCTCTCTAGTGTAAGAGAAACTGGGGTAGTGGTGGGGTGTAAAACTCTCTCTCTCTCTAGTGTAAGAGAGCTGGGGTAGTGGTGGGGTGTAAAACTATCTCTCTCTCTCTAGTGTAGGAGAGACTGGGGTAGTGGTGGGGTGTAAAACTCTCTCTCTCTAGTGTAAGAGAAACTGGGGTAGTGGTGGGGTGTAAAACTCTCTCTCTCTAGTGTAAGAGAAACTGGGGTAGTGGTGGGGTGTAAAACTCTCTCTCTCTCTCTAGTGTAGGAGAAACTGGGGTAGTGGTGGGGTGTAAAACTCTCTCTCTCTCTAGTGTAGGAGAGAATGCGGTAGTGGTGGGGTGTAAAACTCTCTCTCTCTAGTGTAGGAGAAACTGGGGTAGTGGTGGGGTGTAAAACTCTCTGTCTCTCTCTAGTGTAGGAGAAACTGGGGTAGTGGTGGGGTGTAAAACTCTCTGTCTCTAGTGTAGGAGAAACTGGGGTAGTGGTGGGGTGTAAAACTCTCTGTCTCTAGTGTAGGAGAAACTGGGGTAGTGGTGGGGTGTAAAACTCTCTCTCTCTCTAGTGTAGGAGAGACTGGGGTAGTGGTGGGGTGTAAAACTCTCTCTCTCTCTCTAGTGTAGGAGAGACTGGGGTAGTGGTGGGGTGTAAAACTCTCTCTCTCTAGTGTAGGAGAAACTGGGGTAGTGGTGGGGTGTAAAACTCTCTCTCTCTAGTGTAGGAGAAACTGGGGTAGTGGTGGGGTGTAAAACTCTCTCTCTCTAGTGTAGGAGAAACTGGGGTAGTGGTGGGGTGTAAAACTCTCTCTCTCTCTAGTGTAGGAGAGACTGGGGTAGTGGTGGGGTGTAAAACTCTCTGTCTCTAGTGTAGGAGAAACTGGGGTAGTGGTGGGGTGTAAAACTCTCTGTCTCTAGTGTAGGAGAAACCGGGGTAGTGGTGGGGTGTAAAACTCTCTCTCTCTAGTGTAAGAGAAACTGGGGTAGTGGTGGGGTGTAAAACTCTCTCTCTCTCTCTAGTGTAGGAGAGACTGGGGTAGTGGTGGGGTGTAAAACTCTCTCTCTCTAGTGTAGGAGAGACTGGGGTAGTGGTGGGGTGTAAAACTCTCTCTCTCTAGTGTAGGAGAAACTGGGGTAGTGGTGGGGTGTAAAACTCTCTCTCTCTCTCTAGTGTAGGAGAGACTGGGGTAGTGGTGGGGTGTAAAACTCTCTCTCTCTAGTGTAGGAGAAACTGGGGTAGTGGTGGGGTGTAAAACTCTCTCTCTCTCTCTAGTGTAGGAGAAACTGGGGTAGTGGTGGGGTCTAAAACTCTCTCTCTCTAGTGTAAGAGAAACTGGGGTAGTGGTGGGGTGTAAAACTCTCTCTCTCTCTCTAGTGTAGGAGAGACTGGGGTAGTGGTGGGGTGTAAAACTCTCTCTCTCTAGTGTAGGAGAGACTGGGGTAGTGGTGGGGTGTAAAACTCTCTCTCTCTAGTGTAGGAGAAACTGGGGTAGTGGTGGGGTGTAAAACTCTCTCTCTCTAGTGTAGGAGAAACTGGGGTAGTGGTGGGGTGTAAAACTCTCTCTCTCTAGTGTAAGAGAAACTGGGGTAGTGGTGGGGTGTAAAACTCTCTCTCTCTAGTGTAAGAGAAACTGGGGTAGTGGTGGGGTGTAAAACTCTCTCTCTCTAGTGTAAGAGAAACTGGGGTAGTGGTGGGGTGTAAAACTCTCTCTCTCTAGTGTAGGAGAAACTGGGGTAGTGGTGGGGTGTAAAACTCTCTCTCTCTCTCTAGTGTAGGAGAAACTGGGGTAGTGGTGGGGTCTAAAACTCTCTCTCTCTAGTGTAAGAGAAACTGGGGTAGTGGTGGGGTGTAAAACTCTCTGTCTCTCTCTAGTGTAGGAGAAACTGGGGTAGTGGTGGGGTGTAAAACTCTCTCTCTCTCTCTAGTGTAGGAGAAACTGGGGTAGTGGTGGGGTGTAAAACTCTCTCTCTCTCTCTAGTGTAGGAGAAACTGGGGTAGTGGTGGGGTGTAAAACTCTCTGTCTCTAGTGTAGGAGAAACTGGGGTAGTGGTGGGGTGTAAAACTCTCTGTCTCTCTCTAGTGTAGGAGAAACTGGGGTAGTGGTGGGGTGTAAAACTCTCTCTCTCTAGTGTAAGAGAAACTGGGGTAGTGGTGGGGTGTAAAACTCTCTCTCTCTAGTGTAAGAGAAACTGGGGTAGTGGTGGGGTGTGAAACTCTCTCTCTCTAGTGTAGGAGAAACTGGGGTAGTGGTGGGGTGTAAAACTCTCTCTCTCTAGTGTAAGAGAAACTGGGGTAGTGGTGGGGTGTAAAACTCTCTCTCTCTAGTGTAAGAGAAACTGGGGTAGTGGTGGGGTGTAAAACTCTCTGTCTCTCTCTAGTGTAGGAGAAACTGGGGTAGTGGTGGGGTGTAAAACTCTCTGTCTCTCTCTAGTGTAGGAGAAACTGGGGTAGTGGTGGGGTGTAAAACTCTCTCTCTCTAGTGTAAGAGAAACTGGAGTAGTGGTGGGGTGTAAAACTCTCTGTCTCTAGTGTAAGAGAAACTGGGGTAGTGGTGGGGTGTAAAACTCTCTCTCTCTAGTGTAAGAGAAACTGGGTAGTGGTGGGGTGTAAAACTCTCTGTCTCTAGTGTAAGAGAAACTGGGGTAGTGGTGGGGTGTAAAACTCTCTCTCTCTAGTGTAAGAGAAACTGGGGTAGTGGTGGGGTGTAAAACTCTCTCTCTCTAGTGTAGGAGAAACTGGGGTAGTGGTGGGGTGTAAAACTCTCTGTCTCTCTCTAGTGTAGGAGAAACTGGGGTAGTGGTGGGGTGTAAAACTCTCTCTCTCTAGTGTAAGAGAAACTGGGGTAGTGGTGGGGTGTAAAACTCTCTGTCTCTAGTGTAAGAGAAACTGGGGTAGTGGTGGGGTGTAAAACTCTCTCTCTCTAGTGTAGGAGAAACTGGGGTAGTGGTGGGGTGTAAAACTCTCTGTCTCTCTCTAGTGTAGGAGAAACTGGGGTAGTGGTGGGGTGTAAAACTCTCTCTCTCTAGTGTAAGAGAAACTGGGGTAGTGGTGGGGTGTAAAACTCTCTCTCTCTAGTGTAGGAGAAACTGGGGTAGTGGTGGGGTGTAAAACTCTCTGTCTCTCTCTAGTGTAGGAGAAACTGGGGTAGTGGTGGGGTGTAAAACTCTCTGTCTCTCTCTAGTGTAGGAGAAACTGGGGTAGTGGTGGGGTGTAAAACTCTCTCTCTCTAGTGTAAGAGAAACTGGGGTTGTGGTGGGGTGTAAAACTCTCTGTCTCTCTCTAGTGTAGGAGAAACTGGGGTAGTGGTGGGGTGTAAAACTCTCTGTCTCTCTCTAGTGTAGGAGAAACTGGGGTAGTGGTGGGGTGTAAAACTCTCTCTCTCTAGTGTAAGAGAAACTGGGGTAGTGGTGGGGTGTAAAACTCTCTGTCTCTCTCTAGTGTAGGAGAAACTGGGGTAGTGGTGGGGTGTAAAACTCTCTCTAGTGTAAGAGAAACTGGGGTAGTGGTGGGGTGTAAAACTCTCTCTCTCTCTCTAGTGTAGGAGAAACTGGGGTAGTGGTGGGGTGTAAAACTCTCTGTCTCTCTCTAGTGTAGGAGAAACTGGGGTAGTGGTGGGGTGTAAAACTCTCTCTCTCTAGTGTAAGAGAAACTGGGGTAGTGGTGGGGTGTAAAACTCTCTGTCTCTCTCTAGTGTAGGAGAAACTGGGGTAGTGGTGGGGTGTAAATCTCTCTGTCTCTCTCTAGTGTAGGAGAAACTGGGGTAGTGGTGGGGTGTAAAACTCTCTGTCTCTCTCTAGTGTAGGAGAAACTGGGGTAGTGGTGGGGTGTAAAACTCTCTCTCTCTAGTGTAAGAGAAACTGGGGTAGTGGTGGGGTGTAAAACTCTCTCTCTCTAGTGTAAGAGAAACTGGGGTAGTGGTGGGGTGTAAAACTTTCTGTCTCTCTCTAGTGTAGGAGAAACTGGGGTAGTGGTGGGGTGTAAAACTCTCTGTCTCTCTCTAGTGTAGGAGAAACTGGGGTAGTGGTGGGGTGTAAAACTCTCTGTCTCTCTCTAGTGTAGGAGAAACTGGGGTAGTGGTGGGGTGTAAAACTCTCTCTCTCTAGTGTAAGAGAAACTGGGGTAGTGGTGGGGTGTAAAACTCTCTGTCTCTAGTGTAAGAGAAACTGGTGTAGTGGTGGGGTGTAAAACTCTCTCTCTCTAGTGTAAGAGAAACTGGGGTAGTGGTGGGGTGTAAAACTCTCTGTCTCTCTCTAGTGTAGGAGAAACTGGGGTAGTGGTGGGGTGTAAAACTCTCTGTCTCTCTCTAGTGTAGGAGAAACTGGGGTAGTGGTGGGGTGTAAAACTCTCTCTCTCTAGTGTAAGAGAAACTGGGGTAGTGGTGGGGTGTAAAACTCTCTCTCTCTAGTGTAAGAGAAACTGGGGTAGTGGTGGGGTGTAAAACTCTGTCTCTCTCTAGTGTAGGAGAAACTGGGGTAGTGGTGGGGTGTAAAACTCTCTCTGTCTAGTGTAAGAGAAACTGGGGTAGTGGTGGGGTGTAAAACTCTCTCTCTCTAGTGTAAGAGAAACTGGGGTAGTGGTGGGGTGTAAAACTCTCTCTCTCTAGTGTAAGAGAAACTGGGGTACTGGTGGGGTGTAAAACTCTCTGTCTCTCTCTAGTGTAGGAGAAACTGGGGTAGTGGTGGGGTGTAAAACTCTCTCTCTCTAGTGTAAGAGAAACTGGGGTAGTGGTGGGGTGTAAAACTCTCTCTCTCTCTAGTGTAAGAGAAACTGGGGTAGTGGTGGGGTGTAAAACTCTCTGTCTCTCTCTAGTGTAGGAGAAACTGGGGTAGTGGTGGGGTGTAAAACTCTCTCTCTCTAGTGTAAGAGAAACTGGGGTAGTGGTGGGGTGTAAAACTCTCTCTCTCTAGTGTAAGAGAAACTGGGGTAGTGGTGGGGTGTAAAACTCTCTGTCTCTCTCTAGTGTAGGAGAAACTGGGGTAGTGGTGGGGTGTAAAACTCTCTCTCTAGTGTAAGAGAAACTGGGGTAGTGGTGGGGTGTAAAACTCTCTCTCTCTAGTGTAAGAGAAACTGGGGTAGTGGTGGGGTGTAAAACTCTCTGTCTCTCTCTAGTGTAGGAGAAACTGGGGTAGTGGTGGGGTGTAAAACTCTCTCTCTCTAGTGTAAGAGAAACTGGGGTAGTGGTGGGGTGTAAAACACTCTGTCCCTCTCTAGTGTAGGAGAAACTGGGGTAGTGGTGGGGTGTAAAACTCTCTGTCTCTCTCTAGTGTAGGAGAAACTGGGGTAGTGGTGGGGTGTAAAACTCTCTCTGTCTAGTGTAAGAGAAACTGGGGTAGTGGTGGTGTGTAAAACTCTCTCTCTCTAGTGTAAGAGAAACTGGGGTAGTGGTGGGGTGTAAAACTCTCTCTCTCTCTAGTGTAGGAGAAACTGGGGTAGTGGTGGGGTGTAAAACTCTCTCTCTCTAGTGTAAGAGAAACTGGGGTAGTGGTGGGGTGTAAAACTCTCTCTCTCTCTCTAGTGTAGGAGAAACTGGGGTAGTGGTGGGGTGTAAAACTCTCTGTCTCTAGTGTAGGAGAAACTGGGGTAGTGGTGGGGTGTAAAACTCTCTCTCTCTAGTGTAGGAGAAACTGGGGTAGTGGTGGGGTGTAAAACTCTCTCTCTCTAGTGTAGGAGAAACTGGGGTAGTGGTGGGGTGTAAAACTCTCTCTCTCTAGTGTAAGAGAAACTGGGGTAGTGGTGGGGTGTAAAACTCTCTCTCTCTAGTGTAAGAGAAACTGGGGTAGTGGTGGGGTGTAAAACTCTCTCTCTCTAGTGTAAGAGAAACTGGGTTAGTGGTGGGGTGTAAAACTCTCTGTCTCTAGTGTAAGAGAAACTGGGGTAGTGGTGGGGTGTAAAACTCTCTGTCTCTAGTGTAAGAGAAACTGGGGTAGTGGTGGGGTGTAAAACTCTCTCTCTCTAGTGTAAGAGAAACTGTAGTAGTGGTGGGGTGTAAAACTCTCTGTCTCTCTCTAGTGTAGGAGAAACTGGGGTAGTGGTGGGGTGTAAAACTCTCTCTCTCTAGTGTAAGAGAAACTGGGGTAGTGGTGGGGTGTAAAACTCTCTGTCTCTAGTGTAAGAGAAACTGGGGTAGTGGTCGGGTGTAAAACTCTCTGTCTCTAGTGTAAGAGAAACTGGGGTAGTGGTCGGGTGTAAAACTCTCTCTCTCTAGTGTAAGAGAAACTGGGGTAGTGGTGGGGTGTAAAACTCTCTCTCTCTAGTGTAAGAGAAACTGGGGTAGTGGTGGGGTGTAAAACTCTCTGTCTCTAGTGTAAGAGAAACTGGGGTAGTGGTCGGGTGTAAAACTCTCTCTCTCTAGTGTAAGAGAAACTGGGGTAGTGGTGGGGTGTGAAACTCTCTCTCTCTAGTGTAGGAGAAACTGGGGTAGTGGTGGGGTGTAAAACTGTCTCTCTCTAGTGTAAGAGAAACTGGGGTAGTGGTGGGGTGTAAAACTCTCTCTCTCTAGTGTAAGAGAAACTGGGGTAGTGGTGGGGTGTAAAACTCTCTGTCTCTCTCTAGTGTAGGAGAAACTGGGGTAGTGGTGGGGTGTAAAACTCTCTCTCTCTAGTGTAGGAGAAACTGGGGTAGTGGTGGGGTGTAAAACTCTCTCTCTCTAGTGTAAGAGAAACTGGAGTAGTGGTGGGGTGTAAAACTCTCTGTCTCTAGTGTAAGAGAAACTGGGGTAGTGGTGGGGTGTAAAACTCTCTGTCTCTCTCTAGTGTAGGAGAAACTGGGGTAGTGGTGGGGTGTAAAACTCTCTGTCTCTCTCTAGTGTAGGAGAAACTGGGGTAGTGGTGGGGTGTAAAACTCTCTGTCTCTCTCTAGTGTAGGAGAAACTGGGGTAGTGGTGGGGTGTAAAACTCTCTGTCTCTCTCTAGTGTAGGAGAAACTGGGGTAGTGGTGGGGTGTAAAACTCTCTGTCTCTCTCTAGTGTAGGAGAAACTGGGGTAGTGGTGGGGTGTAAAACTCTCTGTCTCTCTCTAGTGTAAGAGAAACTGGGGTAGTGGTGGGGTGTAAAACTCTCTGTCTCTCTCTAGTGTAGGAGAAACTGGGGTAGTGGTGGGGTGTAAAACTCTCTCTCTCTAGTGTAGGAGAAACTGGGGTAGTGGTGGGGTGTAAAACTCTCTCTCTCTAGTGTAAGAGAAACTGGAGTAGTGGTGGGGTGTAAAACTCTCTGTCTCTCTCTAGTGTAGGAGAAACTGGGGTAGTGGTGGGGTGTAAAACTCTCTCTCTCTAGTGTAAGAGAAACTGGGGTAGTGGTGGGGTGTAAAACTCTCTCTCTCTAGTGTAAGAGAAACTGGGGTAGTGGTGGGGTGTAAAACTCTCTGTCTCTCTCTAGTGTAGGAGAAACTGGGGTAGTGGTGGGGTGTAAAACTCTCTGTCTCTCTCTAGTGTAGGAGAAACTGGGGTAGTGGTGGGGTGTAAAACTCTCTGTCTCTCTCTAGTGTAGGAGAAACTGGGGTAGTGGTGGGGTGTAAAACTCTCTCTCTCTAGTGTAAGAGAAACTGGGGTTGTGGTGGGGTGTAAAACTCTCTGTCTCTCTCTAGTGTAGGAGAAACTGGGGTAGTGGTGGGGTGTAAAACTCTCTGTCTCTCTCTAGTGTAGGAGAAACTGGGGTAGTGGTGGGGTGTAAAACTCTCTCTCTCTCTAGTGTAAGAGAAACTGGGGTAGTGGTGGGGTGTAAAACTCTCTCTCTCTAGTGTAAGAGAAACTGGGGTAGTGGTGGGGTGTAAAACTCTCTGTCTCTCTCTAGTGTAGGAGAAACTGGGGTAGTGGTGGGGTGTAAAACTCTCTCTAGTGTAAGAGAAACTGGGGTAGTGGTGGGGTGTAAAACTCTCTCTCTCTCTCTAGTGTAGGAGAAACTGGGGTAGTGGTGGGGTGTAAAACTCTCTGTCTCTCTCTAGTGTAGGAGAAACTGGGGTAGTGGTGGGGTGTAAAACTCTCTCTCTCTAGTGTAAGAGAAACTGGGGTAGTGGTGGGGTGTAAAACTCTCTGTCTCTCTCTAGTGTAGGAGAAACTGGGGTAGTGGTGGGGTGTAAAACTCTCTGTCTCTCTCTAGTGTAGGAGAAACTGGGGTAGTGGTGGGGTGTAAAACTCTCTGTCTCTCTCTAGTGTAGGAGAAACTGGGGTAGTGGTGGGGTGTAAAACTCTCTCTCTCTAGTGTAAGAGAAACTGGGGTAGTGGTGGGGTGTAAAACTCTCTCTCTCTAGTGTAAGAGAAACTGGGGTAGTGGTGGGGTGTAAAACTTTCTGTCTCTCTCTAGTGTAGGAGAAACTGGGGTAGTGGTGGGGTGTAAAACTCTCTGTCTCTCTCTAGTGTAGGAGAAACTGGGGTAGTGGTGGGGTGTAAAACTCTCTGTCTCTCTCTAGTGTAGGAGAAACTGGGGTAGTGGTGGGGTGTAAAACTCTCTCTCTCTAGTGTAAGAGAAACTGGGGTAGTGGTGGGGTGTAAAACTCTCTGTCTCTAGTGTAAGAGAAACTGGTGTAGTGGTGGGGTGTAAAACTCTCTCTCTCTAGTGTAAGAGAAACTGGGGTAGTGGTGGGGTGTAAAACTCTCTCTCTCTAGTGTAAGAGAAACTGGGGTAGTGGTGGGGTGTAAAACTCTCTCTCTCTCTAGTGTAGGAGAAACTGGGGTAGTGGTGGGGTGTAAAACTCTCTCTCTCTAGTGTAAGAGAAACTGGGGTAGTGGTGGGGTGTAAAACTCTCTCTCTCTCTCTAGTGTAGGAGAAACTGGGGTAGTGGTGGGGTGTAAAACTCTCTGTCTCTAGTGTAGGAGAAACTGGGGTAGTGGTGGGGTGTAAAACTCTCTCTCTCTAGTGTAGGAGAAACTGGGGTAGTGGTGGGGTGTAAAACTCTCTCTCTCTAGTGTAAGAGAAACTGGGGTAGTGGTGGGGTGTAAAACTCTCTCTCTCTAGTGTAAGAGAAACTGGGGTAGTGGTGGGGTGTAAAACTCTCTCTCTCTAGTGTAAGAGAAACTGGGTTAGTGGTGGGGTGTAAAACTCTCTGTCTCTAGTGTAAGAGAAACTGGGGTAGTGGTGGGGTGTAAAACTCTCTGTCTCTAGTGTAAGAGAAACTGGGGTAGTGGTGGGGTGTAAAACTCTCTCTCTCTAGTGTAAGAGAAACTGTAGTAGTGGTGGGGTGTAAAACTCTCTGTCTCTCTCTAGTGTAGGAGAAACTGGGGTAGTGGTGGGGTGTAAAACTCTCTCTCTCTAGTGTAAGAGAAACTGGGGTAGTGGTGGGGTGTAAAACTCTCTGTCTCTAGTGTAAGAGAAACTGGGGTAGTGGTGGGGTGTGAAACTCTCTCTCTCTAGTGTAGGAGAAACTGGGGTAGTGGTGGGGTGTAAAACTCTCTCTCTCTAGTGTAAGAGAAACTGGGGTAGTGGTGGGGTGTGAAACTCTCTCTCTCTAGTGTAGGAGAAACTGGGGTAGTGGTGGGGTGTGAAACTCTCTCTCTCTAGTGTAGGAGAAACTGGGGTAGTGGTGGGGTGTAAAACTCTCTCTCTCTAGTGTAAGAGAAACTGGGGTAGTGGTGGGGTGTGAAACTCTCTCTCTCTAGTGTAGGAGAAACTGGGGTAGTGGTGGGGTGTGAAACTCTCTCTCTCTAGTGTAAGAGAAACTGGGGTAGTGGTGGGGTGTAAAACTCTCTCTCTCTAGTGTAAGAGAAACTGGGGTAGTGGTCGGGTGTAAAACTCTCTGTCTCTAGTGTAAGAGAAACTGGGGTAGTGGTGGGGTGTGAAACTCTCTCTCTCTAGTGTAGGAGAAACTGGGGTAGTGGTGGGGTGTAAAACTCTCTCTCTCTAGTGTAAGAGAAACTGGGGTAGTGGTGGGGTGTAAAACTCTCTCTCTCTAGTGTAAGAGAAACTGGGGTAGTGGTGGGGTGTAAAACTCTCTGTCTCTCTCTAGTGTAGGAGAAACTGGGGTAGTGGTGGGGTGTAAAACTCTCTGTCTCTCTCTAGTGTAGGAGAAACTGGGGTAGTGGTGGGGTGTAAAACTCTCTCTCTCTAGTGTAAGAGAAACTGGAGTAGTGGTGGGGTGTAAAACTCTCTGTCTCTAGTGTAAGAGAAACTGGGGTAGTGGTGGGGTGTAAAACTCTCTCTCTCTAGTGTAAGAGAAACTGGGGTAGTGGTGGGGTGTAAAACTCTCTGTCTCTCTCTAGTGTAGGAGAAACTGGGGTAGTGGTGGGGTGTAAAACTCTCTGTCTCTCTCTAGTGTAGGAGAAACTGGGGTAGTGGTGGGGTGTAAAACTCTCTCTCTCTAGTGTAAGAGAAACTGGGGTAGTGGTGGGGTGTAAAACTCTCTGTCTCTCTCTAGTGTAGGAGAAACTGGGGTAGTGGTGGGGTGTAAAACTCTCTGTCTCTCTCTAGTGTAGGAGAAACTGGGGTAGTGGTGGGGTGTAAAACTCTCTCTCTCTAGTGTAAGAGAAACTGGGGTAGTGGTGGGGTGTAAAACTCTCTGTCTCTCTCTAGTGTAGGAGAAACTGGGGTAGTGGTGGGGTGTAAAACTCTCTCTCTCTAGTGTAAGAGAAACTGGGTAGTGGTGGGGTGTAAAACTCTCTGTCTCTCTCTAGTGTAGGAGAAACTGGGGTAGTGGTGGGGTGTAAAACTCTCTCTCTCTAGTGTAAGAGAAACTGGGGTAGTGGTGGGGTGTAAAACTCTCTGTCTCTCTCTAGTGTAGGAGAAACTGGGGTAGTGGTGGGGTGTAAAACTCTCTGTCTCTCTCTAGTGTAGGAGAAACTGGGGTAGTGGTGGGGTGTAAAACTCTCTCTCTCTAGTGTAAGAGAAACTGGGGTAGTGGTGGGGTGTAAAACTCTCTGTCTCTCTCTAGTGTAGGAGAAACTGGGGTAGTGGTGGGGTGTAAAACTCTCTCTAGTGTAAGAGAAACTGGGGTAGTGGTGGGGTGTAAAACTCTCTCTCTCTCTCTAGTGTAGGAGAAACTGGGGTAGTGGTGGGGTGTAAAACTCTCTGTCTCTCTCTAGTGTAGGAGAAACTGGGGTAGTGGTGGGGTGTAAAACTCTCTCTCTCTAGTGTAAGAGAAACTGGGGTAGTGGTGGGGTGTAAAACTCTCTGTCTCTCTCTAGTGTAGGAGAAACTGGGGTAGTGGTGGGGTGTAAAACTCTCTGTCTCTCTCTAGTGTAGGAGAAACTGGGGTAGTGGTGGGGTGTAAAACTCTCTGTCTCTCTCTAGTGTAGGAGAAACTGGGGTAGTGGTGGGGTGTAAAACTCTCTCTCTCTAGTGTAAGAGAAACTGGGGTAGTGGTGGGGTGTAAAACTCTCTCTCTCTAGTGTAAGAGAAACTGGGGTAGTGGTGGGGTGTAAAACTTCTGTCTCTCTCTAGTGTAGGAGAAACTGGGGTAGTGGTGGGGTGTAAAACTCTCTGTCTCTCTCTAGTGTAGGAGAAACTGGGGTAGTGGTGGGGTGTAAAACTCTCTGTCTGTCTCTAGTGTAGGAGAAACTGGGGTAGTGGTGGGGTGTAAAACTCTCTCTCTCTAGTGTAAGAGAAACTGGGGTAGTGGTGGGGTGTAAAACTCTCTGTCTCTAGTGTAAGAGAAACTGGGGTAGTGGTGGGGTGTAAAACTCTCTCTCTCTAGTGTAAGAGAAACTGGGGTAGTGGTGGGGTGTAAAACTCTCTGTCTCTCTCTAGTGTAGGAGAAACTGGGGTAGTGGTGGGGTGTAAAACTCTCTGTCTCTCTCTAGTGTAGGAGAAACTGGGGTAGTGGTGGGGTGTAAAACTCTCTCTCTCTAGTGTAAGAGAAACTGGGGTAGTGGTGGGGTGTAAAACTCTCTCTCTCTAGTGTAAGAGAAACTGGGGTAGTGGTGGGGTGTAAAACTCTGTCTCTCTCTAGTGTAGGAGAAACTGGGGTAGTGGTGGGGTGTAAAACTCTCTCTCTCTAGTGTAAGAGAAACTGGGGTAGTGGTGGGGTGTAAAACTCTCTCTCTCTAGTGTAAGAGAAACTGGGGTAGTGGTGGGGTGTAAAACTCTCTCTCTCTAGTGTAAGAGAAACTGGGGTAGTGGTGGGGTGTAAAACTCTCTGTCTCTCTCTAGTGTAGGAGAAACTGGGGTAGTGGTGGGGTGTAAAACTCTCTCTCTCTAGTGTAAGAGAAACTGGGGTAGTGGTGGGGTGTAAAACTCTCTCTCTCTCTAGTGTAAGAGAAACTGGGGTAGTGGTGGGGTGTAAAACTCTCTGTCTCTCTCTAGTGTAGGAGAAACTGGGGTAGTGGTGGGGTGTAAAACTCTCTCTCTCTAGTGTAAGAGAAACTGGGGTAGTGGTGGGGTGTAAAACTCTCTCTCTCTAGTGTAAGAGAAACTGGGGTAGTGGTGGGGTGTAAAACTCTCTGTCTCTCTCTAGTGTAGGAGAAACTGGGGTAGTGGTGGGGTGTAAAACTCTCTCTCTAGTGTAAGAGAAACTGGGGTAGTGGTGGGGTGTAAAACTCTCTCTCTCTCTCTAGTGTAGGAGAAACTGGGGTAGTGGTGGGGTGTAAAACTCTCTGTCTCTCTCTAGTGTAGGAGAAACTGGGGTAGTGGTGGGGTGTAAAACTCTCTCTCTCTCTAGTGTAGGAGAAACTGGGGTAGTGGTGGGGTGTAAAACTCTCTCTCTCTCTCTAGTGTAGGAGAAACTGGGGTAGTGGTGGGGTGTAAAACTCTCTGTCTCTAGTGTAGGAGAAACTGGGGTAGTGGTGGGGTGTAAAACTCTCTCTCTCTAGTGTAGGAGAAACTGGGGTAGTGGTGGGGTGTAAAACTCTCTCTCTCTAGTGTAGGAGAAACTGGGGTAGTGGTGGGGTGTAAAACTCTCTCTCTCTAGTGTAAGAGAAACTGGGGTAGTGGTGGGGTGTAAAACTCTCTCTCTCTAGTGTAAGAGAAACTGGGGTAGTGGTGGGGTGTAAAACTCTCTCTCTCTAGTGTAAGAGAAACTGGGGTAGTGGTGGGGTGTAAAACTCTCTGTCTCTAGTGTAAGAGAAACTGGGGTAGTGGTGGGGTGTAAAACTCTCTGTCTCTAGTGTAAGAGAAACTGGGGTAGTGGTGGGGTGTAAAACTCTCTCTCTCTAGTGTAGGAGAAACTGGGGTAGTGGTGGGGTGTAAAACTCTCTCTCTCTAGTGTAAGAGAAACTGGGGTAGTGGTGGGGTGTAAAACTCTCTCTCTCTAGTGTAAGAGAAACTGGGGTAGTGGTGGGGTGTAAAACTCTCTCTCTCTAGTGTAAGAGAAACTGGGGTAGTGGTGGGGTGTAAAACTCTCTGTCTCTAGTGTAAGAGAAACTGGGGTAGTGGTGGGGTGTAAAACTCTCTGTCTCTAGTGTAAGAGAAACTGGGGTAGTGGTGGGGTGTAAAACTCTCTGTCTCTCTAGTGTAAGAGAAACTGGGGTAGTGGTGGGGTGTAAAACTCTCTGTCTCTCTCTAGTGTAGGAGAAACTGGGGTAGTGGTGGGGTGTAAAACTCTCTCTCTCTAGTGTAAGAGAAACTGGGGTAGTGGTGGGGTGTAAAACTCTCTGTCTCTAGTGTAAGAGAAACTGGGGTAGTGGTGGGGTGTAAAACTCTCTCTCTCTAGTGTAAGAGAAACTGGGGTAGTGGTGGGGTGTAAAACTCTCTCTCTCTAGTGTAAGAGAAACTGGGGTAGTGGTGGGGTGTAAAACTCTCTGTCTCTCTCTAGTGTAGGAGAAACTGGGGTAGTGGTGGGGTGTAAAACTCTCTGTCTCTCTCTAGTGTAGGAGAAACTGGGGTAGTGGTGGGGTGTAAAACTCTCTGTCTCTCTCTAGTGTAGGAGAAACTGGGGTAGTGGTGGGGTGTAAAACTCTCTCTCTCTAGTGTAAGAGAAACTGGGGTAGTGGTGGGGTGTAAAACTCTCTCTCTCTAGTGTAAGAGAAACTGGGGTAGTGGTGGGGTGTAAAACTCTCTGTCTCTCTCTAGTGTAGGAGAAACTGGGGTAGTGGTGGGGTGTAAAACTCTCTGTCTCTCTCTAGTGTAGGAGAAACTGGGGTAGTGGTGGGGTGTAAAACTCTCTCTCTCTAGTGTAAGAGAAACTGGGGTAGTGGTGGGGTGTAAAACTCTCTGTCTCTCTCTAGTGTAGGAGAAACTGGGGTAGTGGTGGGGTGTAAAACTCTCTCTAGTGTAAGAGAAACTGGGGTAGTGGTGGGGTGTAAAACTCTCTCTCTCTCTCTAGTGTAGGAGAAACTGGGGTAGTGGTGGGGTGTAAAACTCTCTGTCTCTCTCTAGTGTAGGAGAAACTGGGGTAGTGGTGGGGTGTAAAACTCTCTCTCTCTAGTGTAAGAGAAACTGGGGTAGTGGTGGGGTGTAAAACTCTCTGTCTCTCTCTAGTGTAGGAGAAACTGGGGTAGTGGTGGGGTGTAAAACTCTCTGTCTCTCTCTAGTGTAGGAGAAACTGGGGTAGTGGTGGGGTGTAAAACTCTCTGTCTCTCTCTAGTGTAGGAGAAACTGGGGTAGTGGTGGGGTGTAAAACTCTCTCTCTCTAGTGTAAGAGAAACTGGGGTAGTGGTGGGGTGTAAAACTCTCTCTCTCTAGTGTAAGAGAAACTGGGGTAGTGGTGGGGTGTAAAACTTCTGTCTCTCTCTAGTGTAGGAGAAACTGGGGTAGTGGTGGGGTGTAAAACTCTCTGTCTCTCTCTAGTGTAGGAGAAACTGGGGTAGTGGTGGGGTGTAAAACTCTCTGTCTCTCTCTAGTGTAGGAGAAACTGGGGTAGTGGTGGGGTGTAAAACTCTCTCTCTCTAGTGTAAGAGAAACTGGGGTAGTGGTGGGGTGTAAAACTCTCTGTCTCTAGTGTAAGAGAAACTGGGGTAGTGGTGGGGTGTAAAACTCTCTCTCTCTAGTGTAAGAGAAACTGGGGTAGTGGTGGGGTGTAAAACTCTCTGTCTCTCTCTAGTGTAGGAGAAACTGGGGTAGTGGTGGGGTGTAAAACTCTCTGTCTCTCTCTAGTGTAGGAGAAACTGGGGTAGTGGTGGGGTGTAAAACTCTCTCTCTCTAGTGTAAGAGAAACTGGGGTAGTGGTGGGGTGTAAAACTCTCTCTCTCTAGTGTAAGAGAAACTGGGGTAGTGGTGGGGTGTAAAACTCTGTCTCTCTCTAGTGTAGGAGAAACTGGGGTAGTGGTGGGGTGTAAAACTCTCTCTCTCTAGTGTAAGAGAAACTGGGGTAGTGGTGGGGTGTAAAACTCTCTCTCTCTAGTGTAAGAGAAACTGGGGTAGTGGTGGGGTGTAAAACTCTCTCTCTCTAGTGTAAGAGAAACTGGGGTAGTGGTGGGGTGTAAAACTCTCTGTCTCTCTCTAGTGTAGGAGAAACTGGGGTAGTGGTGGGGTGTAAAACTCTCTCTCTCTAGTGTAAGAGAAACTGGGGTAGTGGTGGGGTGTAAAACTCTCTCTCTCTCTAGTGTAAGAGAAACTGGGGTAGTGGTGGGGTGTAAAACTCTCTGTCTCTCTCTAGTGTAGGAGAAACTGGGGTAGTGGTGGGGTGTAAAACTCTCTCTCTCTAGTGTAAGAGAAACTGGGGTAGTGGTGGGGTGTAAAACTCTCTCTCTCTAGTGTAAGAGAAACTGGGGTAGTGGTGGGGTGTAAAACTCTCTGTCTCTCTCTAGTGTAGGAGAAACTGGGGTAGTGGTGGGGTGTAAAACTCTCTCTCTAGTGTAAGAGAAACTGGGGTAGTGGTGGGGTGTAAAACTCTCTCTCTCTAGTGTAAGAGAAACTGGGGTAGTGGTGGGGTGTAAAACTCTCTGTCTCTCTCTAGTGTAGGAGAAACTGGGGTAGTGGTGGGGTGTAAAACTCTCTCTCTCTAGTGTAAGAGAAACTGGGGTAGTGGTGGGGTGTAAAACTCTCTGTCCCTCTCTAGTGTAGGAGAAACTGGGGTAGTGGTGGGGTGTAAAACTCTCTGTCTCTCTCTAGTGTAGGAGAAACTGGGGTAGTGGTGGGGTGTAAAACTCTCTCTCTCTAGTGTAAGAGAAACTGGGGTAGTGGTGGTGTGTAAAACTCTCTCTCTCTAGTGTAAGAGAAACTGGGGTAGTGGTGGGGTGTAAAACTCTCTGTCTCTAGTGTAAGAGAAACTGGGGTAGTGGTCGGGGTGTAAAACTCTCTGTCTCTAGTGTAAGAGAAACTGGGGTAGTGGTGGGGTGTGAAACTCTCTCTCTCTAGTGTAGGAGAAACTGGGGTAGTGGTCGGGTGTAAAACTGTCTCTCTCTAGTGTAAGAGAAACTGGGGTAGTGGTGGGGTGTAAAACTCTCTCTCTCTAGTGTAAGAGAAACTGGGGTAGTGGTGGGGTGTAAAACTCTCTGTCTCTCTCTAGTGTAGGAGAAACTGGGGTAGTGGTGGGGTGTAAAACTCTCTGTCTCTCTCTAGTGTAGGAGAAACTGGGGTAGTGGTGGGGTGTAAAACTCTCTCTCTCTAGTGTAAGAGAAACTGGAGTAGTGGTGGGGTGTAAAACTCTCTGTCTCTAGTGTAAGAGAAACTGGGGTAGTGGTGGGGTGTAAAACTCTCTCTCTCTAGTGTAAGAGAAACTGGGGTAGTGGTGGGGTGTAAAACTCTCTGTCTCTCTCTAGTGTAGGAGAAACTGGGGTAGTG